>OV050030.1:320468081-321068081 GCA_920105625.2 Clusia tigrina
TATATATATATATATATATATATAATATATATATATATATATATATATATATATATATATATATATATATATATATATATATATATATATATATATATACATATATATATATATATATATATATATATATATATATATATATATATATATATATATATATATATATATATATATATATATATATATATATATATATATATATATATATATATATATATATATATATATATATATATATATATATATATATATATATATATATATATATATATATATATATATATATATATATATATATATATATATATATATATATATATATATATATATATATATATATATATATATATATATATATATATATATATATATATATATATATATATATATATATATATATATATATATATATATATATATATATATATATATATATATATATATATATATATATATATATATATATATATATATATATATATATATATATATATATATATATATATATATATATATATATATATATATATATATATATATATATATATATATATATATATATATATATATATATATATATATATATATATATATATATATATATATATATATATATATATATATACTCGTATACGAGGTGTGATCCAAAAATAACCGTTATTGTGTGATCAAAAAATAAAGTATTTATTTATTCATCAACAACTATCTTGTCCCCTTCAAAGTAATTCCCCTCAGATATAATACACTTATGCCAGCGTTTTTTTCAATCCTCGAAACACTTCTGAAACGCTTCTTTTGGTATCGCCAACAGCTCCTGTTTCGATTTTTCTTTTATCTCCTCAATCGTAGCAAAACGCTTTCCTTTCATCGGTGTCTTCAGCTTTGGAAAGAGGAAAAAGTCAGCGGGGGCCAAGTCCGGTGAATACGGTGGTTGAGGCATGATAACGGTTTTGTTTTTTGGCTATGCGACGTTGTTTTTGCTCAAAATTTAGCAATTTTGGAACAATCTTCGCTGCCGCACGTTTCATGCCTAAAACATCCGTAAAAATTGCTTGGCATGAGCCGAACGATATGCCAACTTCATCAGCAACCTCTCTGATAGTGATTCGACGATTATCCAAAATCATTTTCTTCACTACGTCAATGTTTTCATCGGTTGTTGACGTGCTCGGGCGACCAGGACGAGCATCGTCATTGACATCTTCTCGGCCTTCCTTAAACCGGTTATACCACAATTGAACTTGTGTTCTGCTCATAGTAGACTCGCCAAAGGCCACAGTCAACATTTCAAATGTCCTTGCACATTTAATTTCATTTTTTACACAAAACTGAATACAGTTTCTTTGATCCATTTTTTCGAATAGTACAAAATCGAAGAGCACACCAAAACACGACTAACCTTTTTATCTGTCAAAAACAAACTGACAATCCAAAATGGTTGGTATTGCCAACATATATAACAGACATGTGTACCAACATAACAGAAAAAAAATGCGAACATCGAACATACGTAACTCACGAAAAGATGAAAATAACGGTTAGTTTTTGATCACACCTCGTACATGTATCTAAAGATTGTGATAAAAAAAAAGGGAGATCACACAGTGAAAAAATGCAGTAATTGCGGAGGTACTTAAGAGGCTGCTCAGTATACGCAAGAGTCACTCCTGCAGGAAATTCTTCCCAAGGTATGAATTTATCGCTGAAATTATGCTTTATGAACGCAAACGGTCTTACGAATCATAAATTGGAACTGGCAGACTTTAACAACAAAAAACAACTTTAGAATTACAGGATATACATTTTACGATTCAAAACATTCAAACGATAGAGCGCGCGGAGGAAATGGAATACTTATACGTAGTAGAATGAGGCATGTAGTCGTCGAAGACGTCAGCGGAGTCTATCTGCAGGCAACTAACATAAAACTATTAGAAGGAAATATCACCATATCCGCCATTTAGTGTCCACCAAGATTTTTAATTGAGTCTATAACCTTCCAACGCTTTTTTAAGTCACTCGGGAAGAAATTTATCCTAGCCAGTGATTTCAATGCAAAGCATTCATTCTGGGGACCCCGCATTGTCTCACCAAAAGGTAAACAACTTTATGATGCCATAAGTACCTTGGATCTAGAGGTTATATCAACCGGGGAGCCAACCTACTGGCCGTATGATATCAACAAAAGACCAGACCTCATAGACTTCGGTGTGTTTAGAAACATAGAAAAGGAAAACATTACAGCTGAGACTAAGTTTGATCTTTCGTCTGACCACTCGCCAACCTTTATTCATCCGAAACCTCATCAGTGTCTTCAAATTCCAACTCTGTTCACCTGACAAAAAGATGCACTGACTGACTTAAATACAAAAAATGTTTAAGTACTCACATAAAAAATCATCGTGACATCGAAAATACCTTGAATAACTTGGTAAATGTTTAAAGGAAGCCGCATATTTATCCACCACACCCGTAACACAAAAAAAGCTACACTATTGTACCTTCCTAGTGGTGTGTAAAAACTAGTTAAAGAAAAGTGTCGTCTTATAAGAGAATGTCAAAATCATCTGTCACCAAAATTGAAGATAAAAAACACATTGAATCAGAAACACCAAAAATCAGTTGCAGACTATTTTGGAAGCTTGTGTCCTCATGGCGATAATGAGCATTTATTGTGGCGTGCTACAAGGAAGTTCAAAGGACCAATACAACATAAGTCACCAGTTCGCAAAAATAATGGCTCTTGGGCTAAAAGCGATGATGAAAAATGTTCTGCCTTCGGATATCACCTGAGTAATGTCTTCTGTCCAAATCCCCCCCATTATATCGTTTGAAGTTCGTGAAATACCGAGTAGTGGAAACAGTGAGCGCCTGAAAACAGCAAGGAAGGGGGTAAATATCATTATTAAAGACTTAAATCTTAAAAATGCACCAGGAATGGATCAGATAACAGCAAACATGATAAAAGAATTACCTAATATAGCTGTATCTCGCTTAGTCACAGTATTCAACGCTGGGCACTATCCTCAATGCTGAAGATTTCGAAAATAATAATGATCCCGAAGCCAGGAAAGGATGGTACACAGATTTGCCCACCTTATCTAAAATCTTGAAAAAATAGTTCATCGGCAGGTCTTCCAGTATTTAAATAAAAACAATGTAATGCCCCAATATCAGTTGTGCTTCCGTGAAAAGCATGGAACTATAGAGCAAGTGCATCGCATAGTAAGAGTTATATGCTCAGCATTCGAACAAGCGCAATACTGCTCTGCTGCATTTCTCGACATTACGCCAGACTTTGATAAGGTGTGAAAGGGCTCATATAAATCTTAAAGAAATTGAACTGAAAGAAATAAATCCAAAGAAATTGCACAAACTATTTGAAACCTACATTAAAGGCAGAAAATTCAAGGTAAGCCAAGGTGACTCTACCTCCGACTATTTTGATATCAAAGCAGGAGTCCCTCGACGCAGTGTGCTTGGACTACTGCTGTATTTGCTTTTTACAGCTGACATGCCAACTTCCGATCACACGGCTATATTCACATTTGCCGATAATACCGCCATATTGAGTGCAAACATCTCCCATCTGGAATCCTCGCAATGGCTACAGAGCCACTTACTGTCTATTGAACAGTTGCTTAACAAATGGAGAATAAAGGTCAACGAAGCTAAATGTGCACACCTTACATTTGCTTTAAGGAAGGACAAGTGCCCCCCTATTCGTATCAATGGTCAAAACATTCCACAACGCTCTGACATAAAGTACCTGGGAATCCACTTAGACAATCGAAAATTTTGAGAATGATCACCGTTGCTCCATGGTAATTGAATCCACCTTGTACATAAACATCCACCTTGACCTGAATATACCCACGATTGAAAATGAAATGGTGAACACCTACAAAACCTACGCTCTTAAATTGGAAAAACACCCGAACTGCTTAGCGAGGAGCTTCCCTCTAAAAGACGCCTTAAAAGGATATATATATATATATATATATATATATATATATATATATATATATATATATATATATATATATATATATATATACTAGCGAACCCCCTGCACACTTCGTAGTGCGAAACAAAATAGGAAAATATAAAATCAATTCATAGTTCATTTTAATCAGTGTTAAATAATTTTTATTGTAAAGGTCTGTGGTACACAACATTTTTTGTTTTTCCACTTTCGGTGTAAATATACAAAACCGATGGTTTGCCAACACGCGAACAGGCAACATACAGTTGTCCATGTGAGAAAACTGGATACTCTAAATTAGCTCCACAAATTCCTAACGATTGGCCTTGCGCCTTATTCATAGTAACCGCAAAAGCAAGGCAAATAGGAAACTGAAGTCGTTTAAATTCAAATGGTGTGTCAGATGGAACGATTGGGATGCGTGGAATGAATACATCTTCGCCTTTGAATTTCCCAGTTAAAATAGTAGCTTCAATTACATAAGTCATCAATCTTTTAACAGCAAGTCTGTACCGTTACACAAACGGGGTAGCATAATGATAGTGACGCCAACTTTCAATTGGAGATTATGCGGAGGCGATCCTGGTAAATCTAACGAATTCAAAAATTCTGTTAGATAATTCGCAATATCTTGTTCATTGGATCGTTCTGCAACTTAACACGAACGTTGGTAGTAAGATTCAACGTTTTAACAAATCTCCATAAATGTGAAGATTTCAATCAAGCGTTAATTTCATCGGCAACTGTCGATCTAGGAATGACGGGCAATGTTTGTCTGAAATCGCCTGACAATAAAATTAATGCACCTCCAAATAAGCCTGAATTATCTCGAACATTTTTCATGATTCTTTCAACTGATTTCTAATGCGCCATAGTGCACTCATCCCACACAACAATATCACATGCCTGCAAAAGTTTAGCTGTTCCAGATGTTTTCGATATATTACACGTCGGATGTTCAATAACTTGAATATTCAAAGGCAATTTCAAAGCAGAATGTGCTGTCCGTCCACCGTCCAACAAAGTTGCAGCTATGCCAGAAGAAGCCAATGCCAATGCAATTTTATTCTCAGAACGTATGGTTGCCAAAATCAAAGAAATTAAAAATGTTTTTCCGGTACCACCAGGTGCATCCAAAAAATAAAATCCACCGACTCCGCTATTGACAACTTGCATAATCGAATCATACGCCACTTTTTGTTCCAAATTTAATTTCGGACGATTATCTACAACGTATGCATTCAACAAAACACAATCGTACTGCAACTCACGTTGTAACTCCTGCTCGAATAAAGCATGCATTGGACGATTAGGTGATGGCATTCCCAATTGAACTAAAGCCTTATTTCCAATTACCAAACATAAATCCTCAATCATAAGTAATGCTTCATTGTAAATTTCTGGAGTAAAATCCATCACTGGATTATGATTAATTCGGCGCATTCGATTCAAAATATCTTCCGACAAAAAATCTTGATACTTTGTCCATAACTCCAACGGATTTGATGGAAAACACGTAGACAAAATTATTGCAAATAAATTCCGAATTTGATGCGGATGAGCAACAACAGATGCATCAGCTAAAGTGTGATCCCAATGTGCATCATTTTCCAACAAATTCAATTTCTGACATGCTTCTCTGTACGTCACACATAATTCACTATCGACAGTTCTCAAATCACCAAACGATGTTGGCCCACGAACATTAACTAACAACAAACGCAAATAAAAGCACTCAGCATTATTCGGATGAACAGTGTATATTCGTCCCAAAGCATCACTCGAATACAAATTCATATGACCTGCCACACGATTTCCTTGTTTTCGTCGTTGAAATTCTTTCTTCGTTGCATTCCAAGTAAAATATGTTGGAACCTCAGCATACAACAACGTTTTGGCAAAATCATCAACTGCACACAACTTGAAAAAAGCTGTCAATGTTGTATCTGTAGGTGATGCAGCTCTTTCAGCAGCATTTGCAGCTGTAAAATAAACACGTTGGCCATTTTCTAAGTGTACCGCAAGGTGAACGACTGTTGGATACCTCTCATGAATATGAAATGCAAATATACGCCAAATGGCTTCATTGCTGCTAATATAACGCCCCATTTGAAACCGAGTTACTTCGTCGTTTCTGTTTGGATCTGACACTCCGAAAACTGCCATATCGCTTCCTTTGTTGACATATTTGCAAATGTACTTAATTGACTTAGCAGAATTGCAATACTCGACGTTTATATGTGCTTTGAAAACTTTCGACAACAGTGGTGAATATGGCACAATCCATCTGTTATCAACTTCAACGTCTTGATTCCGTACTTTAATCAAAGATCTACCATGATCCTCAGTGGATCTACGACGATACAAAGGATAACCATCTTCACCAGTTACTGTATCCGATACCAAAGCTCTTGGATATCGCTTCGTACATTTGCCTTCAGCCATACATGGTGAATTAACGTTGTATTCTCCACATGGTCCATGAATCATGTTTTGAGTAGCAACTGCATATAATTCCGGATCACTCGCACAATCTGGTATTTCGGCTGAAATAACATGATCCACCTCGTCCGGAGTGATCTTATTCACCAGCCAAGTCAAAAAATGAGCGTGAGGCAAACCACGCTTTTGCCATTCAATGGAATACATCCAACATTTCACCTCACCAAACACCCGACTTTTCACAATTAAATTCATCAATGCCTTCAACTTTTGATTGAATACACGGGCAGTAATATCATGCCGATCCATTGTTTTTTGCCCATCAAAAAGAAGGTCTTTCAACTCATCCCATTGAGGGTTACAGGTAAACGTGATGAAAAGATCGGGACGACCATAATGACGAACGTAACTCATTGCGTCTTGCGCATATTCGTGCATGTGTCTCGGGCTACCTTGATATGACGATGGTAATATGATCATTTTGCCAAGATTATCAACGTTTCCATCATTGTTTATAGCATCCCGCAAGTGAATGTACTCCTCTGAGCGCAATTTCCTCTGATTAAATCTAATGAAATTCAATCTCTCAGTCTCGATTTTTGCATACATGTCAACGACAAATTGGTGAAGAAGTCGACGGCAATATAACAAATAATTCACTTCACCCTGCCGAACCATGAAACGATATGAATAAAAATTCATTGCGCTTACTTTTTTTCTCGTTTCAACACCTAAAATCAAATTAAATTCAGTTAGAAGTTTTCACAAATAATTAAAAAAAAATCGAACACACTAACCGGAAGAGGGATTTATCATCTTAATATTGAAATGATAACCATCTTCTCCGCGGCTAAATAACAACGGATACTGCAAACCGTCATAACACCGATGAGTTTCTGATACTCGTTGAAGCTGCATATTGCGACGACGTAATACAATATCTCTCGATTTAAATTCATCTCCAATAATTACAATAGCCACTTCATCCATCGTTGGTGCATTAAACCTTCTAGCATGTTCACCAGGTGGCGTTTTATCAGCACGAATAACAATTGCATACTCGTCAGATGGCATTTGATCTAATGCTGTTTGAAATAATCGAACTAACTCATTTTCATCATGCAACATATTCTGCAACTGTTCAACAACATCATTCCTCAAAATTGATGAAATGTCACAACGACGATTGGTTTCAACAGTCGAGTTACCCACAAAGTATATTTGTAAAAATTGATAGCTTTGATCTGGGAGTGGTAACAAAGAACCAAGTCGATGGTAAACTTGGCCTTGAATCTGTTGAATACCAAAATTTTTGCAACCGTACATATTGTTATTATCAAAACAAACATGATATATGTCATTCACCGTAATTACCTTAAATGTCGGCATGAAATTATCTCTAATAATTTTAGTGGCACCAAACGACGTCATTTGAAAACACGAATTGTACGTTTGTATGTTTGTTAAAAATGCTTTGAACTCGGAGAAGTGCCAATAATCATTGAACGCAAAGGCTCTGGTGGTGGATTCAATTGAGGTAATTTCACTTGGCCACTTGCACAACATAATCCAGGATTTTCATGTTTAAATTTGAAAGCCTTGCAATAAACACACACAACAGACATTGTTCCAATTGAAACGACATCAAGAGACGCATAATTTAAATAAGCATCATAAGCAAATGCTGCACGTTCCAAAACAATTCTTGGGTTTCTCGATGCTCTCAAACGTCTCATTCCAGCTCTTACAGCTGCATTTACATTAGCACGCTGTGCATCGCTTTGCGCAGCTCTACTCGCCACAGATGACCTAGCAGTAGCTGTACGACGCCCAAGTTGGCTACGACGACGGGTCATTTCAATAGTTCACAGATTAAATTGTAATATATCTAAACAAATCCAAACTAAAAAATTAACTTTTCATTAATTTTTTCCACAACTAATCGTTTGTTATAGGACATGATTCAATCAAAGAATTACCAATTTTAAAAATATATACAGCTCTGAACACAGCAAACGTTGTGATTCACACACAAAAAATCCAATAAAATGCTCAGAATGGTAAATGCCAAAAATGTAATAAATTGCTAAAATAAAATACAACACACTCTTAAATCAATTGAAATTTTAAATTCACTCGAAATCAAAACGTTGATAAATTTCCTACATACATTCACACACACGTACCGCAGCAACTATTGTTGTGCCTAAACGGCCAAAAATCCAATTTGAATGCTTAAAATGTTCACACCTATTAATAGCAAAAATCAAGCAGCAATTGTTGTGATTAAACATCCAAAAATCCAATAAAATTCTCAAAATGTAACAAACTCCATCCACCAGTTGAGATTCCACTCGAGTAATATATCCACTTTTGTAAACAAACAACAGGTTGATACCAAATGAACTGTAATTCCAATGTGTTCCAATCAGACTATTGTCAAATCACTTTCCACGTTCCATTTACTGTAACTCTCACAAAATATAAACAGCTGACTTGATATCGATGTATGTTTACACTCTCAAAACTGATACACAATTCAACAACTTCAAAGCAAAATGAAATTTTTTTATTTGAAAATTCAATTAAATTTCGTTCATTTGTCGTATGACCATTTTTTCCCTTTGTTATTGGTTGCGTGCTATTTTGATTGCTATTTCCAACAAATATAGCGCGTATGTACACAATTTGAACTGCATAAAATTCATACTTTTACTTTTCATATCAATTAAAATCAAATTTGCAAAAAAAAAAATTTCCAATAGGTCCAAAACCCTTCACTCAAACACATATAACTCGACCAAATCAAAACATTTTCAACCATTTTTTTTTTAAAACCAGCTAGAGAACGTACCCTACAAAATGGTATCGGCCGAACCCAATTTACCCAGCCGAACTCTCAAACACTCGTCACAAACAGATTTGACAACATTTTTTTATATATATAGATATATATATATATATATATATATATATATATATATATATATATATATATATATATATATATATATATATATATATATATATATATATGGAGCATGAGCCAATACCGACTTGAATAAATAACACGATTAGATTTCTGGCTGTGAACACTTCCCACGTTTAGTACTTTCCCATGAGCCACTCTGAACTAAGTTCCTGTATCGCCATAAGAGAAAGCATGTATTTATACTCCAATGTACGGATCTATGCAACTGCAATGTTTTTACTTGCAACGCCTGTATACGAAAAAGAAATCGATCAATCAACTCTGAAGGGCTCTGGATTACTCACTCTACAACAACCATAATAATAATTTCACCACAACTTTTTCTTCATACAGGGCCATCAGCTTATTGAAATCATTTTACTCAAGCTTTGGAGCAATCATGGAGTTTTCAAGGTACTACATTACCATTACATACCATATAAAGTTAATGAAAGCAAGTATTTACAACAAATTGTGAATATTACACCATAAACACACTGGCAGCACTGGATTGCCAGAGTTACGAAACAAAATCGAGACCTAAAACTACCACCACAATGTAGATGTAAACTTGGATATTTTTTTAACTAACTGTATACTTAAATTTGTGTGAGAAAAGTAATCGAACAAAAGTTACGAACCTAAGCTCGTGGAGAATGTTGCTGACCTGCACCAGACAAAGTTAATTAAAGCTCTAAAAATGCAGAGTGATATAAATCAGAAAAGGCAATAGAAACAGAATCCAATAAATTTGCAACAGAAACTACAAAATTCATGTTTTTTTATTGGACAAAAATAAAAATTAATTTTGTTTGTTGGCTACTTTCTTGCCGCCTATCATTCGTATTGTTCTGCAATAATACAACATGCGACCGACAATCATATCTTAAAAGGAATATTTCTAAGCGTTGCACATTGTGTGGAATGGATTTTTTCATTTTTTAATTTCAAGCAGATTAGTAAAATAAAACTTTAATTTGGAATATTTTTGCAGGATTTTTTATTTTATTACATATTAAAATTTTTTTTTTAATGTGATTATCACAAATCATCGTCACCATTACTATTATCACCATTGTATTCTTCAGAAAATTCATCATTATCGTCATCATCAGCCAAATTTCCATCCTAATCATAATCTCTATCATGATCATCATCATCATTATCATCATCACGAATTATTAATTTTAATGCCAGTTTGACAAAAATTGTTTTTTTTAAACCGTTTACATCTGCTCGAAATAATAGTGTCGGAACTGAGCAGAAATATATGAAAAATATACTTATTCGACTTTTCCCGACTGCACTTTCGAGAAAATGTTCCCTTTAATTTTTGAAATCTTTATTTCGAGCTTCTTGTGCTTCCTCTGAGAGGTGCCCATGAATCAGAAATTGATGCAAGGTAGGAGGCATATTAAACCACGGATATTTGTAAAACTTTCGACTTCTTGGTTTTAGTGCGCTTACTACAATCGTCAAAAACCATTTTTTCGTAACCTAGTTTACCTTTTTGAACAGGAAATATAAAAGTAATGGAAGATTTTAGCCAATTTTTGTTTTGTTGCAAAAAAGTTCTCCATGTCTGCAATATTTTTCCTTCCCATCGGCACTTTAAATGTTTAGCAAATCTTTGAAATGTAACATCGAAATCATGCACGTTAGAAGGATTTATACTTTGTATTACGTGCTGCCTCAAAAACCCTAATTTATCTTCAAGTGGTAACCCGCAATTTTTCATAATTTTGTAAGACTTAGACGGGAAAAGAAATTCTCTCTTGGGTTCAATCCTAAAAAGGGAAAAAACAAATTACTATAAGAATAATATCTACTGTTTTACACATTCTTAAAGCTCCAAGACCGCAAGGGCATCTTCTGTGGAGGGATGACGGGGGGTAACGATCCCGCGGACCCTAGGTGACGAACCTGGCAATGAAACTGCACCGTTATTGTCTACATGATATGAAACCGACGAAACCTCGGCTACGGTTGTGGCATTCTGTTACCTTAGTATACCAGAGTGAGATCTTGTAGAACCGGCTTCCAGGGTAATATCTCAAACGCCTCCATCCTGTTAAACCCGTGGCGGGTCTTCGAGTACGTTCAAAGGTACGTCGCCATTAAGTTGGCGGTACAGGTTCAGTTGAGTTAAGCCTGACTAATGCCATGGTCCTAGCTCTGAACACAAAATCCCATAAATCCTTGTGTCAACCCTTGTGCGGCCTCCCTGTAATGCAAAGATAACCGCAGGGATCGTTAAAGCAATAGTACATTCGAGCGGAGATAGTGGCTCGAAGTGACCCTTTAACATTTGAATTCAAACACAGAAAAACAATCAAACAAAAAACAACAAACACCACAACAACAGGAAGAAACAACAGCAGAGGATATTGCTGCAAATCTTTTCATAAGGAGCAACAGAATTCAGCGCTCACCACAAGAAATCCTCGGCGATGTTAGGCCCACTGAGGAGGCAGACATTTTCCTCACACCATCGATCCAGGATGCTAGCAAAGACATCTGGTGGTACTGAGAAAAACGCGCAGAACAAAATCAATTCCCCAAAGCAGGAGTTCATAGCGAAGATGAGAGCAGGAGAGCTCGAGGCACTCACTAAATGCCGCATTATACTAATGAAACTCTCGGTGATTAAGCAGAAGAACATACATACCGATGTAAAAAACGGAGTCTCTGAACTAGATGAACTCTTCGACATCATCGAAAGCCTTCGTCGAAGCTGGCTCATGGCAGAAAAAGACACCGAACGTAATAAAGCGGCGATGTCAGCAGAAGCCCAAACCAACCCCGGTGACATGTCGACACCAACAATAGCCCCATCGAAACGTCCGGCATCCAGCCCAGCAGAGAAAACATCTGGAAAAAGGGTGCGAGGGCCCGAAGATGCACACTGGAAAACGGTAACTGAAAAAAAGAACAAGAAACAAACACAGAGCAAGCCGCAGAATGTAGCAAATTAAATACCGCCAAAGCCTTGAAGAGAGAAAATACCTATAGTACGACCCGAGGCAGTAATGATCAAACCAGCAGAAGGCCGTAACTATGCCGAAGTACGACAAACTCCGGCAGTATGTTCTGTCAGACGAGAACAAAGCGGGTCCGAAAAACTAAAACAGGTGCATTACTCCTCGAAATGGATAGAGGAATAAAAGCCAACCCAGAGCTCCGAGAAGCGCGGAAAGGCAAGCTGCAAAACATCGTCTCAGTAAGCGAACTGAAGCCGAAGAGTACAATAGAGATCCGAGATCTCTCTCACTTATGACGGCAGGTGAAGTCGAAGCCTCTATCAAAATCCTGCTGAAAGAGAGCGCTGAAGAAATCACAGTGAGAAACTCTACACCAAATAGCCGAGAACAAATACGAGTGTACGTGTCGCTATCAGCGGAAAGCGCAAGTGAAATTATCCAGAAGAGGCGCATAAAAGTAGGATGGATAAATTGTAGAATGAGGCTCTGCACAGACATAAATAAATGCTACCGATGTCTCGGCTTCAGACACTTGTAATGGGAATGCAAAAAACCCGAAAGAAAAGGCCAAGGTTTGTGCATACGATGCGGAAAACAGGGCCACGAACTTAAAGACTGGGAGAACCGGTCAGATTGTTGTCTGTGGCGGGAGAAGGGGTACACTCACACAGAACACGTCTCAGGCTCAGAAAAGTGTGCTTCCTATAGAGACCAGACATGGAAGAAATGAAGATACTACAATGCAATATGCACAGAAGCAAGACCGCAGATTCTCTCCTATCCCAGCTCATGCTGGAACACGAAGCGGATACGGCGGTCATTAGCGAACAATATATAACTTCAAACAACGGAGCATGGATCGAAGATCTCTCCTTGACGGCAGGGATATGGCTGGCAAAAAATGGAGGGTTTCAAGTAACAAACAGTGTAATAGGAAACGGCTTCGTCTGGATAACAAGTCATAAACTCACATTAATGAGCCTGCTATTTAACACCGAGGGACACTATGGCCGAATTTCAAGCTAAAATGGATAACATCTAAGACACGGCGCGACAAATAACTGGCAACCTGATTATGGCTGGAGACTTTAATTCACAAGCCATGGAATGTGGCACGCGGACGACATATACGAGAGTGCAGCGAATAATCGACTTGACCTCAAGTCTGGGACTCCTTGTTGCAAACTTGTGAACTAAGGTGACTTTTAGAAGGCCGGGATGCGTGGGCACTATCCCTGATATAACCCTAGTGTCTGAAGGTTATGGAAACAATATACTCCAGTGAACTGTACTTGAAGACTACACAGGCAACGACATAACAGTACATAACCTACGGTGTCTGAGAGGACACAAACTCAACAACAGCGAAAGGAAACAAAGGCATTCGTTAATAGAATTCCTCGAAACTAGACACGGAAAAGCTACTGGCTGAAATAGAAGCAAACCCGCCAATGCATTGCGCCGAGAGCATAGCCAAGGTCAGAGTGGAGAGGACTTTAAACAGCATAACACGGGCCTGTAGGGCAGCTATGCCCAATATAAAAAGCGCACATCCAAAGAAAGCAGCGTATTGGTGGACAGACGAAATGGATATGGTGAAGAGCGTAGAAATCTCGCGGAGCATAAACCTTTTTTCCAGACCGGTGGTGCTCCTTGCTACGATTTACATAAAAAACGCCTTTAACAGATCAAAATGGACAAACATCATTGACATCATCTGATGAAAATAGTACGCAGCTATCTAAAAGATCGTGTGCTTACTTATGACACAAGCAAGGGGCGGAGAAAGAAGGTGATAACCTCAGGTGCGGCACAAAGCTCAATCCTCGGCCCAGACCTCTGGAACGTCAGCTACGATGAAATACTGGAAATGAATATGCCTGGCGGCTGCTACCTCGTGGGATTCGCAGGCGACATCGCACCAGTCATAACCGCACACGATCTCGATACGGCTAGACGAAAATTTACATGGTGATGATTCAAACGAAAACTGGGCTCAACTCGCACGGTCTCAGTCTGGCTACTGAGGAAACGGAGCTTATCCTACTAACGAGGAAGCATATACCCTTGGAAGTAGATATGCGGGTCCATTCTGAAACTATAAAGACTTCGAAGACCCTGAAATACGTAGAAATCAGAATCGACAACAAACTGACCTATTGGGCGCAAAAATCACCCAAAATAACTATCGGAGGACCCCTCGTAAGCAGAAGGAAGCTCCTGATGGACACGACGCAATCGAGACTGCTGTATGGGAGCGAGGTGTGGGCGACACACTGAAAACCGAGCACCGATGAAAAATACTCGCTAAGGTACAAAGAACTGCTGGCCTTCGCGTAGCTTCGGCGTACCGCACAGTGCCAGAAGCCGCAGTGCTAGTGATTAGCGGAACGATACCAGTAATCTGCTAGCGCGAGAGAGAAGAGAGCTTTGGATCCAGAAAAAATTATATATTTAACTTGAGACCACTACAAATGAGGCTGTCCACAAGGAACACGCATCACACAGGAATACTGCATGCGAAGCCACAACAAGGGGTGTCTCAAACCACGGCGGCGATTCTAATGGTAGCCTAAACCATTACAATAGTTATATCGATGGCGACACAAACAATTCGAGGGGAGGTGGAGCCCACAGAGATGCAAACGCCACGCAGCGGCGGATTATAGCTTACACAATCAAGCTATTGCAGGAGGGATGGGCAGCAGAGACGGAAGGTAGATGGATAGCGAAACTAATCCCACATGTGGAAAAATGGTGTAGGAGACCCTTTGGAGAAGTGACCTACTACAAAATGCAGTTGCTTTCCGGACACGGACTATTCCGCAATACCTCTACAACATGGAAAAAGCAGAAAGCCCAGATTGCATCTACGGCCATACGCCATCGATGACGTAAACCACACTTTCTTTTAATGACAGTTGGGCAAAAATTGTTTTTTTAAACCGTTTACTTCTGCTCGAGATAAGAGGGTCGGAAGAAATCTAGGAACTTAGAAGAAATCTATGAAAAATATCCTCATTCGACTTTTCCCGACTGCAGTTTCGAGAAAAATGTTCCCTATAATTTTTTAAATCTTTATTTCGAGCTTCTTGTGCTTCCTCTCAGAATTGCCCGATAGGCAACAGTGCATATTTTTTTCTTTGAATCAGAAATTGATGCAAGGCAGGAGGCATATTAGACCCCGGATATTTGTGACCGTCCCTTAAAACTTTCGACCTCTTGGTTTTAGTGCGCTCACTACCTTCGTCAAAATCCATTTTTTTGCAACCTAGTTTACCGTTTTGAACAGGAGGTATAAAAGTAATGGAAGATTCTAGCCAACTTTTGTTTTGTTGCATAAAAGTTCTTCATGTCTGCAACATTTTTCCCATCGTGGTAGCCCGCAATTTTGAAAAGACAGACGAAAAAGGAAATTCTATCTTGGGTTCAATTCTAAAAAGGGAAAAACAAATTACCATAAGAATAATATCTATATAATAATATCTAATTCAAAAGCATTGCCACAAAAAAAACATTTTTACACAGTTATATTTTACAGTTATTTCAGATAAAGTTAAATATTTTTAATTCGCGCAAGCATGCGCAAGATTGTATTTATGGTTCAGAAAGACAAAGCTCCATATTTTCCAAATATATAAACAATTTGACGGCTGAATTGGGCTATCACATTTATAACTCCACATTTTTACCGAAAAGTTGCGCTTTTTCGAACTTTTTTCAAATATTTGAAAAACATACTTATTCTATTCTAAATTCTAAATAATTATTTTTTTATATGAAATGCAAAATACCTGAAGGTGACGGATCCGTGGCGAAATTTCTACTTTTAATAATTATTTTTTGAAAAAAACACACTTTAAATGTTATAAAAACCACTTTTAATCGTTTTGTACAAAAATGCAAAAGAAACCGGAACTTGGTTAAGCAGTGTTGCCAACTTAGGGAAAAAATTCTTCGAAGTAGTGACGCTCACATTAATCTATTATAAATTGGTACCAATACCATGTAATATATCAAAATATAATCTTAAGTGTTAGATACCAGAAAATGTCATCATCATCACATTGAATAATGTTAAACTGCACCCTATGAATTTCTTCACTTAAACCAGATTTTTAAAATTTATTTGAAGTTGTGAAGTAGACATTCGATTGGAATGAAATAGTAGGCATTTATTGGCGATACTAGAATACAGGAAAAATAAAATAATTCAAATAATTGAAACCTAAATTCATGAATATAGGATCTGTAATCCAAGAACGTCATATGAAGTGTATGTCCACAAAGTTGGGGAAACGTTAATTGTAATTTCGTGCGATTATCGGAACGAATTTCATCAAAAAATTCATTTCGGTTATGAAGTTTTCAATATTTGTATGCTGCATCAATGATAATATTTTTCCATATTTGAAAAAGATTTTTTTCTGAGTAGCATATTTTTTAGGGGATATTTTTGATAGCTTTTATTTTTCTCCATAGATGACCCTGATGCAATATAGTTTCTTAATTTATTGTTGTATTTTTTATTTGTTTAATAAATTTAATTAACTAAAATTAATTGTTTTAAGGTGTATCTTTGATTGTAACATATATGGAACTCTTCGTTACTTTTTATTTTCAGTATCTCGTAATGGATTACTATTGTGGGGGAGATTTACTGACGCTGTTGAGTAAATTTGAAGATCGATTGCCTGAGGATATGGCTAAATTCTACATAGCCGAAATAATTTTAGCTATTGATAGCATACATCAATTGCAATACGTTCACCGGGATATTAAGCCAGACAACTTGGTTCTAGATGTGAATGGACATATTCGTTTAGCAGACTTTGGATCATGTTTGCGTTTGGGGTCCGATGGTACTGTTCAATCAAATGTTGCAGTTGGCACTCCAGACTATATCTCGCCTGAAATTCTCCGTGCTATGGAAGATGGTCATGGTCGGTATGGTGCAGAATGTGACTGGTGGTCCCTTGGTGTTTGTATGTATGAAATGCTTTTTGGCGAGACCCCATTTTATGCAGAAAGCCTTGTGGAGACGTACGGTAAAATCATGAACCATCAAAATTCCTTTGTGTTTCCAACAGCAGAATGTCATGACTATAAAATTTCCGATGAAGCTAAAGACTTAATGCGAAATCTTATTTGTATACCAAAATTTCGTTTTGGTCAAAAAGGAGTTGATGATTTCAAGAATCACCCATGGTTCAAAGGAGTTGATTGGAAAAATCTTAGGTATGGCCCTGCGCCATATATCCCCGATGTATCAAGCCCCACAGACACGTCGAACTTTGATGTAGATGATAATGACATCCGTTTAGCTGACGCTGTACCACCTTCTGCAAACCCTGCTTTTACTGGACTTCATTTACCGTTTGTGGGGTTTACTTTTACCCAGAATAGTTGTTTGTCTGATTTGGTTAAATTAGAAATTCCTTGCGTACATACTGAAAACGATATCAAATTCAATATACCTGTATGTCAACAAGACGGCAATTATCACGATTCTGATGAATACGATGGGTTATCAAAACTAAAATACGAAAACAGAGAAGAAGAGTTTAAAACGATAAAAATGAATCCGGATGAAACGGAAAATAGTCGTCTACAAGAACTTGAACTGCAAGTAAACCTACTTAGACAAGAGAAAGGCCACCTGATTAAGGAAAACAAAGACGCACTAGATCGTATTAAATCACAAGACGCGGAATTGAAGGACGCTGTTTACCAACGCAATTTAGCCATGATGGAATACTCGGAAGTTACTGACAAACTCTCTGAATTACGTAGTCAGAAGCAGAAGCTCTCACGTCAGGTATAAACTCTGTAATAGTTAGTAACCACACATTATATTTTAATTATTTGTATGCGAATTGTATTAATATAGGATTCAATTCATTTCAAAAACTACTAATACTTTAAAGCCCAAAAATATTTTTTGTAGGTGCGTGATAAAGAAGAAGAGCTCGAAACTGTTATGCAAAAAATTGACAATCTTCGTAATGAATTAAGAAAATCTGACAAAAATAGGAGAGAACTAGAGTTACGTGTCGAAGACATTTTATCAGAAGTTTCAAAAGAAAAGAAGCAAAGAGAAAGATCTGAAGAATTTTGTCGTCAATTGCAATCAGACCTTCGTGATAGAAGCTCTGAGGGAAATTCATCGCACTGCTTAGGTGTTCCTTCTGAATCATCTCGTTACGAGATCGAACGCATTGAAGTTCAATATAATGAAAAGATAAATCAACAACACGCACTTTATAACGTGGAGGTGTCAACACTACGCGAAAAGCTAAAAGAAGCCGAAAATTATCGAGAGTTGCTTCTAAAAGAGATTCATGAATCAAGACAGAAATTTGATTCCAAATATAGTTCAGTAACTGAATCAATGGATACTATCAGTGAGCTTAAAAATAAATATGAAGATGCCAAAAACATATGGTATGAAGAAAAACGAAATCTATTGAATGAGCTCGAAGTACAGAATAAAAGCTTGCAGCTGTTGCAAACACAACAAATTGAAGATGAACATAATCACGAAGACTTAAGGTAGGTTTATGAATTAAAGTTTGTTTAAAATTTACATAATAACCTGTTTATAGTGTATGATAAAAACATATTAACAATGAAAAAATAATTATAGTAATATTGACAAATTTGATTTCTCCTATGAAGGAATAAATAACCAATGTGATTTTATCAGCTAGGATCGTGAATTATTGGATAACTGTAATTCGTCTGAATTGCGATATACGAAATTTTTTGTTTTATATCATAACAAATTTTCTGCTTACCGTAATTCAGTTATATACATGTTATAGTTTTACATTTTTGTGTAATACTTTATTCTTATCGAAACAATAGCGAGAAAAATAATGGTAGCTTTCTTTTCTATATAAACAAACTTTTTATCACCAAGCTTGATCCTATACAAATTAAGATTCTTGTACAAGCATGACAAGGGGACAAATATATTTGAACAGATTCAAAACATACAATTAAAACATTTTTCTTTTTTTTCTAATATTAATTTTTATTGTATTCATTTGAAAAAATGTTTGTCTTAAAGTTAAGAGGCAAGATTGAAAAGCGTGCAAGGTATGTGCCCTGTGGAACATCCTTATTTCATAAATCATTTAATGAGTTTTTATCCTTAATTCAAAATTGAAGCGGTGTTTTTCTTTTCTTGCTGGCATCAAGCATGAGGAAAGATGAGAGCGAACTCGCTGACGGTATTTTGAAGCTATGGTTTAGATTTCGTCTTTTACTTTTGGAATTTTGAGCGTTGGTGACGTACCAGGTGGCGTTAACCATTATTCGTAGAGTTTTGGACTGGAATCTTTGAAGAATTTCAATGTTGGAATTGGAAGCTATACCCCACAGCTGGATACGCATATTCATACTGGATTGAGAACGGATTTTGTTCTCCAAGAAGGATTGCAGATTTAACAGCCAAAACATATTACGAAATTGGATTCCCAAATATTTCCTCTTATTAGAGTAGTGCGTTTCCCCGTTAGTAGCCTGTCCAATTGCATTCCCAAATATTTTACGGTATTTTTTTGTTGAACTACGATATTATTTAATTTGATTTCTGGGCGAGTGTTTCTTCGTGTAGTAAATGTAACGTGGATCGATTTACTTTCATTTGCCTTGAAGTGCCAACGTTTTAGCCAACTGGATATTTAATTAAGAATACCTTCTAGTTTTAATGAAGCTTCTTTAGGGTCTGCAAATGTTTCAGTTAGTGCTCCAGTCGTTGTTGGCAAATCGTGAGTAAAAAGAAGATAAAGGATGTATCTGCTTGATAATAGAATGTTCTCTGAACCTAAACTGATGATTTGGTATTATTCTTTTAGATTCAATTGTCGGCGTAAGTCGCTTCAAAAATAATGTCTCGAACACTTTTGAGTGAGGAAATTGGCTGATTGGGCGATATGACTTCACATCTTTAGCAGATTTCCCCGGTTTGAGTATCATCTTAATTTCGGCGACTTTCCACTAAGAAGGAAAAATAAATTTTGTCAGTGACGGATTAAAAATATGGGTTACAAAGATTATTGCTTGATCCAGTAGCTGTTAAAGAACTTCTGCAGTTATAAGATCATAACGAGGTGCCTTACGATCTTTTAAGTGACTTATTGCGTTAACTATTTAAAGTTTGGTAAATTTCTTAATTATTAACTCCATTTGGTGAGCTTGCTCCAGAGAAGTATTAACTGCGATGTCTGTGTCTGAATCACTTTCAATATTATGTAGAATTTTCATTTTTCATTTCACATCCTTCAAATGGCCAGATTTTTCAATGGGTGATTTTGCCCAGCAGTTGTCGGGTTTTCGGATTGGAGGCTGATACAATATTGTGTTCTCAACTCTTTTATTTGCTTTCCGAATAATTAGCAACGTGAATTTGTTCTAAATTCTTTAGAAAATTCTGTAGTTCCCGTTCTTTTTGGTCTTGAAGAAGTCCTTTTCATTCTTTTGTTATCATATCAAGACGACGTTTATCTTCAGAAAATCTAATCCTATTCCCATCTTTTCTTGCCAATCGTTTTTCTTTTATTTTTTTTGTATCGATATGCTCATTGTAATCCGTTCCCCCTCGGATGTTAGTTATATAAGTTACGGTAGCCTGCACGCTGCCTCCTGGATTTGGATAGATATTCGGTAGCCTCAAATATCTCCTCCTCACTCTTTAGAGACATTTTAATATATAAAAACGACGACAAAAGGTTTTTAGATTGAGTCCAGTTCGTTTGTTTGTTGTAGAGCTGACATTTTCGAATATTATTTTGCAATGATTTCCTTATGGTAATAATGACTGGTGAATGATCCAAAGTTAAGTCTAACCTGGTTTTACAGAGAAAATGCTGTTTGGAAAGGCCTATGGTTAGGCTCTCCAGTAGACAAGGCTTTCAACTTCATACATCTCAATGCATCATACATTTCACGCCCCTTGTTTGTAGTTATACGAGATCCCCAAGTTGTGTTTTTAGCGTTGTATTCGCCTCCTACTATGAATCTGTTACCTACTTTTTTGAAGAATTCAATGTAGGCTTCCTTTTTAATTTTATATTTCGGAGGACTATAGATAGCTGACAAACCAAGTGATCCGAATAGATCTTTAACTACGACATTTGTGGCTTGGTTCTAATTTGTGTTGTAGTTGGTGGATTCATAATGTTTAATAATCCGTGAGCTGTGCCATCAGAATGCATCGATTGATAAAAGCAATAATAATGTTTCTGAAACTAATAGAATATATATAGTATTTTTTTGGTAAAAACAGTTTTAATTCAGATAAGGGTGTGACAGTCCATTTGCATTCCACAGAACGACGCTTATGGACATAGGGTTATTTTAGAAACGAAATTTACTAGTAAATTAGTCATGGCTGCAATTTGACACAACATGTTCTTCACCAATTTCATCATTTCGCGCATCTCGCTGATCAAGGGGTCGCTTTGCTGACTTTTACTGCTAGAATCGACTTGGGAAGGTTGATATCTGATCTCTTGAGCGTAGGTTGGTTGTTGTTGTCGATGCAAGTACTATTTCGGTTGACGATCTGATGTGGCATTGATATTTATTTGTAAAAGTAAATCTTTCTTCCTTAATGCAGGAAAAGTGGACGACTTCAGCTTTTAATATATAATGCACCCTTTATAAATCGCAGGGTGATTTCCCGAACAAAGCCCACATTTGACCTCACTTGATTTGGTTTTCTTTTTGCAATCAGTTGAGGCGTGATTACCAGCACATTTTATGCATTAGGGTTGTCTTCGGCATCCAGATTTTGTGTGATTATAATGTTGACATTTGGAACATTGAGGTAGTTCTCGTTTGGGGTGGCTCGAATATAACACGACGATGTAGCAGACTTTTAATATCGTAGATGTCTTGATTATTAGAATTTTCTTGCAATATAACAACGAACATTGGGAACGCCCTTTTTGTTTGGCTGTATTTCATACTCAAAACAATAGTAGCGAAATGAGCGTGTATTTCTAGACCAGACTTTATTTCATCTACCTTCATAGATAGATTTATGTTTTCTCAAGTTTACCTTTAAGCTTCTTTACTTTTTTGTCTTGTAAGCGTAGATACCGAATATGCTGTTTGACTATATTACAAAATATTTCTGGACTTTTGGGTTGAATTTTATCTCGATTTGAGGAAATTAAGCTGAGTTCATATTGACCAGCAGCGAATTCATTCAGCATGTGTAGCAGAGGCTGAATAAAATCTATTTCGTCCACAAATATAGGTGGAAATTTAGGAGATTTTGCTTTTTGTGCCAATTTTTGAAGTTCAGTATGCTCCTTTCCATCAACTGAAAGAGTTTACAAACGATTTGGGACACTCAGCCAATAGTCCAGCTTATTTTGTTTAATCGGTTTTTATTTTTTGAGGGCTACTCTGAGCATTTTTGATTTTGTAACTTCCACCCATTGCGTAGCGCTTGTCGGAGCAATCTTTGATTTTTAGAGACAGAATTTTTTTTAGTTCGATAACTATGTCACTAGTTGAGTAAGAGCGTTGCCGCTGGGGTTCATTTCATAATACCAAAGAATGCTTCTTATAAAAAAAAAAATAAAAATAAATAAATAAATATATATATAAGATCATTTGGTTAAGATCAGCCGATCTGCTCAAATCGATATTTCATGTTATATGTCAGGTGTGTATGTTAGCTAGTCTCCGTCCAGGAGAAATATATTAGGGAATGATTTACAAATAGCTTCTATAGATGCCTTTTCATCCGAGTTTACGCTTGGGTCTAATTTATGTGATTCTAGTATTGTCCCTATCCTTTTCCTTACGTGTAACTGCTTAATTTGATTAAGTGACACCGAGTTTGGTTCCTTAAAACTACAATAATTCGAAAACGTAGGCTTAAAGTCCTTATCTATATAATTTTCCTCATTTTATGCATTTATTACGCAAGCATACACCTTACCCTTGTCAACATGCGTTATGATCTCTCCCATATATGCACCTTCCGCCAGCTACTGCTTGGGAAAACAACAGTCCGAAGTTTCGTGTTTAAACGGAGAGTAATTACTCTCGTTGACTTTGCGCCTACCATTCACGGATTACTACTATTAACTCTATTCACGGTTCCTTCCCGCAGTGACTTAAGGGAAGTGTCAGAATCCTATTCTTACTCTTACCAAAAATCGATAACTCTTTAGCTTCTGCATTCAGAATGCTGTGGCCCCAAATATTATCGCGCCCAATTATGCCATCAACTGCGATACCTTCTTTTTCTAGTTCCACTACGTTCATACTGAGACTTACATTCCTGACACCGTTGTGGTTCACCCTAACTGAGCCTAATGTCCTAATGCAACCACCGTTAAGAGTCTTCACAGTCGTTTCATAAACTACTCGTTCTTTTTGTAGAAGACTAAATTTAAGCTTAGTGTTAATTTTCTTCTAGCTGCCTCTTTGCATTGTATCTCGATAAAAACATCAGCTGTTCTACTAACCTCAAAGGAACCCCTTCTTGTTCCCAAAATCCATGCATCCCCAACTGTCTGATTTTCTCCCACCATGAGTTTTAGTGCCCCTGACACGATAACCTGGTTATCTTATCTCTGTACTCCCATACCGTTTTTACGGCTACCAGCCTATGCTTCCTAAATTTATCAAAACCTAATCCTAGTTCTAGAACCACCATTGTAAACCAAATTGAAACACAATGAAGAAAAACATTCTGGAGTGCCTCATGTTCGGCTCCTTCTTGGGTCATCGCCCTTACATCGCAGGAGTCTCTATTCAAGCTTTCTGATTCTTTTGGCATAATATTTATTTTTTCCTTCTTGGCTTTTCAGTCTATTGGGCTCGACTGGGAAGCTGGAAGTTTCCCTGGTCCCTTTGTTGGACATTTTTTTGGTTGCAATCTGCTGCTCGGTGTCCCATTCGCCCACACGAGAAGCAAACCCCTGGTGTTGCTCATCTTAGCTTCACTTCTGGAATACAAATTTGGACGCTGATAATTACTCCCAGTATTGAAAGAGTTCCTTCCTTGACTAATTCCTTCCATGGAATTAATTATACGTCTGCTGAAGTTGCCTCATACTCAGATCCCATCCTGGACCCCCTAAGCACTAATGTCTTGCCTCATGACCATATGTATGGCACTCCGTACAGTATTGCATGTTTTTGCAGGTAAAACAGTCATATATTGTATGACCTGGCTTACGACAGAATGATAGGTTGGTTGTTCTTGTTGGGATCTCTCGACCGGGATTCCTTAGTCCTTCTGTTGCGGAAAATGGCTCACAAATCGACCGACTTTTCATGTATTCCGTTGTTTTACCGCACTTGCCTCCGCAAGCGTGTTATTCCAGCAGATTCCACCTGCTGTCGCTCGCTGTTGGATTGCTGCTTCAGCGGAAGAGACCACTTCAACTAACTGTGCTATACTTCTCTGCGTTAGGTTAAGTGTGTAATTTCCAAAGACCCTCTTTATAAGGCCCGCCTGGAATACAGAAATCATAGCTCGTTCCACTTGATGCTACAGTGTTTAGCAGCGTGCCCCAAAGATCTAAGCCTTCGTCCCCAAGCTCTCAGTTCCTCACCGGATTTCTGTGTTGTCTCTTGGATATCTCTTATGAGCGTATCATAAGATTTCTGTTTCAGATATGCTAAGAATGCAAACAAATCCGACCGTGCGTTTAGTGAGCTATGCACTAGTAAACAAAACACATCACCTGTGGTCCTTTGCCTAATGCACTTTATTTACACATTTTCGGCAAAGACATTTATTTGAATTTTTGGACTTATAGTAGAAAACGCTTTACCATGATTCTTCCGAAACGGAAATAGATGTTTCGGGATAATTTTTATCGCTTCAACGATGAGCATTAGCTTCTTATATAATATTATAAGTATTTCGAACACTTTTGAAATAATTGGCAGTAAGCTGATGGGACGGTAAGATGTCGGGTCGATAGCACTTTTGCTAGGCTTAAGATCATGCTTTTTTCTGCCACTTTCCATTGAGTTGGGAAATAACTTATTTGCTGTACAGCATTGAGTATGTTTCTTAAAAGTAGTGTATTTGCCAGATCGGCATACCTTTGGTAATACAAAATCAATAAAATGACTTGGTAATGTCAGTGGGCCAATATATGGGCTGACCGGCCGATATAATTGAGAGTCCCAGGGAATGTATGGTGCTTAGTAACTCGAGGATGGTGGGGGTTTCTTTCATTCCTATGGTTGGAAGAGACGACTACACCAATCCCAAGAGCTATTAGTATGACCTCGGTCATGCTAAAGAGTTTAGATCGGCTGGTGGAGCTGCGCATGCGTAGGGAGTCTTTGAAGACGCATCCACTCTCTCCATTTCAGCATGCCTATCAAAGCGGAAAATCCTGCGAGACGGCTCTGCAAAACCTTGTTGGAAGGATAGAGCGAGCCATCGACAGGAAAGAATACGCAATGGGCATCTTTGTGGACATACAGGGTGCGTTTGACAATGCTACTTTCGACAGTATGTGCGGCTCTGCTAGGCGGCATGGCGTAGACCGGGCTCTAGTAAATTGCATACGTTCAATGCTGGCCCATGTACATGTAATTGTGATTTCATACTATGCGGATGTGTTTTTAAAACGTTCCACATAGTTTCATAAAAAAAGGGAAAAATAATAAAAAATAATACAAATTGTAAACACCTAAAGTGATCACGCTAATCGCCAAGATAGTGACTCTACCACTGGTTTGAGATTGCACCTTTGTTTAAATTAATGTGTAAACCAAAAATCAAAATTAATAATAGGCAAAAGTCCAAATAGTGGCAATAACAAAACAAAAAACAAAAACAAATTATACATGAGCATTTTGTGCTCTCCACCTCTAGCAAGAGATCGATGTCTCACCGCCGCGCATCCTTCTGCATTACCAATAAGCAGTATACCAAAAATTTCATTGAAACCAACGGAGTTGTCCTCTCATGAGTTAACAGCGCATGCGCATTTAAGCATACCAACTCAGCAAACGTTAGCAGCAGGCGCCCCTGCAGAAAACACGGAACAACAAACTACTGCTCAACTAGAGCAAACGACGCCTATGTCAAATCAGACGGTAAGTGAAGAAAACTCTCTCAATGATAGTTCCGCGCAAGAAGCTAAAGAATTTAGAGTATAAAGCAGCCACTCTCGCAGCTACCGAAACACACAAATGCATTCTCATGCAAATACAGCTAACAAACGCTTGCTAAGCTCTATATCGTCTGATAAACATTCAAAAACAATAAATATAACAAATACAACAATTTCCGCTCAGTCTGCAACTATGCAAACAGGCATGGATCGGTATATTCAAATTAAACGGAAACTAAGCCCCCCAAAAAATAATAAATTAACAAAAATATAGAAAAGAAATGAAATTGATCAACCTACTAACTCAATGTACCACAACAGGTTTGCCGCACTTAATGATGAGCCAACCAAAGAAAATGAAATAATTTCAAGTAAAATAAATTCATCTGAAAAAATCATTAAACCGCCGCCAATCTACTTGCGTGAAAAAAGTTGAAACGTTCTGGTTGAAAATATTGCTCGCCTAATAGGCAAGAATAATTTTCATATAATCTCGCTCAAAAAAGGTAACATACAAGAGACTAAAATCCAAATATATAACGAAAAAATTTATCGCTCTATTGCTAATTACCTCGAAGATAACAAAAAAAACTATTACACGTACCAATTGAAAAGTAGCAAAGGCCTAACTTTTGTAATAAAAGGAATAGAACCAGAAGTTGAACCAGTTGAAATAATGGAAGCGCTGGCAGACGCCGGATTCAATGTAAAAACAATATTTAACATAAAAAACAGGGATAAAATACCTCAACTATTATTTAAGGTGGAGCTCGTTCCAGAGACGAGAAATCTGAAAAAATTAAACCCACCCTGTTTATAGCCTACGATACTTAACACATCGTAGAATTTCAATTGAGGAGCCCCACAAGCGCAAAGGTCCGGTACAATGCTGAAATGGCCAGGAATGTGGTCACACGAAATCCTACTGCATTTGTAAATTTGACAAAAACCAAAGTGACTCAGCCGCTTCAACTAAAAATCAAAGACTTAGAGTGTGTCATTAAAACAGGTCTTAATGCAAAAAAGTCCCCTGGATAAGACCTAATCACAAATAAAATGGTCATGGAATTACCCCACATAGCGTTAATACACCTAACGAAATTGTTCAATGCTATCCTTCTCTTGGGCCGATATGAGGACGCAGGTGTCCTCATATCTGCCCATAAGCCTTCTACCCACCCTCTCAAAAATATTTGAAAAACTGCTACTTGGGAAAATTTTGCCCTATCTAAATCAAAATGGCAACATTCCTACTCGCCAATTCGGATTTAGAAAAGAGCACGGTACAATAGAGCAGGTGCACCGTATAACAAGCGAAATTAGAAGAGCTTTCGAACAGAAGAAATACTGTTCATCAATATTTCTAGACATTGTCCAAGCCTTCGATAAAGTCTGGCATGAAAGGCTAGTGCACAAAATGAAAAGTTTCTGCCATAAAACATACACAGAGTGCTGGAATCTTACTTAGCGAATAGGAAGTACAAAGTGAAATACAAGCAATTTGTAACCCCCGAATTTCAAATATTTGCTGGAGTACCACAAGGGAGTGTGCTTGGTCCTATTCTCTACCTAATATATACGTCTGACCTACCAATAAATAACAGCCTAGTTACTTCCACATTTGCTGACGACACAGCTATTGTAGGTACCCATCAAAATCCGCATATCGTCTCTCGTGACCTAAACGAACACTTTAAAGATGTAGAAATTTGGCTGGCAAACTGGCATATTAAAGTTAACGAAGCGAAATGTACTCACATAACGTTCTCCCTCAGAACCAGCACCTGTCCAGCTGTGTCACTAAATTATATAAAAATACCGCAAGCAACAGAAGTGAAGTATTTAGGAATCCATCTTGACAGTAGATTAACTTGGAGGAAGCACATAGAAGCGAAAAGAACTCAAATGAGACTAAAAGCTAACTCTCTGAATTGGTTAATCAACAAAAAATCAAAGATGCGCTTGGAATACAAAGTCCTTCTATACAAAGCTATAATAAAGCCTATATGGACATATGGGGTGCAAGTTTGGGGTAGTGCGAGCACCTCAAATCTAGAACTTATCCAATGAGCACAATCGAAAATCCTAAGAACAATTACCGGCGCACCATGATTTATCAAGAATAAAAACATTCACAACGATGTACATATAACCACTATAAAAGAAGAAATCATAGAATTAAGGCAGAAATACCTGAATCGCCTGCAAAATCATCCGAACATACTTGGAAGAAGTCTACTCCAACAGAATTCTGCTTCACGTTTAAAGAAACCATGTTTCTAAACTTATTTACAAAATAATCTGTAATATGTATTTATATAAAATTTTGTTTCCCTCTTCTTTTTAAAATTATAATTAATTAATATATATGAACTAGTAGAACCCAAAAATAGCTTCAAGCAAAGCAAAGAGCACATTTAATACATTAGATTTAAGATTTGATAACTTATTGTTAGTTTCCAATGGAGTAAGATACAATAATAATAAATGGTTTAATAAAAAAAAAAAATAAATAAAATTTTGCAAGTTTTACTAAAAAGCAAAATTTTAATTTTGCGTTGAATTATTATTTGTCTTGTTGTTCTGTGTTTGTTGTGATGTTTTAGTACGATCGTAGCATTTTTCTTTGCTCTTTTTATATCTGTTTTTTGTAGAGATGTTATTGTTTGTATCACTTTGTTCTTCTTCTCTGACAAGGTATTTTCTATAGCAAACAGAATGGTTGTTGTCTGCCAAATTTCTCTATGCTCTTTGCTAGCACAGGTCACACAAAATTTATCATTTAGCAGAATTGGTAGAGTGACAAAATGTAAACCAGTGTCGACATAGCAGTGGGAGAGCAATATATGGTCGAGTATATTAACTTGGAGCAACTAAGGGAGTAAAGGTATTTTTATAGCGGCTTTGGGGAGGGAGAAATAGGAGCAAATCATAAATTGGCATCAGGCAAAATTTCAAGTGCTAACTGATAATCTCGGCTACTGGATTTGGCTCCTGGTGATAAGCTCGACTTCCGGGCAAAATTGTGGTTTTGGATCGAGTGGTTGAGAACCTTGACTTGAATGACGATGTTTTTGGTTGTGGGTGTGTGTGAGTTTTGCAATGTATTGGATGTAAGAAATTAAGGGATCAATATTGTGTCTGTAAAAGTGGAGGTGATTATTTTAGATCAAGATTGAAATCATTGCGAAATATTCATATTTGTGTTATTTTTAACACCCGAATATGCTTGTAGGACATTGTCAGCTATAATGATAAATACTATATTTAAAGTTGGAGTAACAGAAGATATAAAGTTTCAAGTTATTGTGGGTTCAGTTTTATTATTAGGTATTTCATAGGTTGTTATAGATATATCACCTAGTGGTAATTATTACCGGCACTAGCGAAGCTTGCAACATTTGAATAATTTATATTAAAATATTTGAAATGTTTATAACACCATATTTATCGATCACTAAATCTGTCAAAGCTGGCACTGTCACATGAAAAGGAAGAATTTGGCTTTTCTTTTCCGGTCCCCTTTTGTATAAAGACTGTTAATAGTTCTTAAATTTAGTGATATCAAACCAATATTTTGGTTCTCACACTACAAAGTAAGTTTATTTAAGTAAATATTAGCTATATTTTATTATAAATTATTTCAGAAATATTAACTCATGTATATTGGAAAATATATAAAAGAACTTATATTTTGTTTTCTAATTGGAGTTCAACATTTGAAGAGAACCAGGAGCAATCCACCACCTGATGGATTCGACCAACAAAATAAATATTTTTTATATTCAACTTCGTGATCACCATCAGCCCAATATTTACCGACACACACTGCCATACACAGTAAGTAGAAATGCATAAAGCTTCCTCACAGGGTCAAAAACCAACCACCCAAATCTCCGCACCTGTTGCTGACACTGGCACCGAAAAGAAAGCAAATCAAATCCGACGTTCCAACTTTGCACTAATAAATTAAATTCGGAATTGATTTGCTGCGTACGATGCCTTAAGGAATTTCGCGAAACATGTGTAAACGTCAATAGCAAAACGATCGATAACGACTAGCAGTGCCAGCCATGTCATATAACGCAAACCCAAAACAATTCGATGCAAGCTTCATCACAGTCACTTAGGGCTGTTCTAGAACTACAGTGTGAAGAAGGCTCATTAGCACTAGTTGTGCTTGCTATTGATAAGAAATATCTGCAAAAGAAATATACCATTTTAGCAGAAGAATGCGACACATTGATCAGTCACTATGTGTCTGTACGAGATTGGTTCGTTCAACAAACAGAATTCTCCGATACTCAAAACAATCCCATATCTCAATCGAATGCTAATCCTCATTCCGTCAGTCAGGACTTGCCTACTACTAGCCAAAATTGCATACAAAATAGAATTCACAAACATAAACTTGCAAAAGAAATAAACCTGCGAAGTGATAATGTTCGATTTTGCTTGCCTCCAACTTCATATACACTAGTGCACCCTACTCCTTGTCTGGCACACAGCTCCATAATTCAACCACAATTAGCTTACGACAATATACTAAATGAATAAAAAATACGCCAATTTTCAAGTTCATAGCCTCCCTATAGCTGAAACATTTATGCCTGCTCCATTACGACATAACCAGCAGTCTAAACAACCCGCGAGACACTTACTCAGCAACTCAACTGTTGGCATAGCGGCCGAGAATACCATACATGCTGGTCGACCTATAGAGGCACGATTTCAGAGCTTGCAACTTCGATATAGTGATTCGCCAAATGCAGCTTACAACAACAGTAACAACTTTACCACCATTTCACAGTCGAGAAATTCATCGTCAGTCTAACTCATGTTTAAGTCTAACTAGCGAACAAGTGCAGGCGCATCAATCAGTGCCCAAAGATCTGCCAATATTTTCTGGACATCCTGGAGAGTGGCCAGTATTCAGTTCCATACTGGAATAGTCTACCACCGCATGAGGCTTTACACACGCAGAAAATCCTGTACGATTACAAAGATCGCTTCGCGGAGAGGCATGACGATTTGAACAATAACAATTGTATATTACACACACAAGAAATGGGGTCGATCAGATAGGGGACTCAGATCCTTCGCATATAATGAACTTTGGGGACCATTTAAAAAAAAATTACCCTATCTATGCATCTAGTGATGATATATGAATACAAATGGCAGCAGTATACATTACATCCATACAAGCATCAATGCAAAATATGGGCAGATTTTTACCACTGCCACGCCAACAATTAACCAAAACTATTACAAGATTTCAAACATTAAACATCACACAAAAAATTGACGGGTTATTCTTGAATATAAATTATTAATATTTGGAAGCTTTGAAATAATCCCATCTTAAGATAACATTTTTGTCAACATTTCAACATTGCAACATTGTTTTTTTCTCTTGTTCTCTCTCTAATTTTTTCTTGCACAAAAAGTAAAGTAACTTATTCATTCTTATCGTAGAAATTAACCTTGTAACATCGTACTCAATAATATATATTTAAAAAACTGTTTTAAACAATATTAAAACCACATAACTAAATAGTTATTTTCACAGCTATAGCCACTATTGACACATTTTTATAACTTACGACATATTTTTGGGCGAAATTATATGAATACGTACTACACAGCCATACGCAAGAAATGGGATCGATCTGTTGACGACTAAGCCTCCCTCACATGAATTTTGGGACCCCACTTAAAATTACCCTATCTATGCTTCTAATGACGAAATATGAGTAAGGTTGTTATCAGTATATATAAGGTCTGTACTAGAGTACATGCCAAATATGGGCAGATTGTTACTACTGACATGTCTACAATTCACCAATATTCATTTCTGTAGTCCTGAGCAACATTCAATAACGAATCTGGTCACGAGTCTACTTTACGGAAAAAACGTGCAACAGAGAGCTCCACACCCACCCAATACAACGTTAACTGTCTTTTTTGTGCTTGTCAATCCGATGAATTAGTGACAACCTTGCTGTATCATGAAGTTCCAAAGTATTACACTTGGAAGACATCAACGAAGAAAGCAATGTACATTTGTTCCTGAATAAGGCGTCGTACGTACTTCTGATGCATTGGGGTGAGTGTATACTGGTCCTCTTAACATTTCTGAGTGATTTTATTTGCGAATGCTGCATTTCTATCAAACAAGCCATTAATGGCTATGTATGTGAGACATATAGAGAGGCATGTAATATAATTGGCTTATTTCAAAATGATAAACATTGAGATACCATGTTAACGGAAACATCTGTTGCATGTTCATGGAAAAATATTCGCACTTTATTGGCAATAATTTTGGCAACATGTGCACCTTCAGATCCGAAGAATCTGTGGGAAAAACATAGAGAAAACTTAAGTGAAGACATAATGCGTCAATCGCGCAGAAGGAATGTTCACATGATTATTCAGTATTCAAACATTACTTGCATATGCATCAACAACATTTTTTGTCAGCTTGGTATACCTTCACCGGTACGTGCCCGAAACGATGTTCAAGATAGAGGCGTTTAACGTTAACGCCAATAGGACGTTGAACAGCTGAGAGTTTTGTTGACGCTCAAGAAAGACTATTGACTGATGACCAAAGTCGCACACACAACATAGTTATGCTGTATGTTGCAAGTCAAAATGGTCCTTGATGCACCAGGAGGGACTGGAAAGACAGTTCTTTTTAATTTGATATTGCCGAAATTCGAAAGCGGACTGAGATCACACTGGCTGTGGCATCATCGGGCATTGCAGCACCGCTACTCGATGAAGGATGCTCAGCACATTCAGCTTTCAAGCTACCATTAAATTTGAATCATGTTGAAAATCTTACTTGCAACTTGAGCAAATGTTTGGGAATGCCCACAAATTTAAAAACATACACACTATTAATTTAGGATCAATGCACCATTGCATATAAGAAAGCACTCGAAGCACTCGATCGTGGGAGGTGATTTTAATGCTAAAAATTCATCGTGGGGCTCAAGACATACAACAACCGAAGGACTCGAGTTTTTTATTTATAACCGGTAGCAACCTGCGTCAGCCAGATGCATCTCAATACACCGATACATCTTTTGGATGTCAGCAGTAAATAAATGTTTGTGTGTTCTCCAGTTTAGAAGCACACTTGACACGACGTTGAGAAGTGGAGGTCCGATGCATAACATGTCCTTAAGGGATCGACCGTTGGATATTTTGGACGAGCCATCATGAACGATTCGCACCTTTGTGGTGAGACTTTACTCCCTGATTACAGCATGGTACGGCAAGACACAGGATGTGACAGTGGGATGATTAGATGCAGTGATAACACTATTTTGATCTTCGGTGGTTTTGACTGGAGTGATTTGGTTCAAAAGAAATTAGTATACGATGCCGTCTGTGTATCGATCTCGTAGGTGCGGATTTCGCTGAAACCGACGTTCTAATTGGTAGAAACGATTCAAGGCTATCTGTAACGACTTACCTAAGGTTTGAGAGGGGTCGTACAAGCTAACGAACCAAGTATTTTCCTTTTGATTGTCGGCTGTGTGTTTTCATGAAGAATTCCCTTTTGGTATTAGCACAATTCACACTCTAGAGCCGACTACTGATAATCTATTCGAATATTTAAAATTGAACCATCTAAACTCTGAAGAACAGCAAATGCTGCAAAATCTTTTATTACTGTACAACTATTTATTTTATTTTGAAGGAGATACAATATTTTATGCATGAAATTCAACATGATATTGTGACAAGAACAAATAAACCAATTTATTAAAAAATATATATCTACCCAAAGGCACATGAGCACTAAATTGTGTTACAAAAAAAGATATGATCAAACAAGGAATTATCCCCGAAAGCGCTTGCCCACTTTGGATCGCTCCAAAAAAGGAGAATAGTTAATTCAGGAAAGAAAAAGTGGCGCATTCTATTATATTACAGGAAATTAAACAGTCTATGTAAGTGAGAAATTTCCTGATCCTAATATCGATACAAGATTAGATAAATTAGGAAAAGTGCAATATTTTACAACGATAGATTTACCAAATGAATTTAACCAAATTTTAGGGAAACCGGAAGACAAATACCGCTTTTTCTACTCTTTTCGATCAATTTGAATTCGTCAGAATGCTATTTGGTCTGAAAAACACACCCTCTACATTCTAGAGGCTTATGAATATGATGCTAACAAAATTCATAAACAAAATTTTTGTAGTATATCTCGATGATATACTTCTTTAAAAGAACCTCTCCACAACTTACAAAAAATGTTCGATACTTTACAATAAGCTAAATTAAAAATTCAAGTAGATAAGTGCAATTTTTTATCCAAACAAACTGAATATTTAGGATATATTTTTACACCTCAACGTATTAAACCGATTCCAATTAAAAAAGTTGCTATTCAAAACTTAATTCTAACTACGACACAACACAAATTGAATCGTTTTTAGGCATTACAAGCTTCTTCCGAAAATTTTCAAAAGTAGCATTTCCGATGGTAAAATATCTCAAAAAACTCAAAAGTAAAAGTCAATGATCCTAACTAGATTTCAGCTTACGAAAAATTAAAAAATTTTAACACCCTCTCCAATATTGAAATACCCCTATTTCAATAAAAAATTCAAATTAATAACAGACGGAAGTAATTTCGCTCTAGGAGCCGTACTTACAAGATGGGCACCCAATCTGCTACGCTTCTAAATCTTTTAAAGAGCATGAAAAAATATACTCGATTATCGAAAAAGAGCTAATCGCTATTGGTCAAATATTTTCGCCCTGATTTGTTAGGAAGAGAATTTGATTTACGAAGAGACCATCAACCATTGAAATGGTTGCAGTTGAAAAATCAAGGGAAAGATATAAATTCAAGGCTGCAACAGGGGCTTATCCAGTTGGGCGAATATGACGCAATTATCTACTACATAAAGGGAAAACAAAATAAAATTGTCGTCTTTCTGAGTCGATTGAGCATCGATATTAAGGAGATTAATATTAATGTACTGGAAGAAACAGTTAATGTTGACAATTTGCAACATTTATAACGAACGAAGAGATCATTCAAGTAGCAAGCTCAAATGATCAGATACTTATATTAAATACCGTAGTACATATATTGAAACAGTAAATAAAAGTAATAGATCACAAAGAAAAAGAATCCGAAATTAAAAAACAAACGAATTTTTAGAGAGAAGGCTGGCATTCCGAACCAAATAGCCAGCATAATTCCAAGACACATTACCAAAGGAAAGGAAATACACTCCTCAGTAAAAGATATTGCATACAATCAACTAAAAGAAAAATTGGTAGAGCTCTTTCCAAATACCAGTCCTGTAAAAGAAACAATATTAATAAACAATTGTCCCGAGGAAAATTTAATTCAGAATTGTGACGATTGCAATATTACCATTATAAAAAAACTATTTCATTCTTTTTAATAATTGTGAAATAACACTCGAAGCTCAAACATTTTATAATAGGAAAGAGACTATACATGACCAATTTTTGTATCCAAATAATAAGTTAATTAATACAACAAGTTCGGATCCTTTAACGTTTAACAATATTATGATTCAGCATCTCGAATGTACAAAACAAATAGAATAATTAAAATTCCATAAAACTGTTTCGTATGAAATTAACATGATATATATAATAAATGTAAGGGAAAGTTGTAAATAAAAAAAATCATAACAAACGAGATCCAGGTAAATCTCAAATCAACTGGGGGAAGAGTTATGTTGTTTCCTAATATTTTTTTATTTTTTTTATTAAACCATTTATTATTATTGTATCTTACTCCATTGGAAACTAACAACAAGTTATCAAATCTTAAATCTAATGTATTAAATGTGCTCTTTGCTTTGCTTGAAGCTATTTTTGGGTTCTACTAGTTCATATATATTAATTAATTATAATTTTAAAAAGAAGAGGGAAACAAAATTTTATATAAATACATATTACAGATTATTTTGTAAATAAGTTTAGAAACATGGTTTCTTTAAACGTGAAGCAGAATTCTGTTGGAGTAGACTTCTTCCAAGTATGTTCGGATGATTTTGCAGGCGATTCAGGTATTTCTGCCTTAATTCTATGATTTCTTCTTTTATAGTGGTTATATGTACATCGTTGTGAATGTTTTTATTCTTGATAAATCATGGTGCGCCGGTAATTGTTCTTAGGATTTTCGATTGTGCTCATTGGATAAGTTCTAGATTTGAGGTGCTCGCACTACCCCAAAGTTGCACCCCATATGTCCATATAGGCTTTATTATAGCTTTGTATAGAAGGACTTTGTATTCCAAGCGCATCTTTGATTTTTTGTTGATTAACCAATTCAGAGAGTTAGCTTTTAGTTTCATTTGAGTTGTTTTCGCTTCTATGTGCTTCCTCCAAGTTAATCTACGGTCAAGATGGATTCCTAAATACTTCACTTCTGTTGCATGCGGTATTTTTATGTCATTTAGTGAATATAATCTATAATAATATTATCTGAAATAACTTGTCAGAGAAGCAGAACAAAAAGATACAAACAATAAATACTCTACAAAAAACAGATATAAAATGAGTAAAGAAAAATTCTCGTATTAAAACATCACAACAAACACAGAACGACAAGATAAATATTAATTCAACGCAAAATATTTTTTTTTTATTTTTTTTATTTAATAAATTGTAAATTAATTACAAGTTATCTTAATGCAGCTATAGCGTCTAAGGCCTTAAGCTTAGTAGGTAACAATGTTATACAAATACAGTTGTTTGTGGTGTTATATGTCAAAGTATAGGTTTAATTTGCAAATCAAGTTTATGAAAAGTTTGATATTGACGTGATTTATGTTTTGCAAAATTTCTTTGAGATTAGGGTTTTCCAATTCTTGGCGGATTTGACTGATTGCTTGACAGTTATAAAGAATGTGCGAAGTTGTGAGATAGTCCGAGTTGCAAAATGTACATTTAGGAAGACTGGTATTGTTGAAAAGATGTTGGTGAGTTAGCCGTGTGTGGCCAAGTCGGAATCTAGTATAAATGATGATGTGTCTTCTAGGGATCGTAGTTGGGAATCGGGGAATAATTTGGTTGGGGTTTATGGATTTGTAGGAATGTGCGTATTCAGTCCAGATATGTCTAATGGTCTGAATGTAGAGGTTATCCACACCTTTTTTTACGTCCTTTGTATTGGTAAAGTTTGTTAATTTAAGAGGGGAAATTGTTGCTTCTTTTGCCGCGGAGTCAGCTAAAGTGGATTCCAATGTGGCTGGGTGTCCATACAAGTTTGATGTTCTTTTGGCTTGTAATAATTATGTGCCTGATTTGAGATATTGTGTTGTCATTGTTGTTGACGTTTTTTATTGCTAGCAGCGTTGAGAGAGAGTCTTTGCAAATTAAAGTTTTAATTTTGCTAGATTTGGCTATGAGACTTGCTAGAACTATTGCTTCGGCTTCGGCTGAGAAAACGGATGCATATGCTGGAAGTATAGACTCAATGATTATGTTTTTTTCGTCTACAACACTGAATCCAACGGCGTTTTCAGATTTTGATCCGTCAGTGAATGAAATGTTCCACTTTTGGTGTTGGTTGCGAATCGTTAAAAATTCTCTTGCGAATATATTGTGCGGCGTGTTTTCCTTATGGTATTTTGCTAGTTCAAGTATGATTGAATCTGTTTGAAGTGTCGCCGGCGGCGCTTTTAAGGTTGGTGTGGAATTAAGTTTAATATCCAATTGTTTGGCCATGGCAACTGCCCTTTGTATCGCTAATTTTTAACGGTTGCATTTTTTCCTTTTAAGTAGGTTAGTTAGTGCTTTATTTAATATTGATCCTTTTGTGTTTGTAAGTTTGACGATCATACGACCCGTAAGTTGTAGTTGTCTGTTTTGAAGAGTCGGCAGCCCGGTTTCTGTAAGGATGTGAGTTATAGGGGTTGTCCGGAAGGCTCTAAGTGCCAATCTGGCCGCGGAGTGGTATATTGATGACAGTTTGTTTAAATTATTTTTTGATGTATTACCGTAAATTTGAAGCCCGTAATCTATTCTAGATAGGATAGTTGATTTGACGATATTTATAAGTGAGTTAGTATTACTCTCCGATTTCATGTGGCTTAGACATTTTACAATGTTGATTCTATCATTTAATGCATTGGTTAAGTATTTTATGTGTTCATTCCAAAGATAGTTACTACTAAAGAATAAGCTTAATATTTTTAATTTTTTTACATCACTTAGTTTGTGCATATCTAGATAGATATTTAGGCTATCACAGTTACGTTTTTTACAAATATGGAGATGTTTGGATTTTTCTTTTGATATTTTTGTGCCACGAATTTGACACCAAGCAAGTATTTTGTGGAAAAGTGTTTGCAACTGTGTTTTAAAATCGGTTGTGTTTTGAACTTTAGAAAATATGTATAAATCATCTGCGTATATTGTGTGTTTAAAGAATTTATGTTCATTTATAATCCGGCTAAGTTTATCAAAAGCTATCAGAAATAGAGTTACAGACAACGGCGAGCCTTGGGGTATGCCGTTGTCGAGTGGCCAGAGTTCCGACACCGTCTGATTCACCTTGACCCTTATTTTTCGGTTTGTTAAAAAATTTTTAATGCAGGTTATCCTGGGTCCAACTCGCCATGCCATAAGCTGCTCTATGATAGAGTGGATACCGACTCTGTCAAAGGCCTTTTCCATGTCCATTGTAATTATCGAAAGATGGTTTTTTGTTGGGATGCAGTTACAAATATGTTCCTCTAGAGTGAGCAGTGCATCTAATGTTCCTCTTCCAGGCTTACAGGCAGTTTGGTTTATTGTTAGTAATTTTTTATTAAGTATATACCACAGAAGTCTACGAGAAATCAAATTTTCCATTACTTTTGAAATACACTGGATTAGTGATATTGGCCTATATCCTTCTGTACTATTTTTGGCTTTGTTAGGTTTAGGTATCGGAATTGCCATTGCGATTTTCCATTGTTGTGGTATTACACCAGAAGAGAATATGTCATTGTATAGGTTGCATAATTTCTGTTTACCAGTTGGAGGTAAGTTTACTAAAAGTGGATATGGCCCAGGAGTTTTTCCTTTTAGTAGTGAGAGGCAGGATTGAAGCTCTAGAGTAGAAAAGGTATTTTCTATCTGCTTTGAATGCGTGTTTAAGGTATAATTTATATGTAAATTGTTGGTGAGTGACTCTTTTTTATTTATATATGTGCGTGAAAAGTTATTATTGCTGGAGTAATTTGACCAGGTCCTACCCAACAGGTCAGAGATTTCTTTGGATGTGGAAACTTGGGTCCCCCCATCTATAGTTTCCATGACGTGGATATTGTTTGTCACACTTTTCCCGTATAAGATTTTGACCTTATCCCAAAGGATTTTTGATGGCGTGTTGTAGTTTATATCCTTTGTTAGTTCCATAAATGCTATTCTTTTGGAGATTTTTGCTTCTCTTTTGCAATTTGATATTTTTGCCAATCAGCGTAGTCTAATTTATATCTGGGTATACTATGTCCAGTGAGATTTCGTTAAATAAAGTGAGCAATATTGGTAAGTGATCACTTCCGTGTAAGTCATCAATCACTGACCATTTAATTGACAAGTTTAATGGTGGAGTGCACATAGTTAGATCCACATGTCTTAGAGTCGAATGTGTTGAGAAGTGTGTGGGTGATTTGTCGTTTAATATAATAAAATTGTTGTTTTGTATATATTTTGAAACTTCTCTCCCTTTTTTATTAAAGTGTGTTGATCCCCGTAGTGATCCCCATGACTCCAGGCGTTGAAATCTCCAAGAAGTAGTATCGGTGGGTTAAAGTTGGATAGCAAGTTATGTAAGTCTCTTTCCGACAGGATATCTGAAGGGGAGCTATATATATTAACTATAGTAAAGGGTGTGTGAGTTTGGATTTTGGCTGCTATTGCTAGTATTGGAGAATTACCGTTTATAGTTTCATGTTGAATTGAGTTGGAGATTATAAGAGCAACTCCCCTCTTAGCTAGAGCGTTGTTTTCAATGTCGTTTTTTCCATAATAGTAGAAGTTTTTAGGAATGATGCTATGGTGTGGTGGGATTTGAGGTGGGTTTCTTGAATTGCGATTATTTTGGCGTTCTGATTACGTATCAGTAGACAAAGCTCATTGTAATTATTTCGGTATCCATTTAGATTCCACTGAAGTAGTCTTAGGACCATAGTTTAACTAGTGTAATGATGTTTCAACAAATGTATAGTGTTATACGATTAAGAGAGATTATTTCATGTCAATATCCCGTTTTGAATCGGAGCTGAGCGAGTCGATGAAAGCAAATAGAAAAATAGCTATATTGCCACATAGCAAATTCAGTAATGTTCGAAATATTTCTGATACTCCTTCTCAACACTTTATATTTTGTATTTAGAATGAACCCATTTGATTCGAAAACTCAACATGTATAAAAAATTATTAATTAAGTCACTTGTACTGCTGCTGTGATAGTTCATTTAACTAACCGCAAATTAATAGAGTACGATTCAAGTATACAATTGCAATGTAAGAAAATGTAACAAAAAAGAGAGAAAATAAAAGCATAGAAAATTCATATGCACAGGGCCGTATCAATCAATATTTTCATAACATGTTTAACCTTTTGTAGATTTTTAGTTAGCATATCTGGCATCATTTCATTATTGGGTACATAGTTTAAATTTATTTGTTTATTACAATACAACTGCCAAGTATGATGGTATCGTATGTCGATGCGCTTGCTGCGGGCATGGCATATTGGATTTTTAACCAAGCACTGAGCGCTGAGGTTGTCGTTATTCAGCATCATCGGACCAGTTTGCCCAGTACCCATCTCCGCCAACAACTTGTTGATATAACAACTCTACTTCAGTATTGCTAAGGGCGACCACGTTCTGCTTTTTAGATTACCAAGAAAACGCAGCCTCTACCACTACGAATTCGAATTCCGAATATGACTCTCGGCCGCTGGTGTCAGCACCCCAGTCGGCATCGACGAAACATTCGATGGACTTACCGGTCTGGAGATAATGCTACTTGTAATCGGACAGCTTGTTTAAATATTGAAGTATATGTTTAACTCCTTCTTCGTGCTCTTCATGTGAATCAGTGTTGCGCTACGATAATCTTGACATTGAATATAAAATTTCGGAACGCTTCGAAATCGCAAATATATCAAGGCTCCAACGATGGATTGATATGCTATCTTGTCAACCTTCTTGCAGTTTTGACTTTTGCAATTTATGAGAAAACCAGCATCTAATGGTGTTGAGACGTCTCTGCAACTCTCCATTCCATTTTCCTTAAGCAGTTTTACAATATACAATTTCTGACATATTGTCACTGGACCAGTTTCGCCAACACGCCCAGAAAATGTGTCAGCTGACAACATCGAACTCTTTTGAAAAGCTGTATTTTATTTGTATCAACTCTGACTTACATGAGCTTGCTATAGCAGGTCATCCACGTATACAGCAATTAAGTTCAATATGTTGTCATGATTGTTGGTATATGAATTTTAGTACCCCTAACACGTAAATATTGGGCTGTTGGAGATCAGGAAGTTGAATATAAGAAATATTAATTTTGTTTGTCGAATCCGTCAGGTGGTGGATTGGTCCTGGTTCTCTTCAAATGTTGAACTCCAATTAGAAAACAAAATATAAGTTCTTTTACTTATTTTCCAATATACATGAGTTAATATTTCTGAAATTATTTATATTAAAATATTTTAAGCTAATATTTACTTATATAAACTTACTTTGTAATTTGCGAACGAAAATATTGGTTTGATATCACTAAATTTAAGAACTATTAACAGTCTTTATACAAAAGGGGACCGGAAAAGAAAAGCCAAATTCTTCCTTTTCATGTGACAGTGCCAGCTTTGACAGATTTAGTGATCGATAAATATGGTGTTATAAACATTTCAAATATTTTAATATAAATTATTCAAAGGTTGCAAGCTTCGCTAGTGCCGGTAATAATTACCACTAGGTGATATATCTATAACAACCTATGAAATACCTAATAATAAAACTGAACCCACAATAACTTGAAACTTTATATCTTCTGTTACTCCAACTTTAAATATAGTATTTATCATTATAGTTGACAATGTCCTACAAGCATATTCGGGTGTTAAAAATAAACTGGTGCTAACTGATAGCACTTGAAATTTTGCCTCATGCCAATTTATGATTTGCTCCTATTTCTCCCTCCCCAAAGCCGCTATAAAAATACCTTTACTGCCTTAGTTGCTCCAAGTTAATATACTCGACCAAGTTAATATACTTCCAACCGCTGTTCAAAATTGAACTTGAGCCCGAAACGTAAAAGCTACCAAAAGATGAAGCGTATCCAATATATTCTACACCGAAGAATTGTAGTTGAGGCAGGTAAGAGGCAAGGTCAGTTTGTGGGGATCTATACCTAACAGCTCAATGCTCTCGTGACAAAAGTGACACTGCAGCAAAAAAGTGTTGTAATTGCTCTGGTAACCACACGGCCAACTATCGGGGGTGCCTCGTCTTTAAAGAAATGAGGAGTAAATCATATCAAATACAAAGATCAGAACAACGTGTAGAAGAAAACCATTTTCAATGTGCTCCAGCTAATATCGCTCCAAACAGCAGATTGGGTGGAAAGCCATCATATTCCGAAATTGCTAGAGGTATGCCAAACGCACAATCCAAAGGGCATCTTTCTCTCCGCCGCTAGAAGCTCTCATTACCAATTCAACGTGTAGCATGACTCAATTCATTTACACCATGCAAACTATGTTTCAAGAATTTGTCAAATCGCAAAATCAGGTGATGCAATACTTTTATCCAAAAAAGGAAAAAAGGAGAAAAGCATATCTTTTTAAAAATATGTCATTGGAATGCCAACGACGTTCGCAAACACAAAAACGAAGTTTAATATTTCCTGCAAACAAATGAAACTGACATACTACTGCTGTCTGATACCCATTTAACCTCAAACAGCTATTTTAAACTACCAGCCTATACATTTTACAACCCAAATCGACTAGACGGTAACGCACGTGAGGTGGAACAGGAATTCTTGTTAAAAATCATCTTCAACACCATGCAATCGAAGAATACTCTAAAGAGTACATACAAGGAATGTCGGTCTCGCTGCAGTGCTGGGGTAATGAAATTATAATAAGCGCAGTGTGTTGCCCTCCAAGGTACAACATGACTGAAGATCAATTTCTTAATTTTTTCAAAACTCTCAGCTCAACATTTTTGGCAGCAGGAGCTCTCGGCTTATAAACCCAAAAGGAAGGCGGTACTCTGTAAACTAGATATAATATCTACTGGTAAACCCACATACTGGCCATCTGATTCTAGCAAAATTCCGGACCTAATCGATTTTGGCGTTACTAGAAAGATTGACCGACACTTCATCTCAGCGGAAGAATGCTTCGACTTATCGTCAGATCATTCCCCTGTCATAATTAACTTACAGAATCATCCCATGCGTAATGCACAGCCAATGAAAATAACAAACAAACCAGCCATCTAAAGACTGATCCACTGTTAAAAGCTGCAGAGGATATAGACTTCCTTGTTGACGAACTTAGCTCACTACGAGCTTCGTACTCTTAAAGAACTGTCACTTCCGGAGATATTGATTCGCTGGTAAGAGAGGAAAATACATTAGAAAAGAGTGGCAGAGGGCTCGGTTATCCACGTTGAAGCCAAAACTAGCTGAAGCTGATCAACGTCTAAGAGAAGCCCTTAGAAATCATAGGGATATAAGTTTAAGAGAGTTCACAACAAAACTTAATCCAGGCAAGGACACAAACTGCTCTTTGTGGAAAACGTTTAAGTTCGTCAAAAGTCCGCAAGAACACCCCTTAGAATTGAAAATAGGAAATGGGCTAAAAGCGATGCTGAAAAAGCCAATATATTTGCAAACCACCCCACCTTAAATGTATGTTTAAGCTAAATACACCTGCAAACAACTTCGCAATTCCAAATATTGAAGTTCCTAAAACTCACCATCAAGTAATGTTCAGTTTTAAGGAACCAACTGTAAGCGAGCAAGGCTCCTTGCTACTACATGATAACGTCAGAGATGATAGCTCAATTATGAAAATGCGCAATCATGTTAATTCTAATCTTGTTCAATGCAATTGTTCGAGTAGGATACTTCCCAAATATTTGGAAATTGTCAGTAATAAAAATGATCTGTAAGCTGGGTAAAGAATCCACCTATTCCTCTTCCACCTAGACCTATCAGCCTGTTGTCTATACTTTCGAAGCTGTTTGAAAGAATATTTTTGAAGAAGATGCAGCTTGGGCTTTTGGAGAAAACATGGAGCACAATTGAGCAAGTGCACCGAATCATATACCAATAAAAAATGTGTATAATGCAAAGAAAAATTATTGATAAACTTAATTTCAAATTGAAAAATAGTGAAAATAAACACTTGAAATTGGTCGCCAGCACTTCAACACTCACGTAGCGTGTATTTAATTTTGAACAGCCTAATCAAATAATGTTTACTTATCTTCTTTACAGAGCGATTAGAAAAACACGCACTAAATAAAATATAAAAAAAGAAAAAAAAATTAAAACATGACCAAGTGTTTTATCTCGCCGTAGCGGATTTAAATTCTAGCGCGTACTTTTTGAAATGAAAAAAGTCATATTATGGCATTAAACCAGCATATTGCAATATTGTTTTCAGTTTGATTTTTGCACAATGCAGTCGACGAGTTCCGACATGTGTCTTTTGTCGTTCATTAGCATGTATGTATGTACGAGTATGTACTAGTATCTATGAGATATCAGGTATATACAAACGGATAGATATAATCCGTTAGGTATCAGTTTTATCAGGTGTCACCTTTGGCGGATATCAGCAGCATACAGCTTGTATCAATGTATCTTGATTTATAATATCAATAAAATAAACCCTTTTCTATAACGACCAAAATTGGAAGGACCACCATTACTGATGATTAAAAAACTATATTGTTCTTCCAATATTTACACATTATTGTAAAATTTTTCGAATTCATATCGGCACCAACATGATCATTACGAGGGCGGATTGATATTGAAGCTACCTAAGTAGGAAAAAAACATTTTTTTTTCAAAAACCATTTATTTCTCAACATAGTCTCCTTTTACTTCGACACACTTAGTAAGACGATATTCCAACTTTTTTATACCATCTGAATAATTCGATTTCGGGAACCCCTCAAAATACGCGTTAGTTTCGGTAATCAGTTCTTCGTTTGAGATGAATCTTTTTCCTGCTGCTATAAGGTGGATGATTAACCAATTCGAAGTGTATTTCACGTAATTTTAGCATCGTATCTAATGCTGTGTGAACCGGTGCGTTGTCTTGAATAAAGAGCATTTTTTTCTTCTTTAAATGTGGTCGTTTTTCCTTGATTGCATCAATCAATTGATCCAATAATGCACGATAATGCTTTCCTGTGATTGTGGATCCTTTTTCCAGATGATCGATGTGCAATATTCCGTGTGCATCCCAAAATACAGTGGCCATAACCTTGCCAGCCGATTTCACTGCCTTCGCCTTCTTCGGAGCACTTCCACCAGCTTCCACCCATTGTTTCGATTGATTTTTGGTTTCAGGTGTGTAGTGGTGGACCCACGATTCATCAACAGTTATTAATCGACGCCAAAAATCAACAGGATTACGCTTTATCATGTCCAAACACCGCTGTGAAGTGGTCTGTCGAACTCGTTTTTGTTCGACACTGAGCAAACGCGGGATCCATCTTGCCGATAGCTTTTTCATATGCAAATGATCATGCAAAATGTAGAACACACATATGATATATTTACCATTTCAACAATCGCACGCAACTTGACTCGGCGATCATTCATAACGATATCGAGGATTTTCTTGATATTTTCTTCAGTAACCACCTCTTTTGGCCTTCCTGTTGATGGTATTGTTGCAGTGCTTGTTCGGCCGCGTTTAAATTCAGCAATCCAATATTTTACCATGTAATCTGACGGAGCAGACTCACCGTAATGTGTTTATCGAGCTTTTCTTTTGTCTCTTTCGCCGTTTTCCCTTTCAAATAATAGTGTTTAATCACTGCACGAAATTCGCTTTTTTCCATTTTTCAAGAAACACAAAAGTTGCTTACTTCAAACGACTATAACAAATAAACTAATCGATGAATTTGGGTGAAATTTTAACAGCTGACGTTTGACAGATCGCAATTTCTAAAAAAAAAAGTTTTTGTGTTTGTGCTGCCATCTAGCGCTAGGTAGCTTCAATATCAATCCGCCCTCGTATATATAAGCTTCATATTTATTTCGGCTTGTCGATACATAATGACACATTTACAGTATTACATGTTCAATGTTACGTATTAATGTTAAGTATATGCTTGTTTTATTAGAGTTAATTCACAACAACTCTTGCACGACATTTGATTTGAAGAAATATGCTAAAAAGTTGAAATTAAAAAGTATTAATAAAACAAAACTTGTGTTATATTCCCTATATTGCATTATATTATCTATGCTCTAAAGCAAGAGTATAAAGTTGTATAGTTCTTTGTTATGTCCGTGCAGTAAACATAAAACAACACACAATTGTCGATTACATTTTTGAGTTCTTAATATTCATATGTTCTCTCTTATGTTCTCTCTAAATAGTAGGTTTTGTATTTCTTTTTCGTAAATTTGGTTAGATTTGTTTAAATTTATCAATTTTTTTTAGAAAACATTCATTATTTATTGAATCTTCTAAATTAGAACTTACAATGAGGACTTAAATCTTACTCGTACATAACTACATTTTATATTTAATCCTTAGCCAATACTTAGGGTAAATAAATTGAATACACTATACGAGTATATAAAAAAAAAGGGATAAAATATTAAATTTGAGATAAATTCAATTTAAAAAGTTAAATCGTTTAAAACGAGATGAATTAGGTTCCTTGAGCAACCTTAGCTAGAATATTCGTGTGGGAGTCTAATTTCATTTTGTAGGCTCTTTTGAAATTAATAGTTTCTTTGGAAACAGTTGGAATGTCTGTATGCAGTCTTTCATTTTTTAAATATCGTGGCGAAATGGTTATTGTGCGTAGTATTTTAGATTGAAATCGTTGTATACTTGATATTTGAAATTCTGGAAGAGCCCCACAGTTGAATGCCATAGGTTCAGATGGGTTTAATGATCACATTATATAGAAGGAATTTATTTTTCATGCTCAACTTTGTTCTGCTGTTTAGGAGCCAATAGAGTATACGTTTTTCGACTCGTTAACCTTAATTCTTCATTTTAGTAACCAATACACGTCTGATATGATCCTTTAGTTTTTGTGAAGCATGGAATCTTTATGCGAATATCAAATTGCGGTTTTATCTACAAAAACGTACAAAAATACTCCCCTATGGTACTCCAGCTGGAATTTCCGATCAAGTGTAAGGAGCATAAATCTTAATGATTTATCCTCCTACATAACACATCGGTACCACTCGCAAAATGAGGAGATCACCAGTAGCCCGACACTGGTGAGTCACTTTAATCATCACGCCGCTGCCTCCCAACAAGAAAACCCCCGCGGCTGAGAACACGTGGAGAAAACCCACGCGGAGGAGGACCACGAGGCAGCTATCGAGAAGAAGAAGAAGACAAAGTGAAAACACGTGGAGGAGAACCCCGCGGTGCTGAAACATATGGCAGCTATCGGGAAGAAGAAGACCAAACCATATGACGCCATTCTGATAGCCAATGACAGCACGCCACGCATTGTGTAGAGTAGCCGCTGTGCTATATAAGGAGCAGCATCGGGGTACTGAGCCTCTTCTTCATCGAACAACAATGCAAGCAAGTGACCTACACGGGGCGCAATAGCAGTGACCTGAGGCTTCTGACGACCGGAGCGAGTTATTCACTCGCGCCGAACGTACATATTTACCTGAGGGAGTTATTCACTCACGCCGGACAGACTGACTACTACCTGAGCGAGTTATTCACTAGCACCAGACGACTACTTGAGCGAGTTATTCATTTGCGCCGGACTTCTACGACACTGGAACTCGCGACACAAAACCCCCCGCACTATGCGATTCGCCAACTGAAGAAGAAAATATATAAATATACAGATAAGAAGAGAGTGTAAATAGCTAATCGACAATAAAAGTATCCACAAAGTAAACCAAAGTCTAAGACTTATTTCTTGCTAACGAACCCTGGACACCGCTGAGTCTACCTCAGCTGTAGAATATTAAAGAGCCCAAGCGTGTCGTTACACATGTCATAACTTATCGAAAGCTTGTGCAACATCAAGAAAATTCCAGAGCAATATTTTGTATTCTCCAAAGCGTATCAAATTGCTGAAGATATTGTGTGGCTCTGCTTCTCTCGAAACCCAAATTGGTGTTGAAGGATCATATCTCTTTTTTCCAACAGTGGAATAATATTATGGAGAAGTACATTTTCGAAGACTTTAGAGAGTGGACCAAATACTTATTGGTATATATGATGTTATTTGTATTGGACCCATTCCTGGTCTATGAACTTTTATAGTTACTGACCATTTCTAAAACTTCGCGAAGTAACTTAGTCTTAACAAAGCATTTAATATATGCGTAAAAAGAACAATTGCTATATTTGGTAGTTCCTTCAGGATTTTGTTTGTGATAAGATCGTGACCCCAGAGCATTTTTAGACTTATTTCCTTCCGCTCAATCATTTGCACTTCCTTAATTTTAATCTTCGGGCGTTGTTTCGCTTGTCGTACATTCAGAGGTGCTACCAAGTTCAGTCTGCATTAAATTTGCTGATCTGCAAAGGCTTCGTTCTTTTTTGGATAGCTTTTTCCCCAATTACCTTCGAAAAGAAGGCGGTTCCCAGTACCGGCGCCGCTTCATTTTATTTACAGCTTTCCATAGCGAGTAGTTGGTGTTTGCGATCGTTGACTTTTCAGGTTAAAAATTTGTTGCAGCTTTTGTGACATTTGTCAGTTTTTGTTTTAGCCAAGCGACCCTTTGCCATTCTCGTCTCAGTTTCCGTGTTTTTGTTTTTCATGCTTTGAATGTCATTTGATGTTCTTTTAGATCGATTCGAAATATTTTTAACAACTGGTTTGGCAATTGTTTGGGTAAACGTCTGCATCCTAGCGTCGATATCGTATATTTTTAAGGGCTACGTTTAGCTGGATATGCGAACTGACATATTTTCAAAATTTCAACCAGTTTCTTAATCGATTGGTTAAAATCTTCTCTTTTAATATGGTCAGAGGCGTAGTATATACGAGGTGTGATCAAAAAATAACCGTTATTGTGTGATCAAAAAATAAAGTATTTATTTATTCATCAACAACTATCTTGTCCCCTTCAAAGTCATTCCCCTCAGATATAATACACTTATGCCAGCGTTTTTTCCAATCCTCGAAACACTTCTGAAACGCTTTTTTTGGTATCGCCAACAGCTCCTGTTTCGATTTTTCTTTTATCTCCTCAATCGTAGCAAAACGCTTTCCTTTCATCGGTGTCTTCAGTTTTAGAAAGAGGCAAAAGTCAGCGGGGGCCAAGTCCGGTGAATACGGTGGTTGAGGCATGATAACGGTTTTGTTTTTGGCCAAAAACAGCTCCTGAGCGATGTCCATCCGACGTTGTTTTTGCTCAAAATTTATCAATTTTGGAACAATCTTCGTTTCATGCCTAAAACATCCGTAAAAATTGCTTGGCATGAGCCGAACGATATGCCAACATCATCAGCAACCTCTCTGATAGTGATTCGACGATTATCCAAAATCATTTTCTTCACTGCGTCAATGTTTTCATCGGTTGTTGACGTGCTCGGGCGACCAGGACGAGCATCGTCATTGACATCTTCTCGGCCTTCCTTAAACCGGTTATACCACAATTGAACTTGTGTTCTGCTCATAGTAGACTCGCCAAAGGCCACAGTCAACATTTCAAATGTCCTTGCGCATTTAATTTCATTTTTTACACAAAACTGAATACAGTTTCTTTGATCCATTTTTTCGAATAGTACAAAATCGAAGAGCACACCAAAACACGACTAACCTTTTTATCTGTCAAAAACAAACTGACAATCCAAAATGGTTGGTATTGCCAACATATATAACAGACATGTGTACCAACATAAAAAAAATGCGAACATCGACATACGTAACTCACGAAAAAAGGAAAATAACGGTTATTTTTTGATCACACCTCGTAGGTTTTCCAGATGTAATAAAATCCATATTTCAGTTTCGAATTATTGCGCTGCCTAACTTTCGGTGTAATCAATCTTGAACCACAGTCCTTGTGTTTGGCGTTGTAGTCTCCCGCAACAAGAAATATATGTCCAAGGCTATTGAAGAAGTCATTGAACTGTTGAGAAGTTATTTTAAACTTTGGAGGACTGTATATTGCAGAAATTGTTATATTACCCGCCATCTCTTCTAGACATATGGATGTAGCTTTGAGAAAAATTTGCAATGGTCTTCGATTAGGTGATGCTTTAATATTGCTTTAATAAGGATCCCAGTTCCACCACATGCTTTATCATATCGATGTTTTGTGTCGTAGGATCGGAATCCAAAATTGAGTGGGGAAATACTGTCATTCAAGCAGCTTAAATCAGCTGGAACAGATGTTATTTTTCTAGCAATGTTGCAAAAATCTCATACTACAAGGAATAACTCAGATATTCAGGGGACACGTAACAACGGCTTATATTCTCAAGAGAAGGAGGGGGTAAGGGTCGTTTTTATCCCCAAGGCGGGTATAGCGAATCACAACTCTGCAAAAGATTATAGGTCAATCAGTCTTTCGACATTTCTATTAAAAAAAACCAGAAAAACTGGTTGGTCTTCACATTGAAAACACAATCAATGATCAAAACACGGAGCACAACACGCCTATCTTAAAGGTAGATCAGTGGAAACTGCTCTGCAAGAAGAAGTGAGTTACATTGAAGCAGGTTTAGATATGAAAGAATCTTTTTTAGACGCTTTCCATTGAGAGTGTCTTCAACAATGTGGAATTTAAATCAGTAAGTTCGGCACTGAAGCTTATTGGGGCGGATAAAAAGATGGTTCAGTGGATCAACAATATGTTTGAACATAGTATCATCAACTCATCTCTGGGTCTTTCAACTATTAGGAAGGCACTTACAAAAGGAACTCCACAGGGCGGTGTTTTATCGTCGATTCTGTGGAACATTGTTAATTACGAAATTCTCACCAGGTCAGAAAGAGCTTGGATAAAAGTAGTTGCTTATGCGAATGACGTTGTAATAATCATAAAAGCAAAATTTATTCTCACAATCAATGAACTGATGAACTCTGCACTTAGTAATTTGCAGATATGGGCAAAAGAAAAGGTCCATATATCGTACACTGGATGTACACGTCGGTTGTAACACTTATTCTATCGTACGGGGCACTGGTGTGGTGGGAAACTGATATTCTCAACTTCACAAAAGCTGGCTTAGGATCACAGTGAGCTGAAGGTTTTTCGAGAGATAGGGGAGGGGATGCGGTTTCCTCCTAAATACAGGTATCACAATGGGCCAATCGGTATCCGAATGCAACTTGCGTAACTCCCAAGCTACCTGGTTAACCTAACCTAACCTAGGACAACTATATTTCCGTTGGCTAGCCAAGTCTCTATTAATTTCAAATGGTCGATGCAATTCTTTGATTTTGATGGGAACTTAGGATTGCATTATCATCAGCGAAAGTTGAGATCAGTAGTCGATCATCTGCGGGATCTGATATACATAATAAATATAATACCAGCCCAAGGCACTACCTTGAGAAACACCGGCCATTATATCGAAGTAGGAAACAATAAAATCTTTGTATTTTACCCTGAATTTGCTGGTACATACTCTCTAGTGCTTTATGCACATTGTTCGGTAACAATAGTTTAATTTTATATATAAGTCTGGCGTGCCAAACTCTATCATAGGCCTGTGTAACATCGATAAGGGGCAACAATCTCGAAAGCAGCTTTTCAAGAAGCTTGGATAGCGACGGGAGTTTTATTTTTACCGGGATTAATAACATAATTATTTTAGATATTTTCCAAGTCGAAATATTGGGTTGAATAGCTACTGTAGGAAATTCTTTAATAATTTTTGTTAGTTCGCCAATCGCTTTCCTTGGATTGAATAGATGTTTTATAATTTACTCAACTTCGTTCACCGATAATTTAATACAGTTTGATGTAGCTTTAGTGGTTTAAAATAAAGTAAAGTAAAGTCGTTAGTTGGAGAATTCGGCTGGAAAACAGTTTTTAAAGGAAGACCAAATGTAAACGCATCGCTCCTCACCCATGAACTATTGGTAAGTAAAATAAAGTTATCTCTGTACTGGGAACCGCCTATAAGATTTTCCGAAGGTGTTTGGACTAATAGCGATACAGAAACGAACGAAGGTTTTACAGATCAAGCAAAACGACATCCGAAGATTAAAATTAAGGAAGTGAAATTATTGTGCGTAAGGAAATTAGTAAAAAGAAAAAATTAAGTGTTTAACCGGGCATGGGCTTTCAAATGTCAAATTTTCTTGACTACTACTTTTTCACGGACAAGAAATATATGCTCTTTTTCTTGAGCGTTTTCTTGAGAGGTGGATACAGGCCTTAAATCAGAAAATGCTTTTGTGCCTCCAGCAGCAATAACAAATAATCGAATACAAACATTATTTTAAGGTTTCGATGTAAGTAATTTAAAATTGTTAGTTTAATTTTAAGTCGAACTCTTTGAATAAAAAAGTTTAATATCGTGTTCTCACTATCATCATTTACGGGTTATTCTTGATTTATGCATAAATCATGTCCAAGACTATCCTGTGCTCGACGTGGCTCAGTGGGTTTCGCAGGTTGATAACTATAATGCTTTTTGTTTTTGTTTCGGTTGAGAACGTATTTTTTTCTTTAACTTCCACATATACTGAGCAGCCCCTGTAGTTTATTGTATGTGAATCTCCACAATTGCAAAATTCTTTTAAAATTTCTTCTTCGGGTGAAATACAACAGGATGGTTGCATGCAAATCACCACAGAAAACACACACACTTGGCAACTGGCATAAACTTTTGTGTACCCAAAGTCTTGACAGTTTTGGCATTGGTTTGGTAAACTCTTTTTACGTGGTTCTTCCACAGTGATTTTACGATACAAAAGATATAGGATGATTTTCACCTTTTCTAAGCTTCATATCTAAAGGTTCTAGTTCAACACTTTAGAGTGACTGCGGTAATTTTTCTCGATTTAAGATGTTGTACACAGATTTAGCTGCTGCTTTTAAATACTGTTTTATTTCCCTGCGATCTATGCCTGGTTCAATGCCCTTTTTTTATTTATTTCAACATAATATCTACATAAAAACATACAATGTTTACTGTCACTATAACTAGTTTAAGGAATTAACGAGGGAGCGGTTTGATTTTAACATTTTTAGTGATTTTTGTGAATATATTATTGAAATCCCTACTTTATACTAGCAGCCAATGATTTCAAAGGGTTTCTTTTGTTGGAGTCGTCGGGCTAGGCCAACAGCATTGAGAACCTTCCTGGCTTCTTCGTGCCTCTGGAGCCTCGTAGAATGGGCTTCTGCTTGCTTTTGAATATCTTCAGTGACCGTAATAACATTAAGGTCACAAGAATGTCGAGGTTACGAGCGTACCACGCAGCATTGACAATACATCGGAGGACTTTATTTTGAAAGCGTTGGATTATTTTAATATAATTTGGGCTAGCGCTGCCCCATATTTGTGCACCATAACACAATTGATTTTAAAATTTGTTTGTATAGCCTGATTTTAGCTTACCATCGAGAGTTATGCCAAGCTATTTTGCAGTATTTGCGTGTGGTATTGGAGTGCCTAATAGTATAATTGGGTGATAGTTTACTTTTTTGTTGGTGAAATTCACATGGATTGATTTGTTGTTGTTTAACTTTATTCGCCAAGTTTTTGTCCATTTTTTGATTGCGTCAATAGCGATTTGAAGTTGAGCTGTCGCTTCTTCCGCTGTTTTTTCTGTAGCAATGATGACTTTGGTTTGGAGGTAATGGTAAATCTTTTGTGTACAAGAGATATAGAAGGGGACCAAGGATGCTTCCTTTCGGCACGCCAGCGTTTATTACTTCTAGATCTGAGTAATCATTTTCATGCTTCAAGTGAGTATAGCCTTGAGTTAAGTATGATTTTATAAGGGCACTAAAGTGGAGGGAGAGATAGGAATTAATTTTATTGATTATGTCTTCATGCCGTACCTTATCGAATGCCTGTGCGACATCTAGGAAAACTGCTGAGCATACGTTTTTCTCCTCATAGGATTGTTCGATTTCTGCTGTGATTCTGTGCACCTGGTCTATCGCAGAGCGATTGCAACGAAATCCAAATTGGTGTGATGGTATCAGATTATGTGATTCAATTATAGGTTTTATGTGGTTAAGAATAAGCTTTAATAAGCAGAAGAGAGATTGGGGTCGTACCATTCAAAGACTAACGAACCACGTATTAGCAGGCTTACAGGGGTTAGATTGTTTTGTGTATCTCGATGATACTGTAATTTATGGGAAGAACTTGAACCAGCATTAGCAACGGTTGTGCAAGGTGCCCCGGAATGACGAGAACATAATTTGAAATTGAACACAGAGAAGTGTGAAAGTGGTTTATTTAGCCCATCGTTGCTCAGAAACAGGAGTACTGCCTGACACGCAGAAGGTGGAATGCAAAATCAATTTAGAAATTCCGAGAAATAGAAAGGAAGTGCAAGCATTCCTAGGACTAGTGAATTATTATAGAAAGTTGGTAGAAGGACTGCCGGAATTGTGTTGCCAAATAATAAATTGAAGGTAAGGATGCAAAGTTCGAATGAACAGAAAGCTCTCAAATGGCATTCGAAACGGTAAAAGAAAGTATTAGGGAGTTCTTTTTTCTAAGTGCTGGAAAACTTTTAACCATTAGGGATTTGTGTATTTCGCAGGCTTTGTAGTTTGCAGTGTGCTTTTCACCGCATGACGCGCATTTTATTTTATTACTGTCATGTTTTATATGGCAATGTATAGTTTTATGTATACCCGCGCATTTGACACAGACTGGTTCCTTTGTGCAATAGTTTTTGGTGTGTCCATATTTTTAGCAGTATGCACATAGAGGTATGTCTCTATTTTGGTGGGGGGTTAAAATGATTTTTTACAATGAAGTAAGTGGTCAATGTTGTAAATATTTTTGTTATTTTCATTTGACTCTAGTTCCACAAGAAATTGTGGTAGGGGTTTCTCGGTAATTCGTCGCTGAATATTGCAAATATTTAAAACAGTATGGCCTAACTCTGCCAACTCAGCCTTGATCATATATTGATCTACAGAATAGTGCAAACTTCTTAAAACTACTTTGAATCATCTTTGCTCTTTTGGCTTGTACGTGTTACATTGCGTGTTTTTTTGTTTCAGCATTTTAATTATTGCACAGTAACTAGCTGATTCAATATGCTGTATTTTGGTTTGGTTTTTTAATACTTTTAGTTCCTATTTATTTTTTCAAGTGTCGTTAACCCATTAAAGCCTGCCCATAGATCGGCACATACGATTTTGATGAAATTTTAATATGTGTACCCTGGGGACCATAGAAGTTGAAAAAAATATATATTTTGCTACCTGTGCAACCACCTGAGATTTGACATGTTACCCGACAAATTACACGACAGTCCATGGTGTGTACCGAAAATAAATTTTTTTGCTATATAGAAAAACTTCGTCTTTTTTTACTTGTGCGACAATTCAGCATTAGATCCAAAAAACAAATTTGCAAAAGTTGCACCATTTATATCTATTATAATTCTGATCTATTTATATATATAAATCTAGTTTCGCCAATAAAATAACAATAACTCCGCTTTTTGTTCATATTTCACGAAAATTATGAATATAACAAAAAACCATATTTTTATTATACTCGTACACAATGGACTGTCGGGTATTTAAATACCCATTTTCGTTAAATCTGGTGTGACGGTCAGGTATTTTGACATATTGCCGGTGTTTTTTCTCCATTGCATGGAGGCCACTTGAAGTTGTCTGGTAAGGGTGGACGCTTTTTGTTTTTCCCATTTTCCAATATTTGGCAACACTTTTCCCGATCATTTTCCGACAGAGAAAAACCTCGATTTTGACCGGTAAAAAAGTTGCGCTATATCGCGGGATATTATTATGTTCTATTTTTTTCTTGCTTCCAATTTACTTTAAAAAAATTACAGCGATATCTATCACCTGGAAGAGTTTGAAGAGGTTGTTGTTGTCGTTATATTAGAAAAGAGCAGTTTTTGTGAGTACTTTGGTTGATATAGGTTTATTTGTGGTTGTGGCTTTCACTGTTGTTGTTGTTAGATGGTTTAGTACAACTGGATCTACCGCTGTTGCGATAGTTGTTGCTGCTCTTTCGCCGTAAATTAGAAGAGTGGATGATAGGTGTCTTTGTTTGTATATTTGTCCGCTCTTGCTCACTGACAGAGTTTGCATTTTGTACGTTTGTTTGTGTGGTTGCAATTTTGCGCGGTTAGTGAGATACACTCATTTTTTTCGCTCGAAACTCTGTTTGTTTTGATTTGTTTAGTTATTTTTTTCTTTTAATACTTTATTTCGAATACTTTGGGTCAGCCATAGCAATACCTATTCTACTCTACGGTATTTTAGTGCGGTGGACTGCTGTTAGGAAGAAAATTTATGAAAAGAGTTCATAGACTTGCGGCACTGTGTGACGGGGGCCTTAAGGACTACACCAATGGCTGCCCTTGACACTATTCTCAATCTACCCCCAATCGACCTCTTTGCGGAAAGCCGTGGTGGCAAAATCTGCGGCAATAGCTCTGTATGTCGAAGTCTCAAGGCCAACACATATTTTGTGACCGCTATTCTTACCCTGCGAAAACAAATAAAAATAACTATTGAGGAGGGATGGCGTAGAGGCATGAATGCTAAATGGAGAACCATCAACCTCTTCACGGACGGCCTAAAAAATGAAGGACGATATTTACTGCCCCGAACTAAATATCAGACAGCCTTTCAGACTACCTCCTAACTACTGCAGTATTTTTCAAGCGGAAGGTTTTGCAGAATGGAAAGCCGCAGGGCTCGCCTGCATAACATAAGATACGAACTCCACAATAAACTTCTACATAGATAGCCAGGCTGCGATCAAAGACTTAACTTCATGCTGTGAATCTTCCAGAAATGTTCTTCAATGCAAGGCAGCAATGGATAGACTGGCGACAAACCAGAAGCTACATATCTACTGGGTGCCAGGGTGTAGGAACATAGAAGGAAACGAGAGTGCGGATGCCATTGCTAAAAGCGGAATCTTACTACCAAACGAGCCAGTAATTAACGTACTGATGCCTCTACAAATGATCAATAGTTGTATTAAAGATGGCATGATGAGAAAGGTGGAATACTACCACATGTAAAATCGAAAAACTCATGTGCAAACCGTACGGCACTCAGACCAAATCGATACGGGCACTTCCGACGAAGGATTGGAGAACAGTAGTATTAATAGGGGTCACGAGGGTACACACGAGGATACACGCTGAAAGGATGGCACTCACAAACAGCATTGAATGCAGGAAATGTGGAGAGCAGGGAACAAGGGAAACTTTGGAGGAACTACTATGCTTATGCCCCGCAATATCGAAAAGACGTCTAACATATCTGGGAGTCCCTTGGTTTGAGGGCCTAGAAGGGTCGCAATTAGGGACAAACGCAATCGTTTTTAAAATTTGCTAAGAGCGTCTCTCTATTTAACGATCTATACTCCAACTCTTAAACGGATATCCATCTGGTACCGCAAAGGACCTTACAGGTCTATGTGTATGCATTCACGGCCAGCCAGTTTAACCTAACCTATCCTAATATTCAACAGTTTACACCTGATAGATACAGAATTGTAACGACTCGTTTTCGCTGGGGTGAAAACTCAGCGGGTTCCAGGGCCGCTTACAGAAATTTATTCCAATAATGTTAGTTTTAATAAGTGTTTTATTTATTTATAAAATTTTTAAACTTATTATATAATTATTTTTAATTATTATCCTACTCTGTGTGCTCGTGGTAGTGTCCGTGGTTTGTACTAGTGTCCCAGGGAGAGTCGGTCAAAACCATAAACTCCTGGCTCTGTCTGCGTTGCGTATGTGTCCCAGGGAGAGTCGGTCAAAACCATAAACTCCTGGCTCTGTCTGCGTTGCGTATGTGTCCCAGGGAGAGTCGGTCAAAACCATAAACTCCTGGCTCTGTCTGCGTTGATTTATTGTCAATAGTCAAAGTAACTAATTTCGAAGCTTGGTCCGTCTCTAGGAGCTTGGTGCGTTGTATACTTACGGAGCGATGCTGGATCAAAGAGGCTCATTGTTTGGTTCACTCCGCTTATATAGCGAAAGCTTGCCATGGGATCAGTGCTCGTTGTTGTTGTGGTCCAGTTGTCCTTAGGCCACCTTCAACTTCTGCTGGTTAACCACCTTGTTGTAATTCCCCTAGTTGTCCATCATAGTTGTTGCTTGCAGTAGTGTGGCCTGATCGCTGCTGTTAGTTGTCGCTTTGCTGTTGTTGTAGTTAATATATTGGTTCACACTCCGCTTGCTTACGGCTCTGTGTTTACGATCGGTGCGCTCTCGTTGTCATCCGTGTTCCGCCTTCGGTCGCTGTACTGTTGTTGTTGTTAAAATATTGGTTTCTACTTCTTTGTGTTTACGATCGGCTCGCGTATGTGTGGTGCGCTCTCGTTGTCATCCGTGCTCCGCCTTCGGTCGCTGTAGTGTTGTTGTTGTTGCAGAGATTGGTTTGCACTCTGCCTGCTTACTGCTTTGTGTTTACGATCGGCTCGCGTATGTGTGGTGCGCTCTCGTTGTCATCCGTGCTCCGCCTTCGGTCGCTGTAGTGTTGTTGTTATTGCAGAGATTGGTTTGCACTCTGCCTGCTTACTGCTTTGTGTTTACGATCGGCTCGCGTATGTGTGGTGCGCTCTCGTTGTCATCCGTGCTCCGCCTTCGGTCGCTGTAGTGTTGTTGTTGTTGCAGATATTGGTTTGCACTCTGCCTGCTTACTGCTTTGCGTGTGCGATCGGTTAGCGTGTGTGTGGTGCTCTTTCGGGTTTCTCTGTGTTCCGCCTTTGGTCGCTGCACTGTTCAGTAGAAATGTTTGCTTGCTGTTTCTTTTTTTCCTTTATAGCCGTACTAGTCCCTCTTGATGTTCTTTGTACTATTAGGCCGTCGTCGTCATAAGTCTAACTCTTTCGGTTTCTGAGCTCCTCACAACCTGTACGTTTATTGGTCCGATCGTCTGTGCGTAAATGTATTGTTATACTTATCCGCTGTCTTTGTTGTTGCATTTAGCGTGGGAGGTGGTTACCTTTTTAAGCTGCATGATATCGGGGATGTTTCCATGCTTGAATATTGTTGGTGGTTATTTCTAAATAAAATATGGTGGACATCGTTATTTGTTTTTGGAGTTAACACGGTCTCTGGTGGTAGCATATAGTTTTTGTTGTATTCTTTGTAGGAGGTGTATGCGGAAAATACTTCTGGTACTTTCCGTGTTTACAGAATTAACACAAAAGCTTTAGTAGAAACAACAGAATTTCACACTTACAAACCAAAGAAGAATAAAATTTTAACGTTGTTTTGTAATGCATCACTCTATGCCAACAAACGAAATTAGTGATGGATTAAAACGTATGGGATTTGAGATGTCACAAATGTATCAAATATTAAACAAAGAACAGCAAAAACCCGCTCTCAATGTTTTATGAAAATATAAAACTAAATAAAAATAATACGGATTTATACAAAATAGATGTTAGTATGCACACCAAAATAAAATTGGAGCTACCTAAAAAGAAAAGGAAAATTGAACAGTGCACAATATTTCAGCCATATGAAAAAATTCTGCTATCATAGTCCAAAATCGTGAAATGCGCTGGCGGCCATACAACATTAGATTGCAAACTAAAAGATAGATCGCAAGAGTCTAAATGTATACTCTGTGGAGTTAACTATCCGGCCAATTATAGAGGATGTACTGTATATAATTGAATTTCAGCTAATGTCATTTCCAACCCTTCGAGATAAGGTGGTAGACAAAACCAGTGTTATTAATCCACCACAAATACAAATTGCAGCAGGAAGCACTTACGCTCAAGCAGTTAAGCAACAAGAAAAAAAATCAATGCCCGTTATCAGATTGTGATGGCATAATGATGCAATATCCATTACAATTGCAGTATAGAATGCGACGGGCTTTCTCAAAGAAGTAATGAAGTCAGAGATAACTTTTATTGTTGATTGCACTCACTTCACCAATAAAAGTTCAGCCGGAACTGCACGTGGCGGCAACGCTATTATTATAAAAATGACAAACACACAGTACAAGAAATGTATGATAAACCTCATATACAAGAAACTTCCATCTCTACCCTAGACCAACATGGTGAGCGTATATTAACATCGGTATATTTCCCTCCGAGAAACTCCATTAACAAGGACCAATTTTTTTCCGGTGGGAGGGAAAATCGTCAAATAGACACGGGGGGTACGCACCACCCAAGAGTGTGAGATTTTTACTCACTAAAACCACCTCACTAACCTAACAGCTCCGCTAAGCCTCAAAGTCCAAAGATATACAGAGAGAACTACTCGCGGTTTGAAAGAAAAAGTGTTATTTTCGATTTCACCATATGTTCAGTTCTATAGCATTTGAGCAGTTTTATAGCACACTAGGAAATAGATTCTTAACCTGTGGTGACCAAATGCCAAACATCACTATTGGGGCTCTTGCACTATTTATCCAAAAGGAAAAGAACAATTCAAACTATGTAAGCTAATAATTTTATGCATGTTTCAACAGGAGAACCAACATACTCGTATTGCGAATTTGATATCTGAAAAAATATCCCGGGTATTATTGGTCCTTGGTCCTTCCATCGAAGGCATGGTCGTCCCCTACGTCGTCGTCCAGCGGCTTCCGCTTCGAACACCTTTTTCGATGGAGCTTCTTTGTCCATATGCACGACATGTCCAAGCCAGCGCAGACATTGTATAGTGATGCGTCTGACTATGTCAATATCAGCGAAGGGCTCGTACAGTTCATGGTTCATCCGAATACGGTAGTCGTCGCCGACACGAACAGGACCGAAGATATTGCGAAGAATTTTCCTCTAGAGCACCCCAAGAGAGGCTGCATCAATCTGCGACATGACCCATGTTTCTGTACCATAGAGCAGCACGGGTAGGATAAGTGTCTTGTAGAGTGTCAGTTTTGACGGTCGAGAGAGGGCTCTACTACACAGCATATACTTTGTCTTGCCCTCGTTCACCGTCATACCCACTTTCGCTGACTCTTTTTCAGTAGCGGAAAATGCAGCAGTAATATCTCGCTTGCAACGTCCAATGATGTCTATGTCATCAGCAATTGCGAGGAGCTGGACAGTTTTATAGAAAATAGTGAAATTCCGATGCACACCGGCCTTCCGCAGTACCCCTTCCACGATGAAATTGAAGACGTCGCACGACAGTGGATCGCCTTGTCTGAAAGCTCGCACTGTATAAAATGGTTCGGAGAGGTCACTTCCTACCTTGACAGAGCTGGACGTAATGCTCAATTATTAGCTTTGTTGGAATACCGAACTCAATCATGGTTATTGGGCTATCGAAAGCAGCTTTATAGTCGACAAAGAGATGATGAGTGTCGAGCTGTTTCTCGTGGATTTTCTTCAGGATTTGGCGCAGCGTGAAGATTTGGTCAATGATGAACTTTCGAGGTCTAAAACCGCACTGATAACATCCAATCAGTGTGTTGGCATATGGTTTTAGTCTATCACACAATACGCTAGACAGAACCTTATAAGAGATGGCAATAAGACTGATTCCCTGGTAGTTGGGGCATATCATCTGGTTTCCTTTCTTTAATACAGGACAGAGGACACTGAGATTCCAATCGTCGGGCATGCTTTCTTTTAGCCATATTTTACTGATGAGCTGATGCATGCACCCACCCTATCAGCTATCACCGCCGGCCTTGAACAATTCAGTAGGAAGTCCATCGGTACCAGCTGCTTTGTTGTTCTTTAGTCGCTGAATAGCAACTCTGACCTCATCGTGGCTAGGTGGTGGAGGAACCACTCCGACATCGTAAATTGGAGGTATCGGGTTAAGTTCTCCAGAGGCGGTGTTTGTGGCATCCTCGCCTGCCAGGGAATGATCCCTTCAAAATATATATGTCCACTGCGTATCCGTAACCAGATTCCCATTTGCATCTCTACAGGTAGATGCTCCGGGCTTAGAACCTTGGGTCAGATGCCTGACCTATTGATAGAATTTTCGATAATCAGTTTTGTCCCCGTACATCTCGAGCTCCTCGCACTCACGCCTTTCCTCCTCGCATTTCTTTCGTCTGAAAAGGCGCCTCTCTTCCGTTCTCCTCACCCGGTAATTTTCACGCACGGCTCGCGTTGCAGCAGACTTGTAACGACTCTTTTTATAGCTGGGGTAAAACTCAGCGGCTCCAGGGGTCGTGTACAGAAAAATATCAAAAGTCCTGCCAGTTATATTAACAATAGCGTATTTATTTAATATAATGATGGGGAGCTCTTGCTCGAAACAATTCTATTTTCTTAATTCTATATAAATAAACTTGCTTAGTGTATACTTGTTTGCCTGTCTCTACGTCCCGGTAAGTATGTGTCTCTGTGACTCAGTGGGAGAACGATTAAAAATCAGAGGCTCTCACTGAGTCCCTATGGTCTCTGTATGACTTAGTGGGAAAACGATTAAAGAACCAGAGGTTCCCCCTAAGTCCCTAAGTCTCGGTTGCGTATGTGTCTCAGTGATTCAGTGGGAGAACGATTAAAAACCAGAGGCTCTCACTGAATCCCTGTAGTCTCTGTCTGTCTATGGCTTAGCGAGAAAACGATTAAAAACCAGATGTTCTCGCTAAGCTTTTTGTGTTCGTATTGTTCTTGGTATGGCGTAGAGCTGTTGCTAGTCAGGATGCTGGTGTTCGACGAAGAGACCTGCTGCCTGGGCTACGTGGTTTATATAGTCCCAGGTCGCAGCGGCTGACACATGTTGTTATTGGCAGGCCACCGTTGTGTGACTTTACTTCCGTTGGCCAGTAGTCGATTGTTGTTGTTGTGGCAGGCTTGTTGTTGTTGCAGTCAGGCTTGTTGGTGTTGTAGTCTTTTGCCCTTGGGCCACCTTCAACTTCTGGCGGTCAGCCACCTCACTCCAACGGTCCCTGGTTAGCCTGCAGTATTGTTGCCTGCCAGCAGCGCTGTCCGGAATCCTGCAGTGGTGTTGTTGTTAAATATTTAATTTAACTGACAACCAGCATTTCATTTGTATTCCTCCTTCTGCTTTGTACGTGCTGGTCGTTTGGCGTGGTGGTTGCTCTGTCGTTGTCCCTCTTGTGCTTCGCTCTCGTTTCTTCGTGTTGTTAGTGTAAAATTTCCAAGCGAGCGCACTCGGCAAATTCCACCGCTGAGTTCGTGCACTCACCTTCTCTTGTCCTGCATGTATTTGTTGTATTCCTCGTCGCTGTGTTTTTCCTCGCTCTTCGCAAGCATAGCGCTGATTGGCAAGATCGTTGGCTGTGGTGGTCGGTTTTTTTGTTGTAATTGCTATTATTCCAACTGGTCTAATATGCTGCTGCTGATCTGCGCTCCTACCACGGCCGCGCTAATTGGTTACAATGCTTGTAGTTCTTTTCGTTAGGTTCTCACTGCAGTTGTTTCGGTTGGCATTGTGGGCGTTTCCAAGATGCAATTATTCGGTCTGTTATTCATGGTGTTTGTGTGTATATAGCGACTCTGTCACCTGTGGTGTGGGCCAAAATTTCCCACAGAAGATTTTGGTTCTTACAGACTGCAGCTTTCGTTTGTAGGCGGAGTTTTTCGCTGCATTGATTACGTGGTGGCGGACGTCTGACGCCAATGGTTTTCTCTATCGTGATACGCATGGAGCGGGATATATGTGCCCAAAGTCCGCTAGCATCGTCGGGTAAAAAAGTCAGGTTGGTGGAGCAGTTCCGAGAGTTGAGCGGAATGGACCTCGGCTATCCGTTGTAATTGCTTCTTAGCGACGTCCAGCTTTCCTTGCGTACCAGATGTACGTTATTCGCATTGCATAATCGCATGCGCATCTTGGCTGGAACAAGATAATGGTCAATATTGACTACCCAGAACGTACGAACATCTAGAACGCTGGAAGCATGCCTTCCATGATCAATTTGGTTGCGCGTGTGTTGATCAGGGGACAACCATGTGGCTTTGTGGATATCGAGATGTCGGAATCTGGTGCTATTAACTACCATATTTCGCGCCGCGGTGAAGTCGATCACCATTAGACCATTGTTCGATGTGGTCTCGTGATGGCTGAACTGACCGGTGGTGGGGACAAAGATGCTTTTTCGTCCGACCATTGCGTTGAAGTCCCCGAGGATAATGTTCACGTAGTGGGTCGGGCAGCCTTCATATGTGTCCTCGAGTCTCGCGTAGAATGCATCCTTAACAGCATCGTCCTTTTCCTCCATTGGGCGTGCGCGCAAATCAGGCTACTGCTGAAGAATTTAGCTTGATGCGGATCGTGGCAAGCCTTTTGTTCACGGCCTTGAATCTGGATACCATTGTTCGAAGCCTGCCACGTACAACAAATCCACATCCGAATTCGCTCCTCTTCGCACGGCAGCTATAGTAGATGTCATAGCTCGCTCGCGTAGAGCAATCATTAGTTTTCCACCTCATTGCCTGAATGGCGGTTCCGTCAGCCTTTATTTGGTCGAGGGCGTTCACCAATTGAATAGAGGCACCTTACCTATTGAGGATTCTGTCATTTTAGTTGCATATCCTTAAGTCATTGTCCTTTACAGTATGCAGTGGTCGTCAACTTTAAGAGGGTTCTCATCAGAGAACTGCACGAGTGCACCGCAACAATAAGTATTCCGCGTACATACTCTAAATTTTGTATACCCGAGTGCCTTACACACCATAAAAGAAACTGTGCGGTGTTGATTGAACTCGTAGTTAATTTGCTGAGAACTTCATGCGATCATAACAAGCTCAGTGATTTTAGTTCTCTACATTTTTATACTATATAAAAGAAAAGAACTCGAAAAACAGTGACAGTAAATATTGTGACCAAAATGAGCGAAATTTTGGGTAATATGCGTACAAGAGCAAAACTAGCTCGTGATAGATACATAACTTCAACTCGCGCTCGTCTTGTGGATGACGAACGTACTCAGCTTCTACACATAGTTCTTTAATGTATGTAAGCGCCGCTGATGTTTGTCGTTGAGTGCAAAAAGAAATACGAACACAAGAAGCAAATATAAAAATGTTCTTGCCAAAATTTGGGAAACGTACAAAATTTAAATTTATTTCATAATTTAATTTAATTTTAATTTAATTTTATTCATTTCATACATATTAAACTAAATTAAACTCTTGAAAAAGTTTTGAAAACAAAAAGAAAATAAATACAAAAACAAAAAGAATAAAAATAAACTTAAATTTCATTCTATACTCTTACATTTTTGACAAATTCTTGACATAAGAATTTAAAAACAATAAACTATCCAATAATCTATTTCTTTTTTCGGTAACAATATTACCCGCTAATGAAAAAGCGCGCTCTGACGCAGCACTACTTGCAGGAATTGAGTGAATTTGCAAAGCCAATTTGCATAAACGAGGATAATATTTTTCGTTGTTCTTCAACCACTGATTTAAGTTAAAATCGTCTGTTATATCTACTAATTCTTTGCAGTACTTTTCCACTTCATCCTAAATCGATTCTTTGAATCTATTTCCAGAAGAATTTAACCAGTTTGAAAAAAAATTATTTTCAGTAAGAAACAAATCCATCTCTAGCTATTTACCGTTATTAATGAGTGTGCTATAAACCAAAACAGTAACATTGCGGTGGAAATGCGAGCGGCCATAGTTATCATTCTTTGCTACATCACTCACACACCTCTTCATCACTCTGCACAGATCAATATGTATCTCTGCATATTCTAATACATACGAGTATATTATTTAGGATTTTCACGCGAAGTACGAGTGCGATTGTCGAATGTGAAAACAACAATTTAAGAAGCAAACTAAAGCAAACACCGCGAACGCGTATGCTTAAGTAAGTTAGAAGCTCAAACGTAGCAATACTCGAATTGACAACGGTATGGTAAATACTCATAAAAAATCAAATGCGGTGGCGATTATACCGCAACCACTTTTTAGACGAATATAGTTAGAGTCATAAAAATAGGCACTCGTGCAGTTGTCTGGTTGTCATCCGAGGCTTGTTTTTCTTCTTCACTGGAGTTGATTGTTTTACTGTGCTGAGCATGGTAGTTCCTTTAACTGACTAAACGCGTTTTCTTGTGCTTCACCCCATGCATACTTCTGAGTTTTCCTCGTCAAATCATGAAGACTGGTTGCAATGTTTCCAAATCCAGGAACGAATCGTCGATAATATGTGCTGAACCCAATGTAGCTTCACAATTCATGTAGATTAGTGGGCCGCGGCCATTCTTTCACTGCATTTACTTTTTTTTCAGCACGCAAACTTTAATTTTTCATCCGTGTGTACGCCCTCCGGTGTTACCTTTTGTCCAAGGAATATCACTTCACTCTTAAACAGAGCGCATTTCTTCGGGTTAAGTTTCAAGCCGGCGGCTTCCATTCGTCAAATACATTTTCAAGTTGTCTAAGTGGTCGTTAAAATCCTTGCCCATTACAATGACGTCTTCGAGGTATACTAGGCATATTTTCCAGTGAAAGCTCTTTAAAACACGTTCCATGAGTTTCCAATGTTATTAGTGCATTGCTCAGTCCAAAATGCATGACCGTAAATTGCCACAAGCCATCACCAACACTAAATGTAGTTTTTTCTTTATCTCGTTTGACAACTTCCACTTGCCAATAACCGCTTTGAAGGTCTAATGTGGAGAACCATTTTGCACCAGAAAGTGTGTGCAATGTGTCATCAATTCTAGGAAGCGGATAGCTGTCTTGGTGATATCGTTCAGCTTCCTGTAGTCGGCACAAAACCGCGTACTTCCGTCTTTCTTTTTTACTAGCACTACTGGTGAACTCCATGGACTCGCTTATGGTTCAATTACATGATTTTGATGCATATCCTCAATCAGCTTCGTTATTTCGGTTTGTTTTGTAAGTGGTAGCCTTCTCGGTGGTCGACGAATGGGCCAGACTCTCCTGTATCTCCTTAGTTGCAAAAATTGAATTGTGTTTGTCCAGGAGTTCTTTTGCTTTCTTTCTTTCAGTCACACCTTTTAGGTGCTTTGTCTTGCACTTTTGACTTCAATTCCGGATCACTCTTACTTTTATTAGTGTCACAGTTAATTACTGCAGATACTTCCAGGCATTGGTCAACTATCCTTCCTTTCTTTATAATTTTCGGATGGTTTGTAGGATTAAGAATTCGGACTGGTATCATGCTATTGTTTCTTGAATTTACTAGGGCATTTCTAATTAAAACGTTGCGCATTGGATTCTTCTCAACAGCTTCCATTACCCACAACTTATTTCTCTCAAAATCTTCATTAAACTTTGCACAAATTACCGCCTCAGAATTTGGTGGAATTACGAGGTTTGATAAAAAAATAACCGTTATTTTCAAAAAGTATTTATTTATTCATCAACAACTATCTTGTCCCCTTCAAAGTAATTCCCTTCAGATATAATACACTTATACCACCGTTTTTTCTAATCCTCGAAACACTTCTGAAACGCTTTTTTTGGTATCGCCAACAGCTCCTGTTTCGATTTTTCTTTTATCTCCTCAATCGTAGCAAAACGCTTTCCTTTCATCGGTGTCTTCAGCTTTGGAAAGAGGAAAAAGTCAGCGGGGGCCAAGTCCGGTGAATACGGTAGTTGAGGTTGATAACGGTTTTATTTTTGGTTGATAACGGTTTTATTTTTGGCCAAAAACAGCTCCTGAGCGATGTCCATGCGACGTTGTTTTTGCTCAAAATTTAGCAATTTTGGAACAATCTTCGCTGCCGCACGTTTCATGCCTAAAACATCCGTAAAAATTGCTTGGCATGAGCCGAAAGATATGCCAACATCATCAGCAACCTCTCTGATAGTGATTCGACGATTATCCAAAATCATTTTCTTCACTACGGCAATGTTTTCATCGGTTGTTGACGTGCTCGGGCGACCAGGACGAGCATCGTCATTGACATCTTCTCGGCGTTCCTTAAACCGGTTATACCACAATTGAACTTGTGTTCTGCTCATAGTAGACTCGCTAAAGGCCACAGTCAACATTTCAAATGTCCTTGCGCATTTAATTTCATTTTTTACACAAAACTGAATACAGTTTCTTTGATCCATTTTTTCCAATAGTACAAAATCGAAGAGCACACCAAAACACGACTAACCTTTTTATCTGTCAAAAACAAACTGACAATCCAAAATGGTTGGTATTGCCAACATATATAACAGACATGTGTACCAACATAAAAAAAAATGCGAACATCGACATACGTAACTCACGAAAAAATGAAAATAACGGTTATTTTTTGATCACACCTCGTATGTAGCGTTGCTCTGCAAACACTTGTTTTATGCCAACGCTGCTGTCATATCCCGTAGTTAGGGTTAATTCCACGTTGTTGTATTTTAGAAGGAGTCGTTTGAGGTCTAGAGTGAATACATACATGCCCTATCATAAAATCAGCCCCGATGATTACTTCGTCCACAATATCGGCTGCTATGAATTCATGTTTAACTGTTGTCTCACCAATTGTCACTGTCTTGGTCACCTTTCCCATAACTCGACCCGTTCCTCGTCTCGCTGTCATCAATTTTATTCCCGTAAGTGGTTCTACATCCTCGTGGATTAGATGACTTCTGATAATTGAATCCGATACATATTTCCGGCTACTATTCCTTCAACAGTCAGACTGGCTGTTTTAAGCGTCAATTGTGAAATAGAGATTTTAGGGCAATCCGTAGTGGGAGCCAGTCATCCCCCTTTGAACTGACTCTTTCTAGTTTAACGAGTGATTTGAAAAAAATAGGGACAATGCCCCTATTTTTTCTCTCATGGTTACCTCATTCGGGAGTCTTTGACCGTGATCGCTTACGATACAATATCGCGCCATGTGACCTGGTGTGTCGCAGTTGAAGGATTTACACTTGAATGGACCTCGGCGCTCTGAGGATGCGTTCATTTCTGGTTTGTTAAAAGCTTTGAACGTTTGGCATATTGCCTGCATCAAGTGAGCCTTTTCCACATCCAGTTTGCGTACTTTATTTATTAGCTTGTTGGCATACAACTGTTGCAGTTTCATAAATAATCGCATTACTGACTGTTTCTGCAAATGTCCTCTTTCCCAAGATAGCCAGATGGGCACTCATGTTTCAACATTTTGATTTCAAAATTAAACACCGTAGTGGCATCGGGATATCACATGCTGATGCCTTGAGTAAATGTTTTAAAGGTAATGAGGCAGAACCGGAAGATTTTCAGTAAAAATCAAAAATAAATTTGTTGCAGCATGTTTACGTTCAGAAAACGCAGTACACACGGAAGAACCCGAATATTTTGAAAGTGATGATGAAGAAGTCTTAAAAGAAATTTCTTGCAAAACAATTCATGTTGCCGACATGTCGGAGCTAGATATGAATGTTCAGGGAACGCAGAATAGAGTCAAAGACATAGTAAAGTTACGCGAGCAACTCGAAGGTGAGAATGGAGAAGGATATGAGCTAAAAGTTGGATTATTTTTTAGACGAACCAAAGACAACACTCACTCTGCAGTTATATATATATGTTCCGCTTGAAATGGAGGATAACGTCATTCGGTTAATTCATGAAAAGATTGGTCACATGGGAATTGATAAAACTCATGAGGAAGTAAGAAAGAATTATTGGTTTAAAAATATGAAAAATAAAATAGAAAGGTTTATTAAGAATTGCTTACGATGTATTATGTGTTCCTGGGCACGGATAAATGAGCATTATCTTTATAGTATACTGCCATTTGCTACCATTCACGTCGACCATTTTGGCCCCTTACCATGAATTTAATCCGTAAGAAAACATCTGTTTGTCGTTTTTGATGCATTTACCAAATTCGTACCAAAGTTGTAGCATCCCTCGAGAAATATTTTCAAAACTATAGTCGTCCTAAATGATTAATCAGTGACAACGGTACATGCTTTACGTTCAAAGATCTAGAACAAATGCGACAGGAAGCTGCTAGTTGTATAGACAGATCGCATAAATAATTTGAAATACTTCAATGAAAAAAACAACCCGCCGAAGACATACTATAAAGGAGATTTTTTTAGTAATTCGGTACATGGATACCACTGTTGGGAAAAATAAAAAGTGTGTTGAAAAGTTCCGGGGTCCGTATATTACACACAAGGATCTGTCAAACGATCGTTACGTTGTTCGTGATATTGACAATTGCCACATAACACAGATGCCATATGACGGAGTTGTCGAAGCACCGCGCATCGTGGAACTGTAACGTCCTAAAAGTTCCAATAATGATTATTCATAAAGCACTGTTTATTTATAGTACTTACCCCTAAAAAAAAATAAAATAAAATAAAAAATGATTATGGTTTAGCAATATATGGTCACTCTTCAAAACCAAAGTGAAATATATATACCACGAAGCAGCAAGATACAGTCGTGATGCCGTTCGAACAACTCCTAAATATATATATATATATATATATATATATATATATATATATATATAAATATAAATATAAATATAAATATATATATATATATATATATATATATATATATATATATATAAATATATATATATATATATATATATATATATATATATATATATATATATATATATATATATATATATATGTATATATATATATATATATATATATATATATATATCAAAAATTGATTATGGTTTAGCAATATATGGTCACTCTTCAAAACCAAAGGGAAATATATATACCACGCAGCAGCAAGATACAGTCGTGATGCCGTTCGAACAACTCCTTTGGAAAACATACTGGCCAAATCAGGACTTCCAAACTTGATATGCTCTGATTGCATTTCTGCAATAAGAGCCGTTCTCAATATTTACCACAAGAACGAAACAGTTATAGAGATTAGAAATATATTAAACCAACATGCACGCAAACTTTAATTAATGTGGGTACCTGATATACCAAACTAAGAGTTAACGCACAAAGCAACCAAATTTGCTACCACTACACTATTATTTCAAAGAACTCATTTATTTAATAGACTAAATATATACTATTTAAAATGAGTACAAAAATTTTATAATTTGATTTAATGCCCCCCTTTTTTAATGATAAACAACATTGTAAAATATATCAAATACTTGCGTAGGTCAATAAAGTCAGTCTTGTTACGAGAGCTCGCACTCGCCCAACGATACATAGTAATAAAAAATTATATTACAGTCCACTAACGTCGTTGCCAAATACTGCCTAATTTTTTTGCTTCTTCGAGTGCCAGCTCAAGATTCAGCGCAGACAAAAGAAAAATATTAGATAGGGTTTTTTTGTTTCAAAACGCGAATAAATTCACGTCGGACTTACGTGAATTATTGTTAAATTAGTAAAATAAAATTGTGCATTGCTATTGTAAAATTTGCAATTGTAAAGCAAACTAAAAAAACTAACTTAAGCAGTTGTTTATGTTAATGTGAAACCATGTTTCATATTCAGTTTCTGCAAGTATATGTATAATAAAAATTCCGTTAGATTTCCCATAAGGTTTATATACTTGGTTAGTTAAGAAGTGCATATTAGCTTCCAACGAAAGAAAATACTTTAATTATGCGAAGATATTGTTAGAACAGAAATAAAAACAGCTACTTGAGTGAATGTCAATTTGTCACTAGCAACGACCAGTCTTCTCTCAGTGAACGGTGTAGCAAAACCACAAGTGAGTGCATACATGTTTTCACAGGTCGCTCTCGCATAAATCCAATAATTTTTTCAAGAACAGTACTTAAATTAATTAATAAATCATTTAGATAAACTACAAAAATGGAAATAAATTATTCGATTCCTATGCGCGGGCAGATAAAAAGTTCGTTCACCAAATGCAATAACTTTATTTTATCGGCAAGCAGTACCACGTCATACGAGGCTCTGAAATTGTGGTGTGACAGGCTTGGTGCATTGTGGGAAGAGTTTATAAGCTTCGATATGAAAATTTCATCAGTTCCTGAGCAAGCCTCCTTCCGCTCTAGAAGATGTGTCCCTCGATCTTAAAGAAAATTTTTTCTTGTGATGATGATTCATCACGAAATTTCTCAAAGGAATTCCATTACCCAACTTAACATCGGTTCCTGGGTAGAGGTTTTAACAGGTACACATTCAACAGGTACATATGAACTCAGCGGAGCATGCTCGAGAAGTCACGTGCCGCCGACACTAGATTGCCTAATTTGGATATTCCTGCTTTCCATGGAGAATAATGCAAATGGCCAACATTCAAAGATCTGTTTTTGAGTCCGGTGCACAACGTGAGTATTATTTCTTATGCACGAAAATTCCAATCTCTTCAAACCTACCTCAAAGGTGAAGCCGAAACCTTCATTTCAGGTGTTGTGTTCTCAAGTGAAGCTTACGAGCGAGCTTGGAGCAAGGTTTGCGACAGGTATGATAAACAAAAACCAATCATCATCGCATTATATAAAAATTATAAAATCCTTCTTTGATCCCAAAAGTGCAATAAAGCCTTCAGCACTAGCAATTCGTACACTAGCAATTCGCACACTAGCACATAACACTGATTGCATATTGCGTGGACTCAAATCATTGGGTAAAGAGGCAGAAAGCCGTGATCCCTGGAGTATATAATATTAATATGTTATTGAAGAAATTGGATGATGACACGATAAAAAAATGGCCAATTTATAAATTTTCAAACAAGAGACTCTCTTATATGCCTATTAACTAATTTTCAATTGTTTGTAGGAGAAATGAGCTTAAGTTAATCGGTCTGTACGACTTTAGTAGGATGGCTGGTTTGCCACCCGTCTTCAGTATATATCGAACGATAACTTGTCTCCATTTGTATGGGATATGACTCCATGCAAAGCTGGCCCTAACGATATTAATTATCGCCAACATTATATAGGTGAGCGCACTTTGTAGGAGAGCTGGAATTAGACCATCTGCACCTGGGGCTTTGTAAGGAAGAAAAGTGTTAATTGTCCACTTGATTTTTTCCTCACAGAAAATTTGTCTTGCTCTAAGCCAGTAATTTATATTGGGCCAGTACCATTTCCATTCGGGCCTGATTGTGCACGCTGCAAGAAGGTCAAGAGTCTATAAGCCATTGTTTGTATACGTGCCATTTGGTATTTTTAAAAATCGGATGTTGTTAGTGTGTGTTTTGGATTCTGGAGCTTAGTTCAGAGAGATCACTGCAGAAGTTCCATGACTCCCTTTTCACTTTTCTAATTTCCAAGCTATGTTTGGTGAAGGATTCTCTATACTTCAGCCATTCACCATTTGATTTGACCCGATTAACGAGCATTCTGATTTCATTACTTAGTTTGGCCAAGTTAATATTCCACCATGGAGTAAAAGCGACGCAAGGACTCATCGATCGTAAAGTCATCCGCCGATAGAGTTACAGAAAATGCATAAGTATCTTCCCCGCCGTTGTGTAGTTTGCCAGCTGGTACCTTACCCAAAATGGTATTCGGATGGTAGTCAAATCTGATTTGCTGGTGAATTTTCCATCTGCGTTTAGATTGAAAAAATATTATGAGCCAATGAGCCCATCTATTGGCCTCGAGCTAAGCGATCCGTCATCTGCCATGTCCAAGTTTTTAGGAAAACCCCAATGAGATGCATTAACCGGGTGTAACTTCGGCTCCTGTGAAATGCGATTTAGAATATACACATAAATCTTTATCCATTAGTTCCTGTCGAACCTTGATGTAAGTCGACGCGAAACTATGCCTTTCTAACTACCGCATTTTCACCTCCGATTACACCGACTTTGATGCGATTATTCCGATGTGAAACGCGTAGTCGTTGAAATAAAGCTTCAGACACAAATGTTGCCATCGGTGGTGAGTCCATAAGTGCTATACAAGCATTGGTCCCTGTGCAACTGATGTCTGAAGCATTTACCACCACAGTGGGCAGCATGACTTTTTGATGTATCATATTAATACTTTGAATTGAAAATGTTGATAATGGTAGCTGGTTGCTCGTCGCATCACTTTTGTTTGAGGCATCTGAATGAAGGCATGCGTGATTTTGTCACCCGCAAATGTGACATCTCTGCTTTGATGTGCATTAGCTAACCTCTATTTCAATTGTCTCTTGTGAGAAATAGAAGTTAGTGTTTTTAACTAAGTCTCGTAATAGGCATATAAGAGAGAGTCATTAAATAGAAATCAGTATGCATATCAGGCAGGAATATCAACTACTCATGCTCTTCAGAATCTCACGCAGAAGATTGAATACGCACTTTAGCACAAATAATATGCGATTGGGTGTTTCCTTGATGTTGAGTGGGCTTTTGATAACCGATTTATCCAATTTAAATAGGCCAATCCTGAGCAAGGGCATTGATTTGACAATATGTAGATGGATAAACAATGTTTTCAGGAAAGGAACATCAAATCCTCTTTAGGCGCTACAGAGATCCGAGTTCCCGCGGCAAAAGGATGTCCACAAAGTGGAGTACTATTACCGCTATTGTGGTCCGAAGTTGTTGACGAACTTCTTGACCTACTGTGCAATAGTGGCTACGAAGTACCCGGTTATGCCGACGACACTGTCGTTCTTATCAGAGGCAGATTTGAAGACACGATCTCAGATTTACTCCAGAGGGCTTTAACTCTTATATCAAACTGGTGTAGGAGGGTGGTACTAAAAGTTAACCCAAAAAAGACCTGCATATTAATCTTCACCAAAAAATAAGAAGAGAAATCTTTAGAGATCCGACCAGTTTTGGGAAAGAATTCCTTGTGCACAAGCATGGGCTGCGAAAACTCTGGTTTTGAGGCCGAAACTCACGCTATAGAGCTCTGTCTAAGAAAGGAACTAGATAGAGGTAACATAAATAGCTACATGCTTATCCACTCTGACGCCAAAGAAGCACTACTACCACTGAACGCTTTTGTTATAAAAACAAATTTGGTTTCGGATTGTCTTCAACTGCTGATGAATTCGCTAGGATAGAGGCAACTTTAGGCAGTCTTATTGGACCTGAACCATTCTGTGCTGCCATGGAGTTCCACGAAGTACAATCTAATACAATGGCTAGAGGTAAAATCTAATAATATTGGATGAAAACAAAAGATATGAGTTGCAAAAATTGCATACCAAAAATAACTTTTGAAATTCTAGGTTTAACGAGAACATGTAATCGCATTATCTCAGGCTTTCTAGCTGGCCATTGTAGGGTAAACAAACACCTATATAAAATGAAGGTATATAACCAAATTACTATTGTTGGTTGTGTAACTAAGGACAGGAAACAGCTGAACTTTTGTTGTGTCAAAGTAACTGTCTAATCTGGACCAGACTTCGTTACTATTACCTAGCACCGCCAGAAATTGCGGACAAGTCTGCTAAGAAGATTTCAGAATTCTTAATGAATTCTAAACCCTGGGATGTTTTGAAACTACAGAGCTTTTCACAATAGGTCGAAAGTCGACTATGTGCCTTGTACCCGCTCTCACGCAATCTAATTAAAATGCCGAATGTGCAGCGGTATATTCAAAGAAGAAAGTGTGCTACTCCACGCAATCCAATGATACCTTCCGATTTGCCCTTCAGTTTCAAGCGACTTCAGTTCACTGTGCGCTTTATTACATTTAGAATATCCATGCTTTAACCGTGGACCAAAGCAACTGTCCTTTTATGTAGCAAATGTAAAAATTAAAAACATTGTTTATCCGCTTGCTTTAAGATAACATATACATACAAATTTGTACTTATTCAATCAATCAAAAATAAAAATTTGTAATTTATTTTATACGCTCGTTGGGTTCAGTTAGTACTCACATAGAACATAAATTAATTTACTTATTTACTTTTCGATCTCAGGTGACTTACTCCCATCATAGAATGCAAAGCTTACAAGTATAAAGAGGCGCTGCAACGGGTATGCTTTCTTAGCGAAATTAGGAGCAAATTTGCGGAAGTACGAAAACATTCCTAGTCAAGAGCGAACTTCCCTTAGAGTTCTTGGTAGCGGGTAGTGATTCATAGATCTAATATGAGATTCATTTGGTAGTATACCCTTTTCACTAGCCGAATAACCCGAAAAGTCGGCTGTCTGATAAGCGAATTTGCATTGCTTGAGATTCAATTTTGGGCCAGCCTCTGCTAGACGGCGAAAAACCTCGGATAAAGTTTTAATATGTTCCTCCATACTTTCAGAATCAACTTCAATATCATACATATACGAGGTGTGATCAAAAAATAACCGTTATTTTCAAATTTCGTGAGTTACGTATGTTCGATGTTCGCATTTTTTTCTGTTATGTTGGTACACATGTCTGTTATATATGTTGGCAATACCAACCATTTTGGATTGTCAGTTTGTTTTTGACAGATAAAAAGGTTAGTCGTGTTTTGGTGTGCTCTTCGATTTTGTACTATTCGAAAAAATGGATCAAAGAAACTGTATTCAGTTTTGTGTAAAAAATTAAATTAAATGCGCAAGGACATTTGAAATGTTGACTGTGGCCTTTGGCCTTTGGCGAGTCTACTATGAGCAGAACACAAGTTCAATTGTGGTATAACCGGTTTAAGGAAGGCCGAGAAGATGTCAATGACGATGCTCGTCCTGGTCACCAATCATGGATTTTGCACCATGATAACGCACCAGCTCACACATCGATGCTTGTGCGTAATTTTTTGGCCAAAAACAAAACCGTTATCATGCCTCAACCACCGTATTCACCGGACTTGGCCCCCGCTGACTTCTTCCTCTTTCCAAAACTGAAGACACCGATGAAAGGAAAGCGTTTTGCTACGATTGAGGAGAAAAAGAAAAATCGAAACAGGAGCTGTTGGCGTTACCAAAAAAAGCGTTTCAGAAGTGTTTCGAGGATTAGGAAAAACGCTGGCATAAATGTATTATATCTGAGGGGACAAGATAGTTGTTGATGAATAAATAAATACTTTTTGAAAAAATTGAAAATAACGGTTATTTTTTGATCAAACCTCGTATATACTATGGTTTTTTTCTGAGCAATCAAGTCTTTTAGTTTTGTGTGAATAAAACGCTGAAAAACCGCGGGAACATTTTTTAAGCTAACGGAATACGATTGTATGCGGTATACGATTTCTATAGTCGACGTATTTTCTATATTAACCAATTTTTTTTCTTCACCATGACTATCGCTGAAGCATATGGGGATTCATTTGGTTGGATTGCATTTGGTTCTAACAGATCTCCAATTATTCTTTCTAACGCTTTACGTTACTCAAAAGAGCTTTCTTGGTGAAAAATGGAAAGGAAAATCAGAGGTTAACGGTATATTCATTTCATAACTTTCCGTCTCAACCCTTTTATTATCAGACCGGTTTTCAAGCGCAACCCTATATTCAAACAACATTTGTTTTATAGCTTCTCTTTTTCTAGCATCGGGTTTAAATCAAATTCATCAGTTTTATTTAACTCAATCGGCATTATATCCACAGAACAATCTACTGAAGGAGACTTCAACTAAATCAACATGGTTTGTAACATCACTCGGCTTTGCTGTCAAACGTTCGTCAGCCACATTGCACAAAATAAACTTTGTCTCCCCCAGCCCACAAGTGAGGAATCAACTCGCGAAGCAACATATTCTTCAACACTCGGAGTAAACAAGCGAAAATGCGTCTCATTATTTTCAAAAATTTTATTCGTCTTAAACATTTGTAAATCATTATAAAATTTTTGAAGGAAATTTCAACGTAATAAAAGTGAAATTGGTAATGTATCATTTGGAACCACAAACAAAATTATCTTTTCACATCTTTCTTTAAATTTAATATAACAATTTATTGTACCATGAGTTTTAATCTTGAAGTTTCCGAGGCCGCGATACCCTGTTTCATTTATTTCTTCTCGAATTACAAATGGCACGTCAGCTCTTTGACATCAGACTAATTTTGCTACCGGTGTCAAAAAGAGGTAAAATAATTGTGAATTCGCTATTTTTACGCTTAATATCGCAAAAGGCAACAGTTACCAAATTCATTGCATCAAAAGATAACATAACGGTGGTCCGACAAGGCCACTAATCTCTGACCGGTGTGATCACTTCGCCAATAAGAGCGATGGAGCCCAGCCAGTGGGTCCTTTTTTCAAGGAACTACATCCGAAATAGCAGCCTGAATCAACATCTAGACTATTGCAACCTTACGCAAGATGACCACCAAGCCTAATTATTCAGGACATTAGTGACCAGAAGCACTTTAGCAGACTCTAATATACATACCATAGGATCTCAGTGAGAATTCCGTTTCTTTAATTGCCTTTTGCGCTGAGACACATACGCTACATAGACATAGTGGCTCAGGTGAGAATTCTGGTTTTCAATCACCTTCTCGCTGAGACATATACGCTACAGAAACATAGGGGCCTAGTGAGAATTTGGGTTTGCAAACGCCTACTCGCTGAGTCACATACGCTACAGAACATAGGTACTCAGTGAGCATTCTAGTGTTCAATCGCCTTCTCACTGAGATACACACAGAGCTTCAACACGACGCTACTCAGGATGAAATATGTACATAGAAATAAAACCTTAAATTCGTAAGAATAGAATTAATGCAAGTAGTGTTGTAAGGACTAGCAAAAGTCCATAGTTGTTTTCTTGAACTTTTATAAACATTTATACACTATAGCGATGCACGTGATTTTAATAAATTTTCTGTACACCTCCCTTGAAACCCGCTGAGCTCTACCCGAGCGAGAAAAGAATCGTTACAATAACAGCATCAGCAACATTGGGTGTATATATAAGAGCAATACACAGTATATGACAAGTTTTTGTTTCTGTAGTATGCGAAATGAAATGTACTGATAAGGGGCAGCGCTAAGCTTCAATTAAATATGTGTGCTCTAGCATGATCATATGAGATGGAGGAGATTCAATTATATGTATTAATGTGTGTAAAATTTGTACATGCAGGTTGACAAAACGTTATTTTGATTGGTTTCTGTTGGAGGATCTGAACTTGAATTCACCAGATATAAATGTCAGAATTCACGAGATATAAATGTCAGAATTCACCAGATATAAACGTCAGAGAGGCCAAATTAAAAATATTTCTCCTCTCTGATAGTGCGGACGACGGAGGAGGTGGCGGAGTCAAATAAGTTGATTGGAAGCAACAAGCTAGCTATAGCACCCAAAACGGAGCTTGCTGAAGGTAAGCTACCCACCAATGGCAAGAAGGAAGCTAAGGTTGGCTCATATTAACCTGCAGCACGCCAAATCAGTCACCTACAACCTTCTTATCCTTCTCAGAGAGGAGTACGCCAGCTACTTTTAATAACGTACGGGATGAAGCGATTCAATCTGCTCTTGACAGGGATGGAAGGACCAATTTTTAAATGGATCACTGCTAGCGAAGGAACAAATTTTAGCGGAATTAAGTAGTGCTAGAGTTACCGAAAGTGTGTGCAAACACACTAGGAAATTTCCACCACCCTTCAAGTTGCCACCGACATCAAGTGTCTTTCAAACGAAGGTCTTTGCGATTTGGCGAGCATGCTGAAGAGGCGCAAGCTGACCAAAACATATCCAATTACTTCAACAGCCAAGGAGGACTAAACGCGCTAGAAGCATCTTTTATCAGCTAAAATCAAGTTGATTTCCACAAAGAAGAAGTTAACACATTATTGATCATCAGAACAGTATTCCTCGTCTGGGTTCCGGGACATTGAAGACAACGGGAGGGCCGATGAGCTGACATGAAGAGACCAACCAAGTGTTTTCCTACATGGATATGGGCATCCCCTAATCGCTGTTTATGGAAATATATACGAGTATAATCACTTTCTCCGCAAGTCTATATATATAGATAGACACTGCGACCTGAAAGATCTATTGTGATGCCCCTATTTATTTTGAAGATGAGGATAGTCTCATCTATAAATCTTCTGTCAGGTTAATTTCCGACAGGAATTCATATATTTTGGAGGAAACAAGATGAAGGATCTTGCTCATATCTAAGATATATTCTGCAAAACACCTGTGTCTTTTGTATGCCTATGGTCTGCAGTCTATGATCAGGTGCAGTGAGGTTTCGTCACTTTCTCCACAGAATCTACAGATGGCAACTTGTTCAAATGGTATTTGAGTCTACAGTGTCCGCTTAAAATGCCTGTGATGATTCTTAATTTACTCCGAGGCATATTTATTAATTATTATTTATTATATTTCTAGCTAAGCTATCAGCCTTCTCATTTCCTTCTACTCCTATGTGGCCTGGTACCCACATTAGAGCTAGCTTGTTCATACTGCTTAGGGAGTTTTAGCTTCCCAATACAGTCCCACACAAGTTTAGACCTCTCTAAGGGTGAGCTTAGACTCTTGAGTGCTGCTTGACTATCAGATAGTATCACGATGTTTTTTCCCCCGATACTTCCTGTTGATCTGGGCACATCTTTCAATAGCGTCAATTTCCGCTTGAAAAATGCTTGGAAAAGAAACCCAGTAGTTGGTTCTAGGCCCAAATACTCCTGCCCCAGTTCCGTCCATTGTCTTAGAACCGTCAGTATACCATAAGAGGGAATTTTCTCTAATTTTATACGTCTCAGTTAGACCTTTCCATTCTTTTTTGCAACTCATCATTGAGCAGTAGTTGTGTGCAAAATTTAATTTTCTTGGCATAAAATCCTTGTGAGGTTTTAGTATACCGTATTCTTGAGTAGAATGTTTACCCTATAAATTTTGAGTGTAATTTGTAATTCTCTCGAAATAATTTCTTGTATTCTGGTAAGAGATTTCCTAGCAGAGTCTTGAATTACTAGATGTAAGGGTGTTAGATCTAGTAGCTCCAGTGATAACAAGGCAGGCAAGGCGTTGTACTTTACTTAATGAAGATTTCGCTGTCTTAAGTCTGACTCTATTTGACCAGGCTACAGAACCATAGGTAATGATTGGTCTCACCATCATGGTATACATCCAGCGAACGATTTTTGTGTTACATCCCTAAGATTTACCAGCAAGCCTTCTACATATCATTAAGGCAGCTGTAGCCCTCTTGGTGGTTGCTGTCAGATAAGCCTTCCACAATAACTTTTTGTCGAAAATGACTCCGAGGTATTTGGTCTCAGAGCTAATATCGACCTGTGTACCATTTAGAAGAATAGGTTTCATATATGGTAGAGATCTTTTTCTAGTTAACGGCACAATGGTGGTCTTTGAGGCATTGATTTTCAATCCTGTTACCCTGCACCATTCACTAGCTGCTAATAAGCCTCTCTGGGTAATATCACAAAGAGTGGATTCAGATTTTCTTCTAGCTATTATCACAATATCGTCCGCATATCCTTGACATGATGTGCCTAGATTTGTGAGTTTTACCAGAAGATCATCAACTACTATGCTCCACAAAATGGGTGATAATACCCCACCCTGCGGACATTCATCATTGACTTTGACTCTAACAGTTTTGTCACCTGCTTCAGCTTCAGTCAGTCTACTGTTGAGTAAAGCTCGTATCCAATTGGAAGTGGTATTATCTATTCCTCTATTGTTAAGAGCCCTAATCATATATTCATGAGGAGTGTTGTCAATATCGAGAAAGACACAAAGTGCTATTTCTTTTTTATCCAGTGCTGCCTGAATAAAATCAGTCAGATGGTATAGTGCGGTTTCAGTCGATTTTCCCGCAATATATGCAAACTGACAAGGATGTAAAGGCTCCCTTTTCAATACGGTCTCAAGGAGATGTATATTAACTATTTTCTCCATTGCTTTAAGTACAAAGGATGTCAAACTGATAGGCCTGAAGGATTTGGGATGGGCCATATCCTTCTTGCCTACCTTGGGGATAAATACCACTTTAGCTGTGCGCCATGCTTCCGGTATGTACCCAAAAGCAAGATTTGCCCTGGTGATATTTACCAGGCGCGGAATCAGTGCCTCACCACTGCTTTGGAGAAGGATCGGGAAAATACCATCCGCACCCGGCGATTTATATGGCTGAAAAGAGCTGATGGCCCATCTCAACCTCTCAGTGGTTATAATCTTGCTTGCTCTTCTAGGAAGACCATCCATCTGCAAAGATGGCGGTAACTGGATCGAGCTCCCAGGAAAGTGCACATGCAGCAAAAGCAGAGTGCGATCCTCTTCATTCGCCGTGAACGTCCTATCCTCAGATTTCAATGCCAGCTTTAAATCGACTTTGTTTTTCGCACGAGCTCTATGGAGTCGTGCTACTTCAGGAGTCGATTATACACTTTCACAAAATGATCTAAAGCTAGTCCTTTTGGCTTGTCTGATCTCTTTGTTATAGATCGTCAACTCTCTTTTATATTCTTCGCAGTCCCCCGTACGCTTAGCTAGATTGAATAGCCAACGCACCTTAGTACGTCTAGTAGACAGACTAGAGTTCCACCATAGGATTCGGAAATGATTTCATTCAGCTCATTGACACCCTCCTCTAGCTCCATCGGATGTCTATATATTCCTTGGATGTTTGAGGATGAGAGTAGTGAATGCACTGAACTATCGAATAATTCCCAGTAAGTATATCTAGGATTTCTAACAACTACCGTTTTTGTGACGATACCTCCTTATATCGATTATACTGTGGTCCGACAGATAGGGTTCGTCTGAAACTTTCCAATTGCTAACAATATCAGTTAGCTCTGGACTACAGAAAGTCAGATCAAGAACTTCCTCCCTAATTACATTTCTAAAAGTGGGTGTGTTCCCCTTATTCAATATACGAGGTGTGATCAAAAAAGAACCGTTATTGTGTGATTAAAAATTTAGTATTTATTTATTCATCAACAACTATCTTGTCCCCTTTAAAGTAATTCCCCTCAGATATAATACACTTATGCCAGCATTTTTTTCAATCCTCGAAACACTTCTGAAACGCTTTTTTTGGTATCGCCTACAGCTCCTGTTTCGATTTTTCTTTTATCTCCTCAATCGTAGCAAAACGCTTTTCCCGCTTACTGACAATCCAAAATGGTTGGTATTGCTAACATATATAACAGACATGTGTACCAACATAAAAAAAAAATGCGAACATCGAACATACGTAACTCACGAAAAAAATGAAAATAACGGTTATCTTTTGATCACACCTCGTATATAAATTAAGTGATAATAAAAATTCTAGAACTGACTCACCCCGTTTATTGGTGTCTGCTACCCCAGATGGTATTGTGTGCGTTTGAGTCACAGCCCACCAATAGTGGAATCCTTTTGGATAGACAATACCTCGCTAGCTTACAGACTTCTTCCGGGATGTCATTCATATCTCCCGGAAAGTAGGCCGATGCAACGACTATATCGCGAGAGACCCCATCATCTATGTACTTTACCATGATGGGTGTGAGATCTCGCGACATGAATTCTGAAAGACAAAAGTAGTTAGTATCATTTCTAATCAGGATACAGGTGCGGGGAATGTCAGCATTGGCATCCCATATTACCTTTTTAAACTTACTAGAAAGGCCCCTAATTTGACCTTTGTAACACCATGGCTCTTGAATGAGGGCCAGCCGAGGCTGCTCTGGCATGATGGATGTTTGCTTGAGCCACTTTCACTCTCGTCATCTTATGGAACAGGTTGTGACGGGATGGTGTTATTCCCATCTTCGTCCTCCTCGTCGATAGAGACATCCTCCAGACTGTGTACCAGAGAAGGACAGTATGCTGCCTCAGCCCCTATCTCAACACTGGGGGCCCTGGGAGAGATTTGCGGGGCCACAGTCTTCGGTTCAGCTGGGGGAAGGCTACTACGCGTAATTACCTTTGACAGAGGTGGGATGTTTGTCTCCTCTACTTCCTCTGCCTCGGGTTTTTCTTGAGTATGTTTGGAACAACTGACTTTGATTTTGCTAAATCGGTAGTTCAACGCATATCCCGAGCTCTTTATTAGTTGCATGGACAACAACTGTCCGTTACCCTCATTCTTGCAACTCCATACTCTCCACAAATTGGTGTTTAGCCCAATATTTTGGATGGAGAGAAACTTTAGTGACACAGCCACCTTTTGTCCACTACTACGAGGGAGGAAGAGATATACTGTGTGTGATTCTGAGATGTTGTCTCCCACTCTGCCGACCAAACTGACGCCCTCTCTCACTGAAAGCTACGTCACGACCCCTTTCAGCCATTCCACCGAGTCCGTCGAACAGCAGTCGATGCTCAGGAAGCCAGGCTTGAAGTGGATACCATCGAAGGAGAATTCTTTGGTCCACTCATCAACCAACCTCTCAAGCAACATCTGCTCAACACTTGTCAGCTCCTCTCTAGTCAGGATGTTGTTCGGATAGTCCGCAGCAACAACAGCCACCTTGCTGACGGACCACCTTAGCGTAGCTACCTGCTGCCTTGGACCCTCCACGACTAGGTGGGCGTCACTGTGTTGCCGTCTTCCTCTTTTTGGCTGGGTCAAGATTAGGAGAAAAGGTGTTTCGTACCCTGTTCTTCAGGTTCTTGTTTACATTAGGATGTGATATTGTGCCAGCCGAATCCTTTACAGCCCTGTGCTCCGTTGCCTTGGCAAGAGCATCATCTGGTTGCAAACCCTGAGACAGGTAGGTGACTCCAGCTCCACTTAGCTCCTTTCTTCTCGGGTCATCCAAACCCCCAGGTTGACCACGATCAGGAAGAGGGATTCCTCTCTTGGCCATCCTGTAGGTTTTCTCCGAGGTGGTAGGTCGGGATGGATTACTCCCTTTGTCCCCCAGTTTTACTCCCAGTGTCAACAATCTCTCCTTAGTGGAGATGGGAGTTTCTTGAGTTTGTCCCATTTTTGCCCTGGCAGCAGCAGAAGTGGATGGCACATCATCGGAAGAAAGTTTCTGAATTCCTGCACCACCCATCCGTCCTACTGTCATTGGGGGTCCCATAGGTCCACCCACTGTTTTGGTCACGGATGAAGGTCTCCGTTCATTGACCACAGCAGCATTTGATTTGGGCTTAGCGGGTGATTTTATCCCACTAAGCATTGGCTCATCAAGGATTCTTTGATCCATCTGATTTGCCAATTGAATTGCGGTGATGTCCCGCAGAATTTTTGGTTTCATTCTTTGTTTCTTCATGAAGATTCTTTTTGCGAAGAATATAAAGACCACTCGGACAGAGATCCGATATATCCGAGCTAGGCTATTACCACCGAAGGGCGCCTTTTATTCGGGGGCTCCGTTTACGACTAGACTATTTAACAGTGCCTCTAGCCTGGCAGATCATCAGCACGGGTCGCGTGACACCTTGATCCAGCCCTTACCTTCGAACCATAGTCAAAGTGTTTTTCTCAATGCTGTACTATTAAGGAGTATCAAACACTGAGCGCTACATCCTGACCTTAGCTAGATCCAGCACCATCAGACAATTTATGCCATTGCACCATCAGACAATTTATGCCATTGACAATTTATGCCATCAGTCTTTTTACTTTTTGTTTATATTAATCCATTTGTAGGGCTTCTGTTCGTGATTCAATCAATGTGGAGCCGAAGTCAGGCTCTGAGGTTCTTTGCTTTTCGATTTTTTTTATGGAATTAACAATATCTTCATTGCACTCGTAGCCACCATTTGAGACTCCGTTGAGTGAACAACAACATGAAACCACTTCTTACTTTAGAATCACTTCAATTAGCACACAAGACAATTAACTTAATTCTTTATTCTATTAATTTATAATATTTAATTTTTATGATATTATAATATTATGCTTTAAATTTGGTCACTCATGGCTGGTGTCAGCAGAAGTATTCCATTCCGCACTGTCGTTATTTATACAGTGGGCTTGGCAGATGATATTGTACATGCAGCCACGAATGCTGAAACCAGCATAATATACCGAATTTCCATAAACTTAGGTGACGTTTGCATTTTGATAGACTAAAAGAAAATTCTCGTGATGAGTGCAAGTCGCTGAGCTAGAATTGGGTAAAGGATGTAGAAGTAGTCAATTCGGGTTAGTGAGAATGAGGAAATTCCTTGGTTTCCGTCAGGTGTGGTAGTCGACATATATTGGATATATATCGTTTGTATTTATAATACGGTTTTGGTGCGGATTGTGGCGATTCGAACCAACTGATTAGCTGCTGGATATAGTTCAACAACGCGTGGCAAAATCCATTCGGTAGGGGGTGGAGGATTATCCCCTATAAGGACTAGTTCGTTTTCTATGAGGTTGCGTTCATGTCGCTGCCATTTGGGTCGTGCCTGCAAATAGGATAGCCAATGTATAGACCAGCTTGACTAAAAATGCTGGACCATTCGCTGCAGTTCTATATATTTTTTCTTGATATTTTTGTTTTCAGATGCAATTTCCGGGTGATTCGCAAATGCAAACATGCCTCAATACGTGTCAAACCGGTTGACGCTTCCTCATAATAGAGCTAATTTCTGCTGGTGGTTACGCTTCAAGTAGTGCTTGACGGATTTAACATTTGCATTCCTACAAAGTGCCACTGGATGCACTGTGCAGTCTGCTTTGGGATGATTTCTCACTCGATTGCCTCTACAAATGTCTATAAAGATGGCGATGTATCCCTTGGTAATTATTTTGGATTATAACTACTCCGATATTTTGCAGATTTGATATCGATAGCATTTGTCTAGTCTACGCCTGTTTTCAAAGATGGATGTTTCGGTGTTATTATACGCTGGCAAAGCAGATTACCTATCAGTTCAGTTGTGACATGAAATCGGTTGCGAAAACCTTTTAGTCATCTGGTAATATTGTGTCGAAGTATCTTTCTTGCATTATAATCCAGAGTCAGTTCCACGCCGCCATAATGTGCATCAATAATTAATATCGTAATATGGTATGAGTTGGGAAAGATGATTTGATGCGTTTGTCGGGAAGGCAAATTGGCATATTAAGGTCATCTTTCACGAAGATATTACCATGCAAATTAAATAAAGGGATCATAGGAGGACCAACTGGAAGGAGTATAATCAAGTGCTGGAGAAAAATCTTTCTCCTCAATTCCTGATCATGCTGAGTCCATAGATAATCTTGCCAGGCAATTTACTAACGAAAGCACTAAATATCTTAAGATCTATAATAGAAGTTGTGAAGACCTAAATTTTGTAACAATTTAAGGTCACACAAAATACCGCCCTCACCATATACCAACACCATGCGAGCACATGTAGCCAAACCACGCCACACGTGGTTATGCTCGAACATGACACAACGCCGAAATACGGGAATTCCGTATGCGCGAACACGACACAGTGCCGAAATACGGGACTTGTCGATGCTCGCATGAAAAAATGTATAAAAGGCCGGTGCACGGAGGAACCGGTCTCTTGTGATTTCAACAGCGGCGGCGACAACAGCGGACGAGCACGCTCTCTTGCGATTTCAACAGTAGCGGCGACAACAGCGAACGAGCAGGCGCTCTCTTGTGATTTCAACAGCGGCGGCGACAACAGCGGACGAGAAGCGCTCTCTTGTGATTTCAACAGCGGCGGCGACAACAGCGAACGAGCAGGCTCTCTCTCGTGATTTCAACAGCGGACGAGCAGGCTCTCTCTCTTGCGATTTCAACAGTAGCGGCGACAACAGCGAACGAGCAGGCGAGTAAGTGGGTATAGTATTCGCGGACAGTGGCGACCACGGCAGACAGTTCCTGACTTTTGAGACTTCTTACGTGATTGGTGGTGTGAGGTTTTAACCGACATCACTACCACGTAAGACAGTGCTCCACCCTAGGCGAAGTAAACGCGAGGTTTTAACCGGCGTTTAACTTCAAAGCAGCTATTGCTTCAATTTAGACTTTTGAGACTTCTTACGTGATTGGTGGTGTGAGGTTTTAACCGACATCACTACCACGTAAGAGAGTGCTCCACCCTAGGCGAAGTAAACGCGAGGTTTTAACCGGCGTTTAACTTCAAAGCAGCTATTGCTTCTACGTCTGCCACTACCCCACTTCACCGCAATTAGACGAAGCGGAGAGTATACAGGATTTAGTTATAATTAGTTTCAGATGAAGTTATAATTTACTGAATAATAAAAGAAAGTAAAACAAACTACATCAAACGTGTTGTGTTAAGGTCAATAAAATAAATATTGTACAGGACTCTGGGAAGACTGAGCGTACACCAGCTAGAGATTCCTTAAAAAGTAAGAGGCAACAGCCTAGTGGTCCTCTGAACTTAATAATCTAAGAATGGACTCTAGAGACCAGTTCAATAAAGCGAAATCTTCTCGTGATGAAAGCGACTGGAACTGTTATCGCGACAAACTATAAGGTAAAAACGAATTGAGAAAAGCGAAAAGAACCTCTTAGTGGTCCTTCTGTAGTGATATTGAGGCACCACAGATTCATCTCGACTACGTCAAATCTTCTCAAGTACCACTCCACCAATAGGATGCCTCCAGAAACCCGACAAGAACTAGGCAGTATCAAGTGTTTTTAATCTGTCTTTAAATCTGTTGTTAAATTTTACTGACAACCCAACAACGGGTATATTAGAAATTGCACATAATACTAAGGCAAAGTCCGAAACTCTAAATATCATTTCAGAGGCTAGTATCACGTGGGCCGTGAAAACCTTTAAACCCTTTAAGTCGCCGGGACCAGACGGGATCTTCCTAGCTCAACTACAGAATTCAGTGAGCTACATTATGGAATGGTTAATAACTATTTTCAAAAGTGCGCTAAGTTTAAATCATATCCCCTCACCTTGGAGGAAAGTGAAAGTGGTTTTTATCCCAAAGGCGGGGAAAAGCTCGGATGTTAGTCCAAAAGATTTCAAGCCCATCAGTCTATCTTGATTTTTAATGAAATCTCTAGAGAGATTAATAGAAACATATATCAGAGAAAAAAAACCTCATCTCAAATGGCGATTCCACAATACGCGTACTGTAAAGGGAAATCTACAACAGCTCTAACTTCGCTAGTGACAGTAATTAGGAAATCAATAAAGGATACAGAATATACGTTGGTAGCTTTCCTAGACATTTTTTATTTTATTTTTTTTTAAAACTCCAGTTTTATTTGCTTTCTACCCCTTGGGGCAATAATCAAATTAAATAACAATATTAAACAACTACCTAAATAAATACACAAAGTAATTTTTTAAATAGTTATTTAAATCAACATGAGGAAGGGGAGCCAGTGCTAATCTCCCATAAGATTAGTTCAGAACTATTGCGTTAGAAAATAATTATTATAAATTGAGTGGTGTCGCTCGACTTCAGACGCCGTGTTGTGCCTGTCCTCTCCAGAAGATTTGAAGCTAGTATATTAGGATGCTTGCTTAGTCGTTCCCGGTATTTAATGCTGTATCTTGATATTTCTTCATCGACAGTAGGTATGTTTAGGTCGTGACGTATTATATCATTCCTGGCGAACCATGGAGCCTTTACTATCATGCGTAGTACTTTTTGTTGGAATCTCTCAATGATTTTTATATTAGTTTTTGCCGCTGAACCCCATAGCTGTATACCATATGTCCATATGGGTTTTGGATTGTGTTATAAACGAACAGTTTATTCTCAAGCGATAACTGGGATTTATATCCCAAGAGCCAACATAAGGAAGTAAGCTTGATTCCACGTTGTTTTCTCTTCGTAAGAATATGCTTCTGGCATGTCAGACGTCGATCAAGATGTACCTCTAAATATTTGATGTCTTCGGATTGGGCAGTTGACAATCATTTAATATTACTGAAGGACAAGTCTTCTGTTGTAAGCTAAAGGTTACTTGCACAGACTTAGTTGCATTCACCTTAATCCTCCATTTATTTAGCCAGATTTGGAGCTTATCCAAGCTTTCTTGGGGATAATTTGTAGCGATTATGTTGTTGCTGCTTGTAGCCCTAATGACAGTATCATCCGCGTAGGTTGCGATTTTTGTATTCTCCGTCAGTGGACGGTCAGCCGTGTAGATAGTGTACAGCACAGGACATAGAACACTGCCTTGTGGTACACCCGCCTTTATAGAGAACAGTTCAGTGACTTCTTCATTGGGCTTTACTCTGAAATGCCGATCTTCCAGATATGATCTTAAGATATCATAAAACTTCTGAGGTAGTCACTTTTTCAGTTTAAATAGTAAGCCAGGTTGCCATACTTTATCAAACGCCTGTGTTATATATAGGAAAGCAGTTGTACAATAACGGTTTTCCTCAAGAGCGTTTCTTATTATGCTGTACACTCGGTGCACTTTTTCTGTTGTGGCATGGTGTTCCCTAAATCCAAATTGATGATTGGGTATTATCTCCATTTTGAGCAGAATTGGTTTAAGTTTGTTTAAAAGGAGCTTTTCAAACATTTTGGAGACAATGGGCAAAAGGCTAATTGGTCTATAAGAAGTGACATCCTCCAAGGGCTTTCCGAGTTTAGGGATGACAATAATTTCGGCCACTTTCCATTGACGCGGAAAATATCCACATCTAATTATTGCATTGAAGAGATAGGTAAGGTATTTTATTCCTTTATTTGGTAGTTCCTTTAATATTTTACTTGTTATCAGGTCGTAACCCGGTGCCTTTTTCACATTCAGTGGCCTGTGTACAGCGATATGTATTTCCGTTTTTGTAAAGGGCTTGATAGGTCCTGGACTATTGAGAAGATTAAATACCTCCTTTTCCTCTTGCTGTGAAGTTGGTGGAAACGGCTTAAAGACCCCAGAAAGGTGTTTGGCAAATGTAATTGCTTTCTCCTTATCAGCTTTTGCCCGGGAGACATTTGCGCTTTTGATAGGAGGATCACGGGTGGTCGGTTGTTTCAGCTTTTTTGTCGCCTTCCAAAGTGAGTAATCTGTGGTCTCTTTTGCTGATAAAGTGGACAAGTAGTGCTGTATTTCTTCATTTTGCTTCTGCGCCAAGTACCGCTTAAGGTTTTTTGTAGCTCTATTAAAATTATTTTTGTCTTTCGGATGCCTGGTACTTTGCCACGCCCTTCGTTTGCGTTTTTTACCAACCATCTCCCTAATAACGGGATGGGAAGGATGCTTGTTCAGTTGATTCTTAGGCTCCGGAGTAGAGTTCCATGCAGCGTATTGGACAGTTTTGTAAAATTTTCAACGGCAAAATCAATATCCTCAGCACTCTTCAGACAAATATTGAGGCACAGAATGTCATCTACAATTTCCTTGAAATGCAACCAGTTTGTTTGTTTCGTATGTAGTGTGAGTGGTTTTATTGTGCATTCTACCTTCGAGTTCAGTGTTGCAATAATAGGAGAGTGGTCTGATGACAGATCCAGCGACGGGGATATCTCAACACAGCTTCTGAGAACACCCTTCATCACGCAGAAGTCAATGACATCTGGAATTTTGTTTCTATCAGATGGCCAGTATGTGAGTTTACCTGTTGATACGTGTGTAAGACCAAAATGCTAGTCTAGCGTATTTGGGTATTGAGTGCAATTGCGCACGTTGCGCTATTGTCAGTTTCTTTGCATATGCGACTTGTTGCTGTGCTTATGACGATGTGTGGTCGTCAGTGTACACTTGTGTGGTACACTACACCCTCACCTTTAAGAGAAAAATTAGGGGTGTTAGCGAATAATTTTTCTGGAAATATGGTTTGTGTTGTATTACAATTGTCTTATTTTATGGATTTGTTAGATCATTTTCATATTTTCTAATAATTGGTATTGTTTGTTTATAAATTGTTTCTTATTATTAAAGTTACATTGTAGCGTTTTTAATTATATAGTTAAAATTACAAATTATGTAGCTTTGATATAATTACATATACTTATGATTACTATTTACATTGTTTTGATTACATATTGTGATAGTTTTAATTATAAATCTTATTGTATAAATTTAAATTACATTGTATGGCTTTAATTGATTATTATGTACTTTCTTAGGTGTACCATTATATTCTATTAATGAATTTACTCCTAACTTATCTAGTATTTTATATGGTCCTTTATATGGATTCATATTCTTTTTCCTATTTTCTACTTTTAATAGAACTAAATCTCCTATTTCTACATTAAATGTATTCGTATTAGTTTTTGAGTCAGTTAGTGTACGTTTTTGTTTTGCTTTCATTAGCATTTGTTTTGCCTTTCCGTGGGCATAGCGTAATCTTGCTTTTAGCTCGTTCGCGTAATTTTTAAAGTTGTAAATTTTTGTGTTACTTTCTATTACTTCATTGGGTAAACCTGGGAGTTTCCCATATATTAATTCATATGGAGTGTAGCCCGTGTCAACATGTGGCATTGTGTTGTAAGTGAAAGTGAAGTAGGGAATCCACTTATCCCATTCGTCGTCGTTTGTCGATGTCAGTAGGAATTCATTCAAAACTCTGTGGTTGCGTTCTAGTGAGCCTATCGTTTGGTGGTGGTACGGTGTCGAAAATTTTTGTTGTATTTTGAGCAGTGCACATATGTTTGCCATTAGCTCGTTTGTAAATTCTGTCCCGTTATCAGATTTGAGAATTTTGAAGTGTCCGTATTTGAGTATAAATTGTTCAACTAATGTTTTGGCTGTTGTGTGTGCGTCTTTTGTTATCATTGGATGTGCGATTACGAACTTTGTCAGCTCACACTGCATGGTCAGTATGTAGCGGTATTCGTTTGAAATTTTTAGTGGTCCTACGGTGTCAATTGATATGACTTCGAAACTTGTGTTAGGGGTGTCTGTTATGGTTTGTGGTTCTTTGATGTGTCTTGTTTGTTTACACTTCACGCATATTTTTCCAAATGTATCTTTGTTTTAATTTGAGTAGAGTTTTTCTCACTCCGGGATGTCCTGTTTTGTGACATTCATATATTAGTTTGTATTTTAAAATGTCCTCCGTTATTCTCTTTGGAGGTATATACATTAATATTTTTAGCTGAGGACTTTTGCTATTCATTTTTATTTTTTCGTACGCTTCTTTAAATTCCTCTTTTGTATATATTTTGAATATTTCATCATTATTTGCAATTGCTAATTCTTTAATTTTCTCTTTCTTCGTTTTGGATATCAATTTCCTCAGAATCGAGTCTAGTCTCGCTGATTTATCATTGATTCCTGCATGCTTTATATTTTCATTTATATTTTTATTTTTAGGTCGGAGCTTCTTCAGAGTCGAATCTTGATTCGGTGAATTATCGCTTCCGCCTATGTGCACAATATCATTTTTTATATATATATTCATGTTTTGAAAGCTTGATTTTTCTTGTCGACATTAAAATTTAATTTGTTTATATTCTTGACGTCATTTATTGATGTACATTCCCATATTTGAAGGTGATCAGTCTCCTGAGATATGCAATTTCTCAATTTCTTATTTTCATTTTTATTTGCCTCTTCATTTATTTCATTTTTATTTGCCTCTTCATTTGTTTTATTTTTATTTGCCATCCCTCTCGCTATTACTAGGATTCTTTTGGCTTTTTCATCAATTTATTTCGGTATCATTTTTTTTTAGAATGTCCGAGTCAATTTGTATTCTTGACAATGCTTCTGCATTTGTATTCATCTTTCCTGTTTTATATACTATGTTGAAATCATAGTCACTGAGGTCTAATCTAATTCTGGTCATTTTAGATGAAGGGTTTTTATGAGAGAATAGTGATATCAGTGGTCGATGGTCAGTTATTACCGTGAACTTTTGACCATATAGATAGGGTTTGAAGAAGTTAATACTCCAATGTATTGCTAGTAGCTCTTTTTCTATTACTGGCTTATTCAAATCGTGTTTTTGTAATGATTTGCTAGCATATGATATTGGTAAATCTTGTCCTATTTCGTCTTGTGATAGTATTGCATAATTCGATGCATCTGTAGTTAATATGAAGGGTTTATCAAAATTTGGGTATTGCAATAGTGGTGGGTTTATTAATTTTAGTTTAAGAGTTTCAAAAGATTTTTGGCATACATCTGTCCATACAAATTTGGCTGATTTCTTTAGTAAGGAGTTTAAACATTTTGTAATATCTGCAAATTCTGGTATGAATTTTCTATAGTAGTTGCAGAATGCAACGAATCTTCTTACTTCGTCTGCGTTTTTCGGTTGAGGGTAATTTTTTACAGTCTCGTATTTTGCTGGGTCAGTTTTAACTCCGTCTTGTGTAATCAAATGTCCTAAATATACGACTTCTGGTCTCAGAAAGTTGCATTTTGCTGCGTTTAATTTTAAGTTATGTTGTTTTAGTCTGTCTAGTACTTTGATTAAATTTTGGTTATGGTGGTTTAGACTGCATCCATAGATGATTATGTCATCTACATAAAGGAATGCTTCTGAGTCAAGTCCTGAGAGTGCTATTGTTACCATTCTCTGAAAGCTGTTGGATGAAATTTTTAGTCCGAAAGGTAGTCTTTTAAATTGATAATGTCCATTGGATGTGGAAAAAGCTGTTAATGGTCGTGATTGTTTTTCTAATTTTATTTGATGAAATGAACTGGTCATGTCTAAGGTTGAAAACCATTTTGCTCTGCCTAACTTATCTAGAATGTCTTGTAGGCGAGTTAGTGGGCATTTATCATTTACTATTTTGTCATTCAGTTTTCTAAAATCCACTACAAGTCTCCATTTCTTTTTGTCAATAGTGTTCTTTTTAGGAACCAAAAGGAGTGGAGCATTGTATGGGCTGACTGAAGGTTCAATTATATCCTTCTGTAGCATTTTCTGTACCTGTTTATTCACAATTTCTGTTTGTGTGTGTGTGTGTGGCAGTCTGTAGTTTTTAATGTAAATGGGTGTGTTGTTATGTGTCGTTATGTTTTGTATGTAAAAATTGTTTGTCGAAAGCGGTTCGTTTTCAAGATGAAAAACTTCTTGGTATTGTCTTAGGATGTTTTTGAGTTGGGTTTTTGTCCTTTCGTCTGTGCAGTTAAAATTTAAGGTTTCAATGATTTTCTGTAGTCTGTTTTTATTGTACTATAGTATGTCATAATTTTTTAGTGAGTCAGTTTCGAATTGTATGCCGTCTAAAATTACCTCTTTGTTTGTTGTATTTAGAATTTTTATGTGGGTTATACCACTTTTGGGTGCTATGGAATTGCTAGTTATTTTATCTTCATTTATGTTCAACTTTAAGGCTTGTATTATTTCTGTTCTTGCTGGTATTTTTATTTTTTGAGTATCGTGAGATTTAGTGTGCATGGGTATAATGAATGTTTGTTTGTTTACGTACACGGAAATTGTAAACGTTTCATAATCGATTTTACATATATATTTTTATAAATCCCTATCTAGAATGCCATCTGTTTCTATTGGAAATGTTTTGCTTACTAATTGGAAAGGGTGGTTACAAGATTCCTCTCCAATATCTAATTGTAATTGTATTTGACCTTCAGAATATACCTCTTCATTTGTTATGCCTGTTAGGAAAGTATTCGTGGTTTTCTAATATGCTACTTATTTTGCATAATGAGATGTCGGCACCTGTGTCAATCAAAAAAGTCATTTTTGCTTTTTGTGTGTCAGCGTGACGAAATTTGTGTGGTTATCCGAGATTTTATACACATTTAATTTTGGCTGTCCAGAATGGTTATTCATTCTGGGCCTTGTTCGTTTCCCGCATCGTGTAACATGTTTATGCGGCGGTTTCTGTTTGAGTTGTAATTGTTGTTGTTGTTCTGCTGTCTGCCTTGTGAGTTGTAGCTGTTGTTGTGTCTGAAGTTGTTATTATTTTGATTATTGGGATATGTGTTGTTGTAGTTATTGTTTCTTTGACTGTAATTTGTATTGCTACGGTTATTGTTTCTGTTGTTTGCATGGTTAGTGTTGTTGTAGCTATTTTTGTTATAGCGTGTGCTGAAATTTTGTCGTGTGTTTTTTGTACCTTGTGAGCTGAATGAATTATGTGTTACTTGCATCAGCTGTGATGTGTTGGGCATTATTCTAGATTCGCTCTCAAGTTCAAGTGACAATTCTGTTGCTTCTGCTAGATCTTTTGGTCTTGCCGCAAAAATTGTCGCTTTGTAATTCTCATTCAGTCCTTTCTTGAAAGTGTCCAATGCTAACTTGTTGTTTGTTTTTATTATTACGTTCTTTTGTGCTTGTGTAGCTGTCTCTCCTAAATTGTGTATGTTAATTCTGTTTAAACTTCCTATTATTGTCAGAATTTTTTCTTTGTACGAGTTGATTCCTGAATTCCTTTATTGTAGATTAGTTAGTCTAGCTTGTAGCTGTGGTATTGTTGTCGCGTCTTTGTACCTCTGTTGTAGTAGAGTGGTAAGTGTATTTAAGTCTTCTGGTTTCGTACAACCTCCTATTGCTGTTCTTACATTGGCAGTTAATTTGGCATGGTAGATATACTCTAATAAATCTGTCTGTCCTGACTCGTTGAGTGATTTGTTTATCAGCTCAGCGGTGATTATGAAACTATCTAATTCTCTGAAGTTGCCCGTAAATGTGGGTAGAGATTTTGATGCCGTTTCTATGCTAAAAGATGGCATGTTGTCTATTGGTTCAGTCTATTCTGTTAATTGTTATCTATTTCTTAAAATTTAAGCTCAAAATGTATTTCATTTTAATCTGATTTTGCAGTACATTTTTGGGAAGTTTGAGTTATATTAATTTTATAATTTTTAGTTTTCTAATGCTTTTGTTTCATTTCAATACATATATGAATTATTACTAACACATAATATAAATAATTTTGGCAATAAAATGTTTATATTTTAAAGCAAACATCAAATTGTTGATTAACATTATAAATCAATATCAAATTTTATTTCAATTACTCGTACTAGTCGTACTTTAATATGATCGTTTGTTTTCTCTATTCTTCTTCCTTTTTCTCCAATTATTTTATCACTGCTTCTTGTTTTCTCTCTTCGTCTTCTTTTCTATCTGTTGCTTCTTCTCTATATGCTTCTTTTTCGCATTGACTTATTCTTTGCTCTCTCCTTCGTCATTTTTCCAATTTTTGAGTCAAATTGGCTGCGTCAGTTGCTCCTTCTTTTTAATTTGTCGCCTCTTGTACTCTTCGATTGCGGGTCACAGTTGATAATCTTTGATGGGACATAAGCTGGAAATGCATGGTAGTTGGCACGCATTCTTACATATGCAGGAATATTGGTCCACCGTTTCAGGATAATTTTCAGGATCTTCTTCAGGCTATTCATTGATTGCAGGATCGGTTGCAGGATTGGTCGCAGGATCTTTGGCTGCTTTTCAAGTTGTGGATCGGTTGCAGGATCGATTGCAGGATTATTGGTTGCCTTTCAGGTCCCAGGTCAGTTGCAGGAACGGTTGCAGGATTATTGGCTACCTACAAGGTCCCAGGTCAGTTGCAGGATCACCATGTAGGGTAATATTAAGTTAGGCTGGCAGGATCGCCATGTAGGGTAATATAAAGTTAGGCTGGCAGGATCGCCATGTAGGGTAATATACGTGAGTGTGGCGTTGGCCAAGCTATTGGTTGTGCTGTTCTAAGTCTTTCCTGACTTAGATCACGAGAGATAAAAGAATTCACTAATGCTAGTAGCAGTTTTAATTGTCTTCAGATTAACTCTGGTTTATTTGGTGGCTCGTTGGCTCTTTTATACCATTTAATTTATGTTGTTTTCTTATTCTAATTGACATAAAATATATCTATCTTTCTTCTACTAGTTACAAATCATATTCCCGAAATATGTCTCAAGTATCGGATTACCGATATTATTCATTGACGAATCATCGTCTTTGGTTATATTAATAATTTTGAGTGCAAGTTCAGGGCTAAAGTCACTGCACTGTCCAATATGCATACGCTGCAATATAGGCAGCGTGTGTTATTGCACCACCAAAATTCTAGTCTAGCGTATTTAGGTATTGAGTGCAATTGCGCACGTTGCGCTATTGTCAGTTTGTTTGCATATGCGACTTGTTGCTGTGCTTATGACGATGTGTGGTCGTCAGTGTACACTTGTGTGGTACACTACACTATGACGAGAAAGCCCGTTCGCATTCCATACTGCAATTATAAGTTTTTGTTCCATTATGTCAGTTTAGAGATCACTGTTGTTAATAAATTGAGCGTTGTTCCCATTTGTTCCATAAGGGTTTTCAGCATACTCTTTAATTCATTCATGTCATTTGATCGATGTGAGGCGAATTGATTTTCACTTTGCTGGTTTAGAGTTTGCTCTTGTTGGGTGCTCTGTTTGGCGATTTGCGCATTCGTGCAACCTGGTTGGCTTTCGGAATCTGGGGCCTTGTTAAAATTAGTGTTTTCAAACACTTTCTGCCTTAGCGTGGGGAATGTTTTTTGCTGTAATTCTTTGTACACATTACAGCCTCTGTAATTAGCCGGGTGGTTTCCTCCGCATAGCACACATTTCACATCCTGCGATTTTTCTTTACTAGGGCAGTCTGACGTTGCATGATTGCCAACGTATTTAACGCATCGAGGAGAATGTTTGCAATATTTTCAAGTGTGGCCATACCTCTGACATTTTGTGCACTGAGCTATTTCCCTTTTTTTATTTGGTGGTTCGAATTTTATTTTTGTGTGCATAATTGCTTCAATTTTATAAATGTCTGTATTATTTTTGTTTTTTTTTTAAGTTGACATAAAACATCGACAACGGATGCTTTGTAATTCTTTGTTTTATATTTGAAACGTTTGTAACATAGAATCTGAAACTAGTTATTTCCTCTTTTACTTTTCTGTTGATAGTGTGGTGTAGCCCTTTTTCCTGTTTGGGTTTATATGGATGGAATTCTGTGTTCTTTTCAGCCAGAGCCATTGTAATAGTTTTGTACCCTTCTCCTGACTTTGGTTGAATTTTAACCTCGCTATCTTTGAGGAATTTGAGCTGGTATTCATTCTTGGCAATGTTTTTTAGCAGTTCTAGTAACGGTTGAGCATTATTTACTCCAGAGACGTAGATTGGAGGAGGTTTCGGAAATTTTTGGTCCCTTTCTTGTGGACTAGTACCGTCGTTCTCAACTTCCTGGTAGTATCGCGAATCTATTTGAGCTAGTTGGCAAATCAAGCCAGTAGTCCCCTAGTTTTGACTGTTTTTGTTTATTTTGTGTTGTGTTTTCTGGGCTTGATCTAGCGCTTTTAGGGGCTTGGCTTGTTTTCACTACAGGCATTTTTACACGACATTTAGATTGTGGATCGGTTTGAATATTCCTACTGGGTGTTTTATTGTGAGTGAATCAATATATTTATCTGATGAGTGGGTTATTGTTCTTGAGTGAATTTTAGGAGTAAGTACACGGCTTTTATATGGTGATTTCGTGTATTTCCTAGTGGGTTTAATTCCTAGTGGGCTTAATTGTGAGTGTGTTAATGCTGTTATGTGTTGAACGGGCAATTGCTGCTGAGCAAGATTCAGTAGTTAGAGGTGGAGCCGAAGCTATAGTGAGTTTGCTTGCACATATTGAATTTGTGTACGAAACGGTTGTATTTCTAGTTGCATTTGATGAGGCTAGAGTTTTTTGAGCGATGTGGGGCGAATTTTTATTTTTTATTTTTGTTTTATTTCCCTTTATTTCATACATCTGTCACCATTATTGACACCTAGTACATGATTTGACAATTTGTTTGGAAATTAATATTAAAACACATTTTGGCCAGTGCCAAGAAGTGATACAACAAAAATTATTTACATTAATTATAATAGTTCACTATAAATATATTATAACAATTTATGATCAAAATTATGTTTATGATAATTATTTACATTTACATTTATAATACTATTACTAATATGTGTAGTCTGGATTTCCTAGTTCAGTAGGTCGTTTGGTCGAGTTCTCTTTAAACGGCTCATGGTGGTTTCTTCTAGATGTAGCAACTCGTTTATTTCTTCGTTATTATGCCCATGCAGTGTATCGTAGTGTTTTGTGGATATCTTTTTTATTTCTTCGTCACTTCTTGTCATATTTAGTTTGCGGTGTATATCTGCATTTGTTGTGTACCAACCAGACTTTATGATAACTCTTAATATTCTAGATTGCTGTCTTTGAATTTTTTGTATGTGTGACCGCTTTGCCGTTCCCCATACTTGGAGTCCGTACGTCCAAATTGGCTTTATAGTACACTTGTATAGCAGCAACTTGTTGTTAATTGTGAGTTTAGATTGCTTACCCATTAACCAATATAGTTGCCTAAATTTTTCTTTTATTTGTTTCGTTTTTTGTTTGATGTGGTAGTGCCAATTTAGCTTTGAGTCCATGTGTATACCAAGGTATTTAGTTGTAGACCCTAATTTTATATCTTTATTGTTTATTTTTATAGGTATTGGGTTAAGTTTTATTTTAGTTGTAAAAATTATTTGTACAGTCTTATCTTCATTAATTTTCAAGCACCATTTATCAAACCATTCCTTAACATTCTCTATGTACGAGTATATCTGCAGATTTGCAGTCGCAGTATTTAGATTTTTGTCAGATGCTAAGAGGATTGTGTCGTCAGCAAAGGTAGCAATTGTGGTATTCAGTTCTTTTGGAAGTGGTATATCTGAGGTAAATATGACATATAGCAGTGGTCCTAAAACACTCCCTTGAGGAACTCCAGCTGTTGTAAGATGAATAGACGAACACTCTTCATTATATTTGACGTAAAAGTAACGAACACTAAGATAACTTTCAACAATCGAATAGTAGTCAAGTGGCAGCATCGTCTTCAGTTTATGCAGCAGTCCTTTATGCCATACTTTGTCAAATGCTTTTGCTACGTCTAAGAATACAGCAACGCAGTACCGCTTATATTCTATGTCTGTTTCAATTTTGTTTGTTATACGGAGTATCTGTTGAATTGTTGAATGTCGTTTTCTGAAGCCGAATTGATTTGGTATAATGTTTTTATTGTCAAGGATCTAGCTAAGTCTATCATGTAATAGTTTTTCAGCAACTTTAGAGATTATGGGAAGTAGGTTAGTTGGTCTATACGACGAAGCAGTTGTAGCATCTTTTCCCTGCTTCGGTAGTGCAATAATTTCAGCAACTTTCCATACTTTGGGAAAAAATTGTAGTCGGAACATTGAGTTGATAACATTCCTTAAGTAGTTATAACCTATAGTAGGTAGCTCAGCGAGAGCTTTTCCTGTCAACATATCGTATCCTGGTGCTTTTTTGTGGTTTATTCGTTTTTTAATGCAATTAATTATTTCTTTTGTGTTTGTTTTCTTAATTTTTGTTGTAATATCTATATTTAAGTCATTAATGTGTTTCAATATATTTATCTTTATCATTTGATAGGGCTTTTTCAAAGTATTTAGCCAATGCAGTTGCTTTTTCTTCATTGGTAGTAGCCCATGAGTTGTCATCTTTCCGTATTGGTGGCTGATACCTTATCTGAGTTTTTAATTTCTTAGTGCATTTCCATAATGAGTAGTTCGTATCCTGGGTAGGCGTCAAGTTTTTTAGGTAATTTTCCACTTCTATATTTTGTCTATTAGTTAATATTTTCTTGAGTTTTTTGCAGGCTATATTTAAATTGTGTTTATCCTCAGGCGATCTAGTTAGCAGCCACCTCTTTCTCAGCTTTCTCTTCTCAATAATTTGCTTTCTTATGAAAATATCCGTTGTAGGTTTATTTCTTCTAAATTTATGCTGTTGGCTTGATTTGATTCCTGCGTCTAGGACCACATCGTTGAAGTGAATAATGACACGTTCAATGTCTAATTGAGTTTTCAGTGTGATAGACATATTCAGTTGATTTTCAATATGCTGTCTATACTCATTCCAGTTTGTTTTGTGGTTAAAAATCTTAACTATTGGTTCTATGGGTTTGATGTCAGTTGTGTAGTCAAGTATTATCGGAGAGTGGTCTGAAGAAAGTTCAAAACAGGCTTTAATTTTTAATTGGTTACACTTTATATTTTTTGTTATGCTGAAGTCGATTAGATCTGGTATCTTTTTCCTATCTGTTGGCCAGTATGTGGGTTCACCTGAGCTTAAAAATGTTCAGTTATTTTTGTTTATAGCATTAATCAGATTTCGTCCTTTTTTATTGGTTAGCCTAGATCCCCAGTCAGTGTGTTTTGCATTCAGATCTCCAGCTGCAATGAATCTTACGCCAAGCGTCTTTATGTAATAATCATATTGATCCGTCGTTATTAGGTGTCTGGGAGGACAGTAAACTGAGGAAATGAGTATTGTCCCACTTGTATCCTCAATTTGCACAGTAGTGGATTGAATATGAGGTGTTGCATATGGTTGCCTTTCATTATGTCTTAATAGTGAATATATTATGATAGCTGTCCCACCACGAGCTTTACTATCAGGTTGATTTGTCACATAAATTATATATCCAGGAAATTCTAAATAGCTTTTGTTCGTAAAATGTGTTTCTGAAACTACAGCTATATCAATTTTCCTGTCAGACAAAAATTGCTTCAACTCAAGATAATGGTTTGTTATGCCATTTGCATTCCAGGCTACAATTATTAAACTATTACTTTCGTGCATTTAAGCTTGTTAGTAACATTGTAATGATATTCATCATATTAGTCATTTGAGTGAATAGGGATTTCACCATGTCTTTAAGTTCATTAATATCACTATCGTTTGAATTTTTTTCACGAATTGATTTTCACTTTGCTGGTTTAGAGTTTGCTCTTGTTGGGTGCTCTGTTTGGCGATTTGCGCATTCGTGCAACCTGGTTGGCTTTCGGAATCTGGGGCCTTGTTAAAATTAGTGTTTTCAAACACTTTCTGCCTTAGCGTGGGGATTGTTTTTTGCTGTAATTCTTTGTACACATTACAGCCTCTGAAATTCGCCGGGTGGTTTCCTCCTCATAGCACACATTCCACATCCTGTGATTTTTCTTTACTAATTACTAGGGCAGTCTGACGTTGCATGATTGCCAACGTATTTAACGCATCGAGGAGAATGTTTGCAATATTTTCAAGTGTGGCCATACCTCTGACATTTTGTGCACTGAGCTATTTCCCTTTTTTTATTTGGTGGTTCGAATTTTATTTTTGTGTGCATAATTGCTTCAATTTTATAAATGTCTGTATTATTTTTTTTTTTTTTTTAAGTTGACATAAAACATCGACAACGGATGCTTTGTAATTCTTTGTTTTATATTTGAAACGTTTGTAACATAGAATCTCAAACTAGTTATTTCCTCTTTTATTTTTCTGTTGATATTGTGTGGTGTAGCCCTTTTTCATGTTTGGGTTTATATGGATGGAATTCTGTTTTTTTTTTCAGACAGAGTTAGTTTTGTACCCTTCTCCTGACTTTGGTTGAATTTTAACCTCGCTATCTTTGAGGAATTTGAGCTGGTATTCATTATTGGCAATGTTTTTTAGCAGATCTAGTAACGGTTGAGCATTATTTACTCCAGAGACGTAGATTGGAGGAGGTTTTGGGACTCTTTGGTCCCTTTCTTGTGGACTGATACCGTCGATTTCAACTGCTGATAGTATCGCGAATCTATGAGCTAGTTGGCAAATCATGCCAGTAGTCCCCGAGCTTTGACTGTTTTTGTTTATTTTGTGTTGTGTTTTCTGGGCTTGATCTAGCGCGTTTTGTACACGATATTTAGATTGTGGATCGGTTTGAATATTTCCTCCTGGGTGTTTTATTGTGAGTGAATCAATATATTTATCTGATGAGTGGGTTATTGTGGTTGATTGAATTTTAGGAGTAAGTATACGGCTTTTATATGGTGATTCATTTTGTGTATTTCCTAGTGGGCTTAATTGTGAGTGTGTTAATGCTGTTATGTGTTGAACGGGCAATTGCTGCTGAGCAAGATTCAGTAATTAGAGGTGGAGCCGAAGCTGTAGTGAGTTTGCTTGCACATATTGAATTTGTGTACGAAACGGTTGTATTTGTAGTTGCATTTGATGAGGGTAGAGTTGTAATTATTTTGTTAGTTGTCGTTAGGGCATCGGAGAAATTGTTTGAGGAGGACAGGGAACCTTGCATATTTATACCATCAACCTTTTGCTTTTTTTGTGGAGAAGATCGCTCTCTGAGAGTGTCCGGTATAGATGGACCGCTATTGGCTATCATAGGGAACGCACTCATAGGAGAGTCGGCTCTTTGATTTTCCATAACTGTCTAATTTTTGTGTGTATTCCTACGCTCGCTCTGTGGCGAGCGTAAAACACTCAATTTGGCGCACTTACCGCTTAATATATATGTATGTTTATTGTTATTGATTGTTTTGTGGCAATTTTGTTTTCAATTTTTGTCACTATTTGTTTTTAGTAGATTATTAGACTGCAACCGCCACTAAACACTGTTTATCAAAAAATGCCTATTAAACGTCCTGTCGCACTTTGATTCTTTTTTTAAAAGTTTTTTATTAGATTTGCAAGCAGAGAGAAAAGAAACCAGACCGCACCGTAAGAGAGCAAATTTAATGAGACATTGAGTAATAACATCCTACCCGGACCAATAACTGGTGCACTGACTGAGGTGGGTATCCCCGGGGCGCTCATTGACTTCATCAGACAAATGCTCATATGCAGGTTGGTGAAGTTAGTATTGGGTGCCTCGGGGATGCGAGGATAAACTTTAAGGCTGCGTGTTGTCTCCTCTCCTTTGGGTACTGACAATAAAGAAATTGTTAGAAGCTTCGAGGAGAGAAGAATCCACATTGTTCCTTATGCGGACGATGTTGCAATCACTGTAAGATGTAAATCTAATGATCGGGTGGGCGGGTCTTTGTAGTGTATTCCAAGCAGAACTAATAGCAATATGAGATGGTGTGTCGCACACAGAGAATAGTCCGTTATCTATTCGGATAGCCAACCGGCTTCAAAGTCGTTAGAGTCAGTAAGACACTCGTCAAATATAGTAGTACAAAACCATAAATTATTAAGGGAAGGTAAAACATTAACTAAGTAAGAGCCTTTACCATTGCCTTTAGCTACATGCGAATTACTAATAGATACAGACTGTCGAAGTTTGCAAATCATCCTGCCTAATAAGTAGGCAAACCTGGCCGGAATTGAATCGTGACTGTACTAAACTGCTGTGCAAATTTAATAGGAAGGATATAAAAAATGCGATACGGGTGTAGACATGCAAATAGACCGGGGGTACCCCATTATGAATTTTGTAGGAGCTGTCAAGATATCGAGGAAGTGGAAACAGTGGAAAAACTCATGTGTGGGTGCATCGCTATATACAGAAAAAGGTTCTCCGTGCTAGGATCGATTTTTCTTTTATTTCCCAGTTCAATTGCTTTCTGTCAATGTACAACATTCAGTAATTGTGTAATGCTTAATATATTTACATATTTAGGGAGTTTTACAGTTTCTGTTGCCACTGTCATATAAACCTCTACATTATATTTATTGCTTTCATAGATGCATATTTAAAAATAGATAGTGTATATTAAATTAGTTTAAAATCTGGCTCATAAGTCTGATGGCCTGAATCTCTTTAACTGTTGTCTTGTGGTGTTTTCTTTTTCAACTCTATGGCTTAGTTCATTATTAGGGTCCGAGAAAAGTTTATTTTTATATCTGTAACTAATGAGTCTTATCTCCTCACTAACTAGTGGAATTTTTAGATCACGATGTATTACGTCCGTAATATTTTGTTTTTAAACCTTTGGATAATTTCCACATTCGTTTTGCTGGCGGTGCCCCATATTTGTATCCATAGGTCCAAATTGGTTTTAAAATTAGTTTATATAGTAGTAGTTTATTGTTGGTTGTTAGTTTCAAGTTTTTTACTAAAAGCCAGTATAGTTGTTCACATTTAATTCTCATTTGCTCACGTTTTCTAAGAATCAGATGTGAATATCAGGTATAAAATTGGTCCTAGTACGCTACCTTTAGGGACGCCAGCACTTGCTTTATGTAATTGTGAGCTGGCATCATTAAATTGGACATGGAAAGCTTGGTCAGTGAGGTAGCTTTCCAGCGTCAAGCAAATATCATGTGGGAGAAATCGTTTGGCATTTAGCCCTGCATGCCAGATACTATCAAAAGCCTTTGCAATATCAAAGTAAACGGATTCGGAGAATCCTTTTTCATCCAGGTCTGATAAGATTTTGTTGGTAACTCTATGTACTAGTTGTATGGCAGTATGTTGTCGGCGAAATCCAAATTGGTGGTCAGGTATAACTTTATTTTCCATTAAGATTGTTTCCAGGCGGTTAAGGAATAGCTTTTCAAAAAGTTTTAATACGGTGGATTAGAGGCTGATCGGTTGATATTATGTCGATGTCGTTATGTCTTTACCTGGCGTTGGGATGGCTATTATTTTTGAAGCTTTCCATACCTTTGGGTAGAAATTTTGTCTTAGTATTGCATTAAATATGTTTCTTACATAGCTTATTGCATAGTCTGGTAGTTCTTTGAGGATATCTCCAGTTATTTGGTCATATCGTTACAGGTGATATTATGTTGATCCCGAATAGTAGTACTGGTACTGGTATATGTGAATGTAGTTTCAAAGTATTTAGTCAGAGGTTTGGCTCTGTCTTCGTTAGTTCCAGCCCAGGAGTTGTTAGTTTTTAAGATTGACGGTTGATGACTAGTTGCGTTTTTAAGTTTACTGGCAACTTTCCCTAGAGAGTAATTTGTCGATTGTGTTGCAGTAAGATTTATCAACCTGTTTGTTACAGGTTTTCTTGCTGTTATATATCAAGTATTTCTTTGAGATCTTTCGTCACTTTATTTTGCTTGGTTTTATCCGCTCGAAATCATGTTCTTTGCCATGTTTGTCTAATTTTATGCTTTTCTTTGTTATGCATATAGGAGTGTTCATCCGTGGTTCTTTTTGTTTTATGGCTGGCGTGGATCTCGTATTGGCTCCATGTATTACGTCGTTTAGGTGGATAATTGCACTTTCAAGATTGTCAGGTGTTTTGAGGGTCATGTTGAGACAATTTCTGCTGGACTATTTCTCTAAATGATTCCCAGTCTGTTTTTTTCATTGTACAAGTGTAGTGGTAGTTTTTTTTTTTTTTTAATTCAACATGGATTTATTTGTTGCATCTTTTTAATCGAGACCAACAATAATTTTACAAAGCTTACAACTAATAAATAAATTGATACTCCGCGCCAGTGCTTAGAGCAATTTTAGTTCAAGTATTATGTAAATTATGTAGAAAAAATAAAAATAAAAATATAAATATAAAGAAACTCTATTTTTAAAAAAGTGGCCTTTTAAGTCGAGATGTATTCATCCTATGAAGCAGATTCCTTGCTAGTTCGTTAGGATGACACTGAAGTTTGAATTGGTATTTTGTTTTTGAGACTGCTAGTTCTTTTTCAACAGGTGTTATATTAAGGTCGCGGTTAATATTTTCGTTTCTGACAAACCATGGAGCGCCGCTGATCGTTCTCAGAATTTTCGATTGAGCCCTTTGAATTATTTGCAAGTTTGATGCACTAGTAGTGCCCCATATCTGATTACCATAAGTCCAAATCGGTTTAATTACAGCCTTGTATATAAGTACTTTATACTCCAATCGCAGTTTTGATTTTCGGTTGGTAAGCCAATACAAGGAACTTGCCTTGAGTTTCATTTGCATTTTCTTGGCTTCTATATGTTTTTTCCAGGTGAGCCGTCGGTCGAAATGCACTCTGAAGTATTTAACCTCTGTTGCTTGCGGGATTACAATGACATTTAAAGAGACTGCCGGACAAGAACTGGGCTTAAGAGTAAATGTCACATGTACACTTTTTTGCTCATTTACTTTGATGCGCCAATCTGCAAGCCAACTTTCTATTTTTTTAAGGAGTTGCTCTAAATCCCGGGAGGCTATCCGTGGATTTAGGTGAGAGCTCAGGATAGGTGTGTCATCCGCGAAAGTCGAGGTAACGAGGTTTTTATCCGTTGGCAGATCGGAAGTGTACAGAGTGTAAAGCATAGGTCCAAGCACACTACCTTGTGGTACTCCAGCCATAATTTCAAAGTCTGGTGTTACAAATTCTTTATATTTAACCCTAAATTTGCGATTTGTTAAATATGACTCCAGAATCTTATGCGAACTTTTTGGCAAAAGTTTTTTAATTTTATATATGAGTCCTTCGTGCCAGACTTTGTCAAAGGCTTGTGCGACGTCTAGGAATATTCCGGAGCAGTACATCCTCTGCTCAAATGCTCGCCTTATTTCAGAGGCAATACGGTGCACCTGCTCAATAGTTCCATGATGTTTGCGGAAACCAAATTGGTGGTGAGGAATGATTAAATTGAGCTTTGGTGCTAGTTTTTCCAGCAGTAAACGTTCGAGCATTTTAGAGAGCGTTGGCAGGAGACTTATGGGCCGATAAGAAGATACCTGAGTAGGGTCTTTTATGGGTTTTGGAATCATTATTATTTCCGATGTTTTCCATGTTGTAGGGACGTAGCCCAGACGGAGTATTGCGTTAAAAATGTGTGTGAGATGTATGAGAGCTATTTGCGGCAATTCACTTACCATTTAATTGGTAATTAAGTCACAACCAGGTGCCTTTTTTGGGTTTAGACTCGTTGTACATAGGCGTACTTCCTAATAGGCGTAAACTTCCTTTGGTTTGAAATGAATTGGTACTGCTGACTTCGTAATTGAAAAGTTCTGTATGCTAGTGTTGTTGCAGATCGGCGGGTTAGGTTGAAATACTGACCTCAGATGTGCTCCAAAGAAGTTGCCTTTTTCTTCTTCTGTTTTTGCCCAAGTTCCATCGCTTTGCCTTAGAGGCGATTCACTATCCTTCGGTGTTTTAACCATTCTTGTCGCTCTACAGAGTGAGTAATTGGTGACTTTAAGAGGAGCCAAATCTTCAAGGTACTTATTAAGGTTTTCTTCCTTTTCCTCCCGTAGAGTGTTTTTCAGCTGATTTTGTAATGACTTTAATTTTACTCTTAGCGCTGGTGATCTGTATTTTTGCCATTCACGCCTTAATCTCCCCTTTTTTTCTAACGAGGCATTCCACATAGTGTGACGTAGTGTGCCTCGCGTTAGTTTTAGTTGAGTTTTGTGCGGTCGTGGCACTAATAGCAGCTGCTTTTATTATTGATCGAAGAGCCTGCGTCGCTGATTCAATGTGCTCTCCACTCTTAAGTTTTGTTTTAACGCGCACGTTGTTATATTTGCGATATTTGAGCCAGTTTGTTTTCTTGGAGGTCAGTTTTGTTGTTTTTTCAATGAACTCTGGTCTTGTTTTTAAATATATTATCACCGGTGAGTGATCGGATGATAAGTCGAAGCAGGGCTCGGTTTCCAAGAAACACCTTTCAATATTTTTAGTTATGCCAAAGTCAATAAGATCGGTAATTTTTCTTTGATCAGTTGGCCAGTATATAGGTTTTCCAGACGATACAAAGCCTAGACCATTCCGAGAGTCTATCAGCGCATTAAACAATTGCTTCCTTTTAGGGTAGATTAACCGTGAGCCCCAGTAGGTATATTTAGAATTGAAGTCTCCGGCAGAGAGAAATTTGTTACCGAGCGATTTAAAGAAAGAAACAAAATCGGTTGTGGAAATAGGAAACCTAGGAGGACAATAGACTGATGAAATTACTATTGGCTCACCCCAACACTGTAAAGAGATGGAAGTAGAATGGATGTTTTTTTTTGCATAGGATTCCAGAAAGTAATGCTTTAATCGAGCCTTAATTATAATTCCCGTACCACCATAGCCTTTTCCTTGTGGGTGGTTTGTTGAGTAAAAATTATAGCCTGCTAGTTTGAAGTTATATTTTACAGTTAAATGTGTTTCTGAGATAAGCATGATGTCTATGCTGTTACTGTCTAGAAAATTTTTTAATTCAATTTTGTGTTGGTTAATACCGTTAGCATTCCAGTGACATATTTTTAGAAAATTCATTTTTGTGAAAGTGGAGTTTTCATAAGTAAGTTTTGGTTATGTACAAGCTCTTGAATCATAGATTGCATAGAGGACATGAAGTTAGTAATACACTGAGACAAGTTAAATATTAACGTTTCTAAATTTTGAGGTTGCATAGGGTGACTTGGGTATCAGAAACGCCAGTTTTCAGTACATTCGCATAGCTAGTGGATGAAGAGATTTTTTCTGTGTTGGTTCCAATATAGTTTGTGTTGGTAGGTATAGCACTATATTTTTGGGTGCGAACTGTCTTAGCAGTTTGGTTCATACTGGTTTTTAGTTGTGTATATATCGGGCAGCCTCTGTAGTTAGCAGTATGATTCCCCCCACAATTGCTGCATTTTTTTGAATCCTTCTTACTTTTGTTCAGCTTGCATTCCTTTGATGGATGGAAGTCGCCACACGCAACGCATACAGTACGATTTCGAATGACCATACTCTTGACAATTTGTGCATTGTATTGGGCCTTTTCGTTTCTGAGGCTCCTCGAGTATTATTGTACGATGCATTAAATATCGAAAGTTGTAAATGGGGTGGGTTTCATTTTGTTTTAATTTAATATTCCCTGGTTCTAGTTCTATTCTGAAGAGTGGTTGCGGAATTTTTTCCCTATTCCTTATATTAAAAACAGATTTTGCTGTGCATCCAGTCTCTTGGAGTGCATCTTTTAGTTCTATAGGGTCTACTTCAGGTTCTATACCTTTAATAACAACTGCCAACCCTTTACTACTCTTTATCTGATACGTGTATTAATTTTTCTTTTCATTTTCAAGGAAAGAAACAACTCCGCGATAGTTTTTTTCCAAATATATTTGAATTTTTGTTTCTCATATTTTACCCTTCAACAGCGGGACCACATGAACATTATTTTTACCAATCAAGCTGGCAACACTGTTTATTAATAAGTTCGATTCTTCTTAGTTGGTTCAGACTCTGCACTATCGATTAATAGAGCAAAACGGTTGTTGTTTAGGGTATCTGTATTAGTTTTAACAAGTTTATTCTTGTCTGCCTTGGCAAGCGGGCTGCGTTTTCGTTTTATTGTTATGTATCGATCAATACCTGTTTGTATGCTTATATTTTTGAGTATTCTATAATGACTGGCGAGTGGTCTGAAGAAAGTTCGAAACACGATTTCGTTACCATACTGTTTACATCAATCTTTTTAACGATGCAGAATTCAATTAGGTCTGGAGTTTTGTTCAGATCGGATGGCCAATAAGTGGGCTCGCCTGTGCTAGTATGCTTACAGTTATTAAATTTGATTTCGTTAAGTAGATTTCTCCCTTTGGTATTCCATATGTCTTGCGTTAAAGTCACCTCCTAAGATAAATCGCTGTCCTAGAGTAATTGGTTGAGTTTTCTTTTATGCTTTAGGAGCCCATTTGCGTTCCATATAACTATTTTTAACTTATTATTTGTTTCGCCCATTAATATTGGCTAACAATGTTGAAACAATGTTCATCATGTTAAGCTTTTGTGCCATAATATGTTTCATCATGTCCTTGAGCTCAGCGAGCTCATTGTTCGGAGGTACGGGGTTAATATTGGGCTGTGTTACAAGAGTTGGCTGTATATCTTTTGAAAGTAGGATTTTAAGGGGTCGATTGTAATAGTTGGTACCCGAATGAGGTCATCTGTGATTATGGGGAGTTCTTTTTTTCGCAATGCTGGAAAACATTCAACCAGTGCTGGAAATTTTTTGACAGTGTTGAGGAAATTTTCCGGATGATAGTTCACCTAGTCTGGGTACCTCTTCACAGAGACATCGAGGGAAATTGCGAAGCTGGTGAGCTTGCTAAAGCAGGCACCGAAGTACACCCTTCTCTAGATATAGGCTTCACTCTCGCTACAGCCAGACTGGCGATCAAACGCAGGTATTTCCAGGAGGCCATTAATTTGTGGGCGAAGGAACATTCTTGCCTTATCTCAAGGTTAACCTGGCCTAGCCTCAGCAAGAAGTGTACGCTTCGGCTACTTCAACTCGGACGCGAGTCCATTGGCACTAGGGTTTCGGTGCTGAGGGTCATTTTGTGATGGTAATGCATGCGGCTAGGCTGTGTGCGCCCTTAATGACTTCTGCTGTGGGTGTGGTGCTGAGGAAGAAGAAGGAACATTTCTACACCTTATGTATCAGACGAAGATTGCACATCTTCGGTGCTCCTTTCTTGACCAGCCTGACAGAATTTGCAAGCTGTAAGATTAGGGACGTAGCCAAATTCCTCAAATTGTCAAGTTGGTTCCTCACTTCGTATTCTGAGGAGTCATTTCCCCTCCGGTGTTGCATGGGCGCTTACCGCATAAGCGGTATTCACGCTCGTCTAAGGTGGTCAGTACGTGAGCAGCGCCCCATCCGCTGTTTCACAATGGGACACTATTTGTGCCTGAATGTGCTTTTTGCTTCCACTCTAACCTAACCAACCAAACCTAACGTGTCAGCGCAGAAGTTATGAATTCGTATTAGAATCTGCTCGCGCGAATATTGCATTTTCTGAGGGAGACATTATAAAGTCTTGTATAAGGACTCTTGCGATTTTATGTATTGTTGCTCCCTAAATGTAAGGACATTTTCTTATATTAATGTAATAAAATGCTGCTCGGAGAGTTAAAACGTTCAAAACGTACATTTTTCGTAATTTCATTCAAATTTTCCTTTTGTATTTTATTCTGTCTTACACGAATTTTCTCACTCAATAATTTGTCAAATCGAAATTCACTAAACGACTCAGGGTTGGAAAATTTGCGTTGCCAGAGAATTCAAAGTACAGAAACAATCCAAAATTTTTTTTTTTAAATATGATCAGCGTTCGCAATGAGTGCGTCCCCCGTGGGAGAGAACGGGATCCATGAGCGGGTCCGACAAACCAAAAGCAAATCTCTAAAAAAATCGAAGTGCAGCTCCTAACAGTGTGGGACAGACAAAAACACGCGAGAATACAGTAAAAACGTTAAAGACTTGAGATGATGCCTGAGAAGGGTATTTAACGAATGCTACATAAGTCGAAATTTCTAAGTTTACAGAGAAAGCTTAAAGACATATAAAAAAGCAGTATGGGCTGCAAATCCTTGCCACTGTGAATCTATTGAGTCACTGAAGGACTCTGCCAAGCTCGGAAAAATTCTCGCCACGGATCACTCCAACAGAACCTTTGTAAAACGTGCTGATGGATTCTGGGCAGAATCGGCGACGGAGGCATTGAAGATTCTTGTGGATACCCATTTTCCAGACTGCACTGATTATTCAGAGCAGAGTAGCACGTCTGCCTGTCGAGAACACGTACCAGCTACGTTGCTTGGGAAGATTGTGTCTGTGGACAAGGTCGTCTGGGCATTGAACAGATTTTCACCATACAAATCCCCGAGTCCGGACGGTATCATGCCTATAATGATGCAAAAGACAGTGTAATCCATAATATCTGAGTTAACGGAGATTTTCATTGCGTGTATTTCTCTAAATTATAGGTGGAAGAGGAGGTGGAGGAAAACCCGGGTAGTTTTCATTCCGAAGGTTGGAAAAAGGGGGCATGAATTGCCTAAAGATTTCAGACCGATCAGACTTACTTCCTTCTTTCTGAAAGTCCTTGAGAGAGTTGTCGATCATCACATTCGAGATCTCTTTGAGGAGCATCCACTTTCTATGGCGCAGCATGCATATTTAAAGGCAGATCTACGGAGACTGCACTACATGAAGTGGTGCGAGTGGTAGAAAGATCCCTTCATTTTAAGTAATTTCGTGGACATTAAATGGGTTTTAATAACGTAAGGCCTGAAGCTATTAATTTGGCTCTTAACAGGGCAGGTATGGAAGGACCGATTTGGAATTGCAGTTCATCCCTGCTGGCAAACAGACAAATCATAGCTGAATTAGGTAGTGCTAGGGTTACTAAAAATGTGTGCAGAGGTACACTCCAGGGCAGAGCTCTTTCACATCTGTTGTGGCTAATAACTAACGATGAAATTCTCGATAAACTTGGGTCTGAAGGAGTCAAAGTGGTCGTGTATGCTGACGGCCGGTAGGTCCTGGTCTCTAGACGCTTCCCCACTGTGATGAGTGATATCATGGAGGGTGCGTTGGGGAAACTTTGAAGATGGGAGAACAGGTGTGGCCTGAGACTTAACTTCGATAAAACGGAAATGTTGCTCTTTACCAAAAAATATAAGCCTCCATTCTTCAAACTGCCGAGGCTTCACGGTTGGAAAGCGTGGATCGATGAACAAGTACGGAAGGCCTATGTGGCTTTCTATGCTTGCAAGTCGATGTTTGGCCAAAAATAGGTCTTAGATGGTTGCTGTAGACGCGATTCAAAACTTCCTCCATATTGATCTTCATACTTATTATACTTTCGCACAAAGTGCACTAATACTCAGGGAATCCGGTAACTGGAGGGATACCCTGTATGGTTATAGTAGCATTTTGAGACAACTGCCAACAGGCAGACTCGAGAACCGATTTCTACGTTCGCAATCTGGATTTTGCGGGATGTGTTAACACAGTTCTACTAAGTAGGAATGACTGGAAGAAGGGAAAGGTGCTCGCGAAAGGAGTACGCCAATTTTCACCGATGGTTCCAAGATGGAATCTGGGGTGGGTGCGGGAATATTTTCTGAACCTCTCAATTTTCTGCTCTGCTTCAAATTGCCATCAACATCAAGTGTCATTCAAGCAGAGGTATTTGCAATTTGGCAGGCATGCAGGTCGTTGCACGGGCACAAGCTGACCTTTTACCACCTCTAAGTTGGTCGGCGTCTGCAAGAAGGAATTTAAATCATTATCAGGAAATAATATATCCTTTACCTGGGTTCCGGGACACAGGAACATTGAGGGCAACGAGAGGGCTGATGAGCTAGCACGTAGAGGCTTATCGGAACCGATCAAGTATTTTCCTTTATGGATGTGGGCGTCCCCAAACTGTTGTTAAGGGAAAGATTTATAACCAATTCCTCCGCAAGGCTAGCGAGAGGTGCAAAAATACTGCGACATGTGCAATTTCGAGAAAGATGTGGCCTGATTAGAGTGGAAAAAGAATTAACCAATTTTCCACAATTAGGATTCCAAAACCTCAAAAAGAAGTTGATCTGTTTGTAAAACGTGGTATGCATTGTTATGTCTAAACACTATAAAATTGACAAAAAAGCAAACTCATCTGAATGTAACGGTACTAAGAATGACAGATTTAAAAAATTTCAAAAGATTTGTTTCATTGTTTGTGAAAATTGAGCAACTTTAAATAGTTAAAAATCTTTTCAAGTACTTTTCTAAATTGTTGTTTTTTGGCAATAAAGCTTATATTATATAAAAAAAAACCATGTGAAAGATTTGTTATAAAGTTGAAGGTAAATTATATTTAATTCGGATTTTCCTATGGAACATTTTATAAATATTTTTTGAAATATATATGTTTTTCTGTAAGCTGGCTCTTTTGACTACCTCGAATTACCATTCTCTACCTGCATAAAGAATATACTTTGGATTTTGGAGTCTAAGAATCCGTCAACATTTCTTCCCCATTTTTGTGGAATAAGCTCCGATATTTCACATCATCAATTATTTGATATGTTGCTAACATTGTTTAAAGAAGCTAGATGTGATCGTATCAGTGATTTTGTGTAATCGATTTATAGTGTTGGATCAACAATAATAATTTTCAAAAATTAATGTTCTTTGTTTATAGTTTGTGCCGAAAATTTGAAGTCAGATGGACACAGGCGCATGATAACAGCAATTGGCTACAAGTCAAAATAGATTTCTCACCTTTTCTTTATTCAGCATCATGTTGCACTAGAGATAGGACCACTGAAAATTTTGTAGATTGCAGTCAACGAAGAAAATCAAGAAAATTACGATGTAAATAAGGAGCATTTGTTTATGGCTGCTTAAATGAAGTTTCGATCGTCTGGCAAGCGATCTTCTGCTGTAATTGTACATGAATGTTTCTCCAAAGAGAAGTACTTTTATTAAGAAGTTAAGAAGGAGCACACAGAGAGTTCAAAGAGTATTTCTCCAAGCAATGATAATAGGTACTAATTTATCAACTAATCAATATCAATTGCTTAAACAACAAATAAAGCATATAAATGCAAAACTTTACCCCTGTTATGATCGTGTTCTCGCTGCAAAGCAATTATGCTACCCACCAAATATAACAGTTACTGAATCCTATGCTGAAATCGAGTTGCAATCAGTAATTAATCATACAGTTACGTGATTATGTGCAGCATATGAACTCATACTAGCTAGTTTAGGTATCTCCCAAGAAATGAACATTTTATTTAAATGTTTAAAGTTGCAAATAAAGTTGTTAAACAAAAAATGGACGGAAGAAGGCTCAAGTGACGACAATTTATTCAGTGTTTCTATAGTGTCAATACAAATGTATTTTAATAGTCAGAATAGAAAAACTTTCAAAATCGTGCGCCGTCTTCTACAAGATATTGTCGTCATATTAAGTCTATATTTGCTTAAGAAACAGCTGATTTAATAAAGAAAGAATTAATTATGTAAAATACCAAATAATAAATAAATATGGGAAATCAACGCCTAATTTCAAATTTAATTATGTAGTTTTCTTATTAGCTATTACATTCTCGTATAATATAAATATATATTACTTCTACGCTACTCTGTTTGTGTGTACGTGGTGGTGTCCGGGTTTTTGTGCTAGTCTCCAGGAAAGTAGGCTAGAACCATAAATTCCTGGCTCTGTCTTCCTTGTTTATGTGTCCCAGGGACAACCGGTTAAAACCATAAACTCCTGGCTCCATCTATGTTTGTTTATGTGGTCCAAGGAGAGTCGGTTACCACCATAAACTCCTGACTCTGTCTACGTTTGCTTATGTGTTCCAAGGAGAGTCGTTTAAAACCATAAACTCATGGCTCTGTCTATATTTGTTTATGTGTTCCAAGAAGAGTCGGCTAAAACCATAAATCACTGTTTCTGTCTATGTTTGTTTATGTGTTCCAAGGAGAGTTGGTTAAAATCATAAACTCCTGGTTCTATCTATGTTTGTTTATGTGGTCCAAGGAGAGTCGATTACCACCATAAACTCCTGTTTCTGTCTACGTTTGTTTATGTGTTCCAAGGAGAGTCGGTTAAAACCATAAACTCTCGTTCTGTCTACGTTTGTTTATGTGGTCCAAGGAGAGTCGGCTAAAACCATAAACTCCTGGCTCTGTCTCTGTTGCGTATGCGTTCCAGGGAGTGTCGGTTAAAACCATAAACTCCTGGCTCTGTCTATGTTTCTTTATAAGTCAGTACTACTCGTAGTCACTACTGGTATCTCTAGGAACTTGGTGCGTTGTATACTCGTCGAACGACGCTGGATCAAAGAGAACTCACTGCCCGGGCCACTCTGCTTATAAAATAAAAGCTGCCACCGGGATCTGTTGTTGTGGGTGCACTGTTGTATGGTTAAATCTCCGTTGGCTCGCTTTGTCTGTGCTTGTTGGTGTTGTGGTCTAATTGTCCTTAGGTCACATTCAACTTCTGCTGGTCAACCACCTCGTTATAATACTTCAGGTTGAGTATTACTTCTAATGATTTAGTTGGCGTGGTCTTCAAAGCACCAGAGATGCATACAAAACCCGTTCTTTGGACCTTGCTCAAAAGCTTCAAATAGCTTTGTTTCTGAGTGGCTGGCCACCATACCAGTATTCCATATAGCAATATAGGTCTGACCACCGAAACCACCATTGCATAATTCGTTGGGATAGCCCCCACCTGATTCCAACCGCTTTTTTACATGTGTACAAAGCAATATTGGCCTTTCTGACTCTTTCTCCAATATTGGGTTTCCAGGTAAGTTTCCTATCTAGTACTAGTCCCAAATATCTAACTGTCTGCCTCATCGGAATTTATCGGAACTCATCGGAAGTAGATCCATTTTTTTGGAAAAAAGGATTAATTCCATTTTATCGGGGTTTAACCCTAATCCCCTTCTTCCCGTCCAACCAGTAAGCGTGGCCATGCTAGAGCGCAAAATATCCATAAGAGTGTTAGGATATTTCCCTCTGATCACAATTGCCATGTCGTCAGCATAGGCGACGACATGGCAACCCCCCTCTCTAGGGCTAGCAGTTTGGAATTTACCGCCCAATTCCAGAGCAGGCGGGAGAGAACTCCTCCCTGAGGAGTGCCTCTACAGACCTGTCTGCTTAAAGTGTAGGTACCTAAGCTGGCAGTTACCTTCCTGCTGACGAGTATAGTCTCTATCAGCGCAACCAGATTAGGATTAACGCCCAGAGCTTCTAACCGTCCCGTAATGGCGTTCGGATTTATGTTATTAAAAGCGCCTTCTATGTAAATGAACGCCACCAGTGCAAAATCCTTCTGATGGATGGCTTTTTCCACTATCCCAATAAGTACGTGTAACGCCATCTCTGTCGATTTGCCATTCGTGTATGCATGTTGTGCCGAGGAGATTCTACCAGTTGGTATAGCTTCCCGCAAGTGTGCATCCATCAATCTCTCCAGTGTTTTTAGGAGGAAAGACGTGAGACTGATTGGTCTGAAGGCTTTAGAATTTACATGTGAGGACCTGCCCGCTTTGGGTATGAAGGAAACCTTCGTTTCTCTCCACCTGAGCGGTATATAGCCCATGTTAAGACAGCTTCTAATTGCAGTCACAACCCAGGGCGTAATTATGTCCCGTGATTGTTGCAATTCTGCTTGGTAATATCCATCTGGACCCGGAGATTTGTGTGGACCAAAAGTGTTAATGGCCCACTCAGTAGCTAGACAGTACCTATCGCATTTCTTATCTCAGACTGCCTGCACCTAGATGTCGAGTTATTACCCACCACCGCGCTACTGCCTGGAGAATGTGTATCTAATAGAAGAGCCAAAGATTCCTCGCTCGATTCGCTCCACACATCACCCGGACCTTTCAGGTAGCCCAGGTTGTGTGGTGTCATCGCTAGGATTCTTCTTAGTCTAGCTGCTTCCGATGTTTCTTCCACATCCCTACAATAATTTTGCCAGGACTGTCGCTGCGCAGCTCTGGTTGCTTTCTTGTATATTTTTAGCTCAGCATTGTAGGCTTCCCAGTCAGGGCAGACCCGAAGTTTTAGCCCTGTTGAATAACCGCCTATTGGACTTCCGGAGAAGGCCTATATACACCAAGGTGGTTTTTTCTTGCCTCTCAGGTTTACAACCGGGCACCCGGCTGTGAGTGAACTATTCAAGGCCCTGGTTACCTGATTAATTCCACAGGGCCTGTGGGGATTTCTTGGCATTAAGGCCCTGAGAGTGTTCCTATACTTTCCCCAGTCCGTTCTCCGAATATTTCTAAACGTCTTAACTGGATATACTGGGAAGTTCAATTCGTATTCTATATAACGATGGTCAGAGTAGGAATTTTCATTCGACACTCTCAATCTTTTTACATTGTTCGCGAAATTATCGAGGGTCAGGGTAATATCTAACACTTCCTATTCTGTGCTTTGAAAGCTGGCTCTGAGCCTAAATTAAGGACACTAAGCTTATTTTCTATAATAAAGTCTAAAACTGATTAACCTGTAGCGTTAGTGTTTGTGCTTCCCCATAATGTATTGTGGGCGTTTACGTCGCTGGAGACAACCAAGTTCCTGTTGGCTGCGGGTGCCTCCATGACCAATTCCCGGACATCCTTCGGTGGGGCGTCCTTATCATGTGGCATATATGTAGAGGCTACCCAGAAACTGCTATTTTGCAGCTTAATGCTTGCCGCCACTGTATGGCAATTACGTAACTGTGGGAGCGGGAAGATGTTAATGTTATCCTTTGCTAATATAAAAGCACGAGGCTTACCTGTGCTCTGAGCGGCTAGCAGCTTGAAACCTCTCATCTTTAGACCGAAGATTTTGTTGCCCCAATTCCACGGATCTTGGATGAGGGCTACGTCGAAACCACCGGAACCCAGGTGGACGATGAAATTCGCGCAGGTGAGTTTTGAATTATGGAGGTTGATTTATATCAGTTTCATAGGAATCTGTCATTCTTACCTCCACCATCGTCACGTCCGCGTCCTCTCCTTCGGTATAGTCGAGGAGGTCGACTTCCGCAAAGAGCTGCCCGACCCCGGTCAGCTGCTCTGAGTCAGTCGGGCTTTGGCTGCTGGAAAACCCTTCTTCACCACCGCCACACACGCTAGCCTTGTCACCCTCTATCTCCTCCGGTTCCAAAGCTTGTTCGACGCTGCGTCAGATCCGAATGATTGCGTCAACGAACCCGAACCTGACTATCCCTTTCCTCTCTGCCAGTGGGGCAGGGGATCAATAACACCTGTCTCCTACCTTCTACTGACTCCTCAAGTTTCCCCACCCTTCAGTTATGGGTTGGCAGGTCCCTTTTACAAGATATGAAGATCTCCTCTATTTTTGCCGGTTCAGCTGGCTTAGCCGGGATCCAGACCCTAGCTGACGGCTTCAAGCCTGGCTCTCAGCCAAATCTCGCTAACCTTGCTTACCGCAATCTTATAGAGTCTGGCTGACCTGCTCTCATCGCATGCAATGAGCTTGGCCCTACCCTGATACCAGCCCGCATCGTGACAGAAAGGGGGGTTCAGGGTTTTCCTCCAAGACCTGGAGGTAGACTTCGCCAATCGCTTGCTCCACTCTCCTTGGGTATGACACCTGGATATCTCCCCCACCAGCATCTCGCCCCACCTTCGACAACTTCGCTGTAGGACGGGTAATTCTGGCCGCCGACTTTTTGCCTTTTGGCGACCTCACCGGTCTCTTCTGCTGAACGTTGCCTCTTTGGGGCTACACCCGCCGGTTTACCCAAGCCGGAGAGCACACCCCTTGCCCACTCTACCGATTTGGCCTGCTCCTCAGTGAGCTGGTCAGAAGGTAAACCTCATATTTGGCCATTGCCCTCATGGCCGCCTTCTTGTCGTAATAGGCTTGCTTAGACGGACGGACGTATTTATCCGACCCCCTCAGGCCTACCCCAGCCTCCTTCTATGAGCTGCTGGGCCCCTCTACTCTCTGCTGCCGATTGATCCCCAGGGTAGCCCCCCGCCCCCTGACCGCAGTCAGCGTTTGGGTTTTCACCACCTCCCACCGATTTCTCCCTTCTGACCAAAACGAGAGACCGGTTTTCCCAAGCCTCCCCGTCCGCCGCTACCACTACTCGTGCTGGGACCAGCCCTAATGCCTAAGCCCCCTCTGCCTTCTGCTGCTATCGATCTGTCTACCACTCTTGTATTAGCGGCGGACAGGATCGTTTCTGTCGGTTTTTGGGAGGACCGCCCTAATTTGGTTTTGAATTTTTAGAAATTGGTTTAAACATATGTGGTCCCACGAGTATCGGACAAGAGAGGTCCACTCGCGCAGACGTCCGTGTGCGCGGGTAAGGCTAGATAGAATCTGAGAACACAAAGTATCCGAAGCACTCCGTTCGAGACTGAGCAAGTTTTTAATCTGGGTCCCCAGCCAGGTTGAGCATCGACACGGGTCGTATGACATCTTGGTCCAACACAAAGTTTTTTATCCGCACCCTGTATCTGGGGAGGTGTTTATTGATTCCTCAGTCTAGATCCGTAGTGTTCTGTTATAATAGCAGCGTTACCTCGGGCAGGATGTGACTCTTCGCCACGCACTATCGGCCTAGATGGGATAGAGGCTAATGTTCCTAGAACTATAATCGGATATTCTCATCCTGCGAAACTTATGCTTCAACCCCTCCGCCTGCTTACTGCTTTGTGCTTGCGATCGGTTGACGTGTGTGTATTGCTCTCTCGTCTTTCTCCGTGTTCCGCCTTTGTTTTTGTATTGTTGTTGTTATAAATATTTATCTGTACTTCGCCTGCTTTATGCTTTTTGTGTGCTGCTCTCTCGTTTTTCTCCGCCTTTGGTCGCTGTAGTGTTAAGAGTAACACTTTACGTTTCTGTACTCTTTGAAACCTTTACGCCTATTGGTCCGATCGTCTGTGCGTAAGTATTTTGTTATACTCGTATGCTGTGTTTGTTGTTGTATTTAGCGAGGCACCTTTTTAGGCTGTGGGATATCGGGGATGATCGCTTGTTGTATATGAGTTGTGTGTGCGGAAAATACTTGTAGTATTTTCCGTCTTCACAATGCAAGAGCTTCCCTGCATGTGTATTTAGGGGTTGAAAAAGAATATACGATATCGTAAAAGTATGCAACCATTTGTGTTTTAATATATTATTTATTTACAGGTCACAACGTCAAGCAATTGCACAGTGGGAACGACAAATGTATGAAATAATTCAATGGGTTTCAGATGAGAAAGATGCGCGTAGTTACTTGCAAGCACTTGCGACGAAAATGACTGAAGAACTTGAATATTTAAAACAATATGGTAATTATATGCTAGTATATAAAACCTTTTTTTATTTATAACTATATAAGTTGCACATTTTTTATTAGTGCATAAATAATATAAATACTGCAACAATTTTAGGAATGTTTAGTGTATTCCTTAATACTGATGATTTGAATTTTAATATTAAGTTAGGTAGGTAGGAAAGGCGGCCGCCCGAAAAGGGCGCACTTAGGCGAACATTGACCCTTTGTGATACCACATGAGATATCAGGTCCCATCCCTTTCAAAGGTCCAGCCATTTGGAGCTTTTAATGAAGCAGTTGAAGGAGCTAATCTTTTTATTTGAGATATCTCCCAAAGAGTCCAGAAAGTAATCGCCGAGAAAAGTGCGCCGCCTTCTGGACAACGCTGGACACGTGCATAACAGGTGTGCAATGGACTCTTCCTCCTCCTCATCCATACAACTCTTGCAGAAGTCAATCCCCAATCTACACCCGTGAGTGCCTCGAAAAATTCAGACCAGCGATTGCCCGCTGTGCCTAAGGATATTGTACTAAGAGCTTACATGTGGTAATAGGAATACCGAAGTTCGACCTATCTGGTTCAATCGGCATGGTAGTACCCTCACTGGTAAGTTCATCCGGCTTACAGTTCCCTGGAATATCTCTGTGACCGGCACTCCAGAACAGATGCAGACGGGTCTGCTTAGCCATTTCTTCTTAAGATTTGCGGCAGATCTTAATGACTTTTGAAGTGCTAGTGGTGGAATCCAGGGAGCGCAAAGCTGCTTGGCTTGTCCAGATATCTTCTTCTTTAGCCAAGATAGTGCTGCCTCTATAAAAGCGACCTCTGCCTGAAACATACTGAAGTGGTCGGGCAGCCTAAAGGACATGTTAATGTCCAAATCTTCTAAGTATACAGCACCTCCCACACTATTCTGTAACTTTGATCCATCTCTGTAGATGCGAATCTCTTTTGCATAAGGGGATACCAACCTTCCATTCGTCCCTGGAGGGAATGGAGATCCTCGACATACCATTGAAGGCATAAATTGGTGTGATGGCATCGAAGGAGTCAGGAATACCCTAAAAATGTCTTAAAATAGATGCATTATCTACGTTCCTGGCAACGCTATGATGAGTAGTTTTTAGCTTTAAAGCTGAGTTTGCAGCCATTTTTTTGCCAAAGAGCTTAACGGCAGCAGATTGAGCATAATGTGCAATGCTGCCGTTGGAGTCGTTCTAATGGCACTACTAATGAATACCTCTGCCGTTCTTTGTACCTTTGTTATCAGTTTATTGTATGTGGACTTACTTAGGGCTGTCCATAAAGCAAGCACCCCATAAAAAAGGACTGGTCGTACCACAGCTGTGTATATCCAATAGGCTACCTTAGGCTGTAACCTGTAACTCTTGCAAAGAGCTACCTCAGCCTTCCTAATGCTTTCGCTTATATTAGCCTTCCAGTTGAGCTTCATATCTAGGATCATGCCCAGATATTCAGCCTCCTCGACAAGTTTGATATCTACACCCATTAGTTTTGGAGCGATAAATTGAGGAATTTTATACTTCCTAGTGAAGAGCACCAGCTTAGTCTTGGTCGGATTAATCCCCAACCCACAGTCAGTAGTCCATTTAGAGACAATGTTCAATATGTGTTGCATCACGTCTATTCTTGTAGATATCTATTTGCCAGAGATGCCAATAGCAACATCGTCCGCATACGCAACCACCTTGCACCCTTCACCCTCCAGTCGAATAAGCAGTTCATTTACCGCAAGATTCCAGAGTAGGGGTGAAAGAACTCTACCTTGAGGTGTGCCTCTGCACACGGACTTCTTGGCCGACGCCGTCCCCAGCTGTGAATTGATTATCTTCCTACTAAGCATATTTTCAATCCGCATGCTAATGGCGGGGTCCACCTCCAAGTCTCGCATCGCACCGATTATTGCGTCTGATTTGATGTTTGATAAAAGCTCCCCCAATGTCCACGAAGGCAGCTAGGGAGTACTCAATACTAGAGACTAAAGAGTGGAATGCGGTCTCTACCGATTTGCCCTTGAAGTAGGCAAGTTGAGACACTGACAGCTTATGTCTGTCTGAGCCTGAAGTGAATGTCTAACAACCTTTCCAGAATTTTCAAACAGAAATAAGACAGACTATTGTGTCTTAAGTCCCTGGACTTCATTCCCCGCGGAATGGTGCTCGAGCAACCAGGTAACTGGGTCTCTAGCAGATAATCTAGAGACTCATTGCTATTTGAGACCCAAGATCCAGCCCTCCTCCTCCTTCTCTTTTGTGCCTTCCTAAGCTTGCAACCTCATTACACAACTTTGTAAACTTTTCAAAAGTCAAAAAGACATATGTGTTCCAACATAATCATTCAATATATGTTTCATATTAAATCATGCTGTTCTAACATTATAATCATACTTTCATTATCGCGTATTAAATGTTTATGTATTCGATTTTATGACCTAAATAGAAACTGTCAATATCTTTATGACGTCCCATACAAAAGTATTCTGGTACTTTGTTTTGCTTTTCACAAGCATCATCATCAAATATTATTATTGAATTGCTTCTCGCTTCTTATAGTAGTAGCATTTTATTATTTTCGGAAAAAGTAAATAAACTATTCCTTTAATTGGTTTTAACAATTTTCTTAAATACTGATATTTCGGTTGATATAAGGATTTTGAATACATATATATTTAAATTTTAATACATTCGGACTTTCAATAAATCTCAACATAACATTAGTCCTACCGCAATTAGATGGTCCAACAATTAATGTTCTCAAAGTGTTTGAATATTGAGCCATGTCTCGCCTTATTCATTAACAATTTATTAATCGTTTTAAAGTCTAAATTTTCTTGATAATGATATTTGTTTGTTGTGTTATATACAGCATTATCATAACTAGCACATTATTTATAAAATATATACGTTTTATTTACTTTTTCTTTAGTATTTAATCTGCTTTAATTTGATTACATACGTATGTAATGAATGTTTCAGAAGAATAAATGATGATGATTTACAATAAATATTTTAGTAATAATCTATATATTGTTATAAACGGATTAGTTAACAAACTAATAGTCAATCTTCCTGTTCAATTACACTTACCAGACTATCAATTCTATTCAACGGGAACTAAATTACAAAAACGATTAGTTGAGTCACTAGAAGCAGCTTGTAGAATACACGATAATGCGTATACTCAAGCAAAGGAGGGTGGTAGATCAACGACATAAAGTTGATAAAATACTACTTGACAAAGAGTGTGAAAGAGTAAAATCTTGGTTAGCTGTAAATAAGATGAAAGCTAAAACAAAATTCGGGATGGGATCGAATAAACCAATAACTGGAGTGGCACTGAAGATAAAGCATCAAAATATTAGGAAAAAAAATCAAAACAATCAAGGAAAAAGTAGAATAAATGTTTAACGAAACTTTTTACAACGGTATTAAAAAATACTACGGCTTTTTTTTATTATTTTTTTATATTTTAATTTACTACCTTAAATCAGAAAAAACCAGAAAATATTGAAGATACTATTAAAATAGCACACAAATCGTTCTCAAGATAAAAACTTATCTACATCTATCTCGAGAGTTATACCAATACCGAAAGTAGACGGTTTCCTACCATTAATACCAATACTAACAGCTCTGAGTGCGATTGATGGGTTAGGTGCGTCAATCGAAAATATGATTAATGAAACAAAAGCTGCAAGATTGTAATTAGAAGAAGCTAATCGTCACAATAAGAGCATGGAATAAATAGTAATATGTAAAGGGTTGCATCTTAAACACCGTATAAAAAAAACCCTGGTTTATATTATAAACCGCAATCAAAAATCATTTAAGCTACCTAAGGGAGCGCTCGAGAAAATTCACGGCTATCGTATCACATTTTAGTTTTAATGCGTGATCAGTTATCTTCTTATTTTTTTTTTTTTAGCAATAATATATTTTCTTAAAACATATATAAAAATAATAATATACATTTTTTATGCACCAATCACATCATTATCTTATTCCAGGGAATGGAAAGCGGCTATCGTATAATTTTTACTTTAATTCTTTATTTTTTTGTGTTTTATCCAACAAAATTATAAATTATATTAAAATTAAAACTAATTATTATTTTGTTTATTATTATTTATATTTAATTATTATTTTGTTAGTTATTATTTTTTACTGATTCCAATTGTAAGTATTTCATTCTTTGTTCAAGAGATTCATATTTATCCATTAGATCTCATAAACTTATCTAAACCCACTGTTGCTGAAATCATCATTCCAGGGCAGTTTGCAATATGCTATGGTATGCATTTATGTTCTCTTTCCAAAACATTCTGCATTATTTGTGAGGATGTTCATTCATTGTAATATCTTTAAAATTTCTAAGAAAATCTTTAAATCCATTTGGGAACATGTTTCATCGACTCCTTGTGAAATATAACCAAACTATTTAATATGTTCATTTTATATATACTATACTATACTGATTTTCTCTTTCCAATGCATTTTATATTAGACTTCCTTTTCATTTAACTATTTTAATTTTTTCTCTCTCTTTCTTTTCCTTTTAATTTAATATCTTTTTTCTCTATTTTTTAATTTGAATCTATTCTAAAATCTTGATTACCAAGTAGCTTTTGAAGTCCACCGGCAAATTCCGCAAAGGTGCCAGAAAGTTTAAAATAGTTTCCGCATGGCGATCTATCTATACCAACATATAAGGCACCTAAAAATAAAATTGAACCACTAATAACTTCAATCCTTTTATGTCCTTATACTCCAATTTTAAATGTAGTACAGTAGAGATTTACAGAAGTTAACCAGTGTGTTTTTGGGCCAGTAAACTTTTGTGAATTATTAACTTTTTAGTACAATAGTGTAATTAAAAAGTATATACATATGTATAAATATACATGAAATAAGAAAAAAGCAATGTATTTACAAACATATTATATACATACGAATATGTATTTCTTAATGATATTTCAGACTATTTTCATATATATTTCATACAATCGCTTATTAAATACCAGAAATAGTTATAAAAATGCATTCGGATGGCACTTAATTAGTCTTTGTACCAGTGAAATAATCTTTAACCTTTTTTTGACTGAAGCGTGTGTCAAAATGCGATTTTACTATATCCGATCGTAGTTCGAGGAGCTGTGAAACATGTTTATTTGAGAAGTTCTCATTGTACTCATTCCATTTGATCAGTGTATTTACCGCGCATATTTCATCGTTGTATGAAAAAATCTCTGGATTTTCAGCAACATTGTCATCATCTGAATCATCTGTAGTCATTCCATGCTCATCGGGCATATCGGCGTTCCATGCACTTATTCCTTCTGTTGAGTAGAATCAGGTGCGAGTGCCGTAAATAGATGTTGTGCCTCTTCGACTATGCGATTATAAATAGGTTCCGATGGACACAGTACATACAGTAGATAAAGGGATATCGTCTTCGTCTTCATACTGAGATTTGTTCCAGTTTAGCAGTTTGAGCCAGGCACTCATTCCAAGCAAGTTCTAATAGCATGATTTCTCTGCGCAGATCGTGATTTTGCAATAATTGGTTGCGATAAGAAAGTTTTGTCACTTTAATTGGATTCTGGTCCATTGGTTGAACAGCTGCTGTGACATTTGGTGGAAAAAGCATACAAATAATATTTCCGTCCTGAGAACGAAGTTCTTCGGTGGGCGAGTGCGCTGAACAATTATCCAATAAAAGAATTACCTTTGGAGACAAGTTATTTAAAGCACTGAAACGACGCAACTTTGAGCATATAGAAATGTAACATCATTTAAAAACAGTTTATTTTACGCTACTTACTTGTTTTACAAACGATCCATGGAACCATGTTTTAAAAATATTTGATGTCATCCATGCGTTCGCTGAGGAATCGTAGTCTACCGGATTTTTAAAGTTCACAAAACATCGCGGTTTAGCAGCTTTTCCGATCACAAGTGGCTTAAGTTTTGTGCGATCCATCTGCATTAGCGCATAACTGAAGCTAATTCTTTCTATACGTATTTTTCTGCCTGGTGCGGATTTTTCATAAAAAGCAACGTAGGTTTTATCAGGAAGACATCGAAAAAGAGTCCTGCCTCATTAGCATTGTACATTTGTTGGCTTGTGATTTCCATTTCATCCATTTTTGTACGCAAGGACTGAACAAATGATGTGACTGTTGACGTCTCGTTAGATAGAATCTGTTCACATACCTTAAGATAACGTATTCCATACCGGCGCTTGAATTTTAAAAACCAGCCTTGACTTGCCATAAAATCATTCGCATTTTTATTTGGGTAGATTTGTGTAAAGATATCTCTCGCCTTCGCTTTTAAAATAGAGCTACTAATATATTAATTAGATAAATTTTATAAAACTATTATTATTTATATATTTCTTAATTCTACTTCGACTATCACTCGTTGTGATCACATCGTTTTTGTTAAGACCGGTACTCACAGTTCATTACTCAAATAAAATAACGTTATTACTTTTTCTTGAATTTACTCCTCTGTTCTTTCCAGTTTCTTTCGCGTTGGTCTAAGAACCATTTGTACAGCTTATTCTCCATATCTCCGTATTCTGCCTTATGCAATGTTTCCTAGAAATTTTCTCATATGTACTTGACGCCGTACTGTATATTTTTACTTTGTTTGATTTAATTTTTGAAATTAATAAGATAATTAATTAATTACGAATATTTGTCCATATATTAATTAGATAAATTTTATAAAACTATTATTATTTATATATTTCTTAAAATTATTATAATATTAGTCAGTCTTCGACTATCACTCGTTGTGATCACATCGTTTTTGTTAAGACCGGTACTCACAGTTCATTACTCAAATAAAATAACGTTATTACTTTTTTTTGAATTTACTCCTCTGTTCTTTCCGTATACCTTGAAAATACATTTTCGGTAGCGCGAATACACTCATTATAATCAGGATGCCCCTGGGCACCCCCGCTTGGGGGACAACCGGTTTGCCACATTAGCAGACAATCATACAGCTAAAAAAAAACGTTTGGCCTCGCCACCACTACTTGACGACTCCCCAGAGCTACCTGAAACACGATTAAACAGCCATAAGTTTGTTGTTGTTGCCTCCACTATTGATAGTAAGCCACTAAAAAATTTCTCCTGTTTTGTTATACACAAATCATTGAAATTAGGTAGGTAGGTAAAGCGGCCACCCGAAAAGGGCGCACTTAGGCCAACATTGACCCTTTGTGATACCGCATGGGACAGCAGGTCCCATCCCTTTCAAAGGTCCAGCCATTTGGAGCCTTTAATGAAGCTGTTGATGGAGCTAATCTTTTTTTTTGAGATATCTCCCAAGGAGTCCAAAAAGTAGTCGCCTAGGAAAGTGCGCCTCCTTCTGGACAAAGCTCACACGTGCACAACAGGTGGGCAGTAGTCTCTTCCTCCTCCTCGTCCATGCAACTCCTGCAGAAGTCATTAGAGGCGATCCCCAGCCTACACCCGTGTGTGCCTAGAGTCCAGTGTCCCGTTAAGACGCTAATCACGGGACCTATGCTTTGTCTATTTAGAGCCAGTAGGTCCTTAGAGCGCTTGACATTTATCTCTGGCCAGGTTTGTCTAGCTATTTTACATCCTGAAAGTTCAGACCAGCGCCTGCCCGCTGTTCCTAAGGATATTGTATTTACTAAGAGCTTACATGTGGCAATAGGAATACCGAATTGCGACCTATCTGGTTCCATCGGTATGGTAGTACCCTCACGGGCAAGTTCATCTGCCTTGCAGTTCCCTGGAATATCTCTGTGACCGGGAACCCAGCACAGATGCAGACGAGTCTGCATAGCTATCTCGTCTAAAGATTTGCGGCAGCTCTTGACGGCTTTTGAGGTGATAATAACCGAATCCAGGGAGCGCAAAGCAGCTTGGCTGTCGGACAGAATGCAAATATCAAGTCCAGATATCTTCTTCTTCCTTAGCCAAGACAGTGCTGCCTCTATAGCCGCAACCTCTGCCTGAAAAACACTGCAGTGGTCGGGCATCCTAAAGGACATGTTAATATCCAAATCTTCTGAGAATACACCACCTCACACCCTACTCTGTAGTTTGGATCCATCTGTGTAGATGTGAACCCCTTCTACATGAGTGGGGATGCCATCCTTCCATTCGTCCCTGGAGGGAATGGAGATCTTGCACATACCATTGAAGGCGTACATTGGTGTGATGTAGTCGAAAGAGTCAGGAATACCCTCAAAATGTCTTAAAATGGACGCATGACCTATATTCCTGGCATCCCATTGATGCGTAGCTTTTAGTCTGATAGCTGAGTTTGCAGCCATTTTTTCGCCAGAAAGCGTAACAGGCAGCAGATTGAGCATAATATCCAATGCTGCCGTTGGAGTCGTTCTAATGGCACTACTTATGAATACCTCTGCCGTTCTTTGTACCTTTGTTATCAGCCTATTGTATGTGGACTTACTTAGGGCTGTCCACCAAGCAAGCACCCCATAGAAAAGGACTGGTCGTACCACAGCTGTATATATCCAATAGGCTACCTTAGGCTGTAACCCCCATTTTTTGCCTATGACTCTTTTGCAAGAGTACAGAGCTTCCTAATGCGCTCGCTTATATTAGCCTTCCAGTTCAGCTTCCTATCTAGGATCACGCCCAGATATTTAGCCTCCTCGACTAGGTCAATATCTACACCCATTAGCTTTGGAGCCATAAATTGAGGAATTTTATACTTCCTAGTGAAGAGTACCAGCTTAGTCTTGGTCGGATTAACCCCCAACCCACAGTCAGTAGTCCATTTAGAGAGAATGTTCAGCATGTTTTGCATCTAGTCCCTCAAAGTAGATATATATTTACCCGAGATACTAATAGCAACATCATCCGCATGCGCAACCACCTTGCACCCTTCCCTCTCCAGTCGAACAAGCAGCTGATTTACCGCAAGATTCCAGAGTAGCGGTGAAAGAACTCCACCTTGAGGTGTGCCTCTGCACACGGACTTCCTGGCCGACGCCGCCCCCAGCTGTGAATTGATTATCCTGCTACTAAGCATGTTTTCAATCCACCTGCTAATGGCGGTTTCCACCTCCAAGTCTCGCATCGCACCGACTATTGCGTCTGATTTGATATTGTTAAAAGCTCCCTCAATGTCCAGGAAAGCCACTAGGGAGAACTCCTTGTTGTGCAGGGAGCACTCAATCCTAGAGACTAAGGAGTGTAAAGCGGTCTCCACCGATTTACCCTTAACGTAGGCATGCTGAGAGACTGACAGCTTCTGTCTGTCTATAGTGAGCCTCAGATGAATATCTAACAACCTTTCCAGGATTTTTAGACAGAAGGAGGACAGACTAATGGGTCTTAAGTCCCCTGGAGCTGTGTGCGAGCTTTTGCCGGCCTTGGGTATAAAAATTACCCTCACATGCTTCCATGAGTCTGGAATATACGCTAATTCAAGACAACTATTATAGATCTTTAACAGCCACTCTATTATAAGATTCTCTGACTGCTGAATTTCAATTGGAGCTACACCATCTGGGCCAGATGCTTTAAATGGTTTGAAGCTATGAATAGCCCATTGCAATTTTGGCTTCGTGACTATGTCTGAGTTGACTTCAACTACATTCCCGTTGGGATTCGTTCTCCGCGGAATGGTACTCGAGCAACCAGGGAAGTGAGTCTCCAGAAGAAGCTCTAGAGTCTCATTACTATTAGAAGTCCAGGATCCATCCTCCCTCCTCAGGTAACCAGGTACCATTGGAGCAGTTGATAGGATCTTCCTGAACCTGGACGTCTCAGAGATATCTTCTACGTCACCGCAAAAGTTCCTCCACGATTCTCTCTGTGCTTTCCTAAGCTTACTTTTGAAGGCTCTGAGTGCTGCCTTATATAAAGTCCAGTCTGCACTATCTCTAGACTTCTTTGCGCTGTTGAAAAGTCTCCTACAGTTTTGTCTGAGTCCCCTAATTTCCTCCCCCCACCATGTGGGTTTTTGTTTCCCCCTGGGTCTACTGAGGGGGCAAGAAACCAATAGAGCCTTATTAAGAGCAACCGTTAGAACCTCCACAGACCTATCAATTTCGTCACACGTGCTTGTGCTTGTGGGGTTCTGAGGTAGTAGTCTAGCTACAGTCACCTTGTAGAGGTCCCAGTTTACTTTCCTGACATTTCTAAAAGCCTTAGGGCTAGGTAGACTATCTAGAAGATCAAACTGAATTAACCTATGATCCGAAAAGGAATGTTCCTCTAGAACTCTCCAATTTGAGTTCCGATCAAAAATTGATTCGGAGGCAAGGGTTAAGTCTAGGACTTATTGCCTATTAGCAGTAATAAAAGTGGGTTCTGACCCCTTATTGCATACAGAAAGGTTAGTCGTTACAATATATTCATATAATGACTCACCTCGTTCATTGACATCCGTGCTTCCCCAGATATCATGGTGCGCATTGGCATCGCATCCAATAATAACAGCCACCCGTTGAGCCTTTGCATCCACAACAAGCTTCTGTAGGTTGGCTTCTGGAAGGATCTCATGGTCATGCGCCATATAGGCCGAGACCAACCAGTACCGTCCCTTGCCAGTTTCCAGACAGACGGCCGTTAAATCCTTATTGCTGTAATTGGGGAGAATAAATGAGCTAACATTATTTCTAATGAGGATACAAGACCTAGGTCTTCCTTCACTTACGGTATACAGGAAGCTATAATTTTCAGTCCTGAGACCACATACCAAGTCCCCGTGTGTCCAGGGTTCCTGGATCAGGACAACGTCTACTCCGCCTTTTGCAAGACGGAGCTGAAGGCTGGCAGACGCCGCCTTCAAGTGATGGAGGTTAATCTGCACTATTCGTAGCATCTCTGCTACTTGTAGCGCTGGTCACCTCCACCACCGTGACATCAGCCTCAGACTCCGAGTCTGACTCCAGAAGGACTTCCTCCTCACTGAGTGTGGTTGTCCCTAGGAGACTCTCCAAACCCCCCACAGTTGACATAGAGTCACTGCGTTTCGGGTGCATGGCGGAGTCCTCAGCAGCAGCAGGATCAGCAGTTACCCCTGAGGGATTCAATACCGCTTGATCCGTGTAAGACGGTTGCTCGTCCTTTTTGTAGACCTTAAGGCTTGTGGATGAGAAGCCATAGCCCACGACCCAATTGGATTTCGATAGAGTAGCCAGAGATTCGGCGTTCACCACAAGGGTTATTGACCGGTAATCCCCTCTTGGTTCCTCTACCTTAGTAACCTTCCAATTATTAGTCGGGAGCTGCTGGTTGCTCAACCTAAAAATCTCCAGGATAGCCTCAGGGTCAGACGGTTCGGCTGGGATCCACGCGCGCGCTCTAGGTCTACTAGGGATCAACTCCCTAGGTACGACTTCGAGCCTTGCGCCTGGCCATGCTTCCCCTATCCTGGAGATCGCAATCTTATAAAGGTCGACTGACCTTTGATCCGCGCAGGCAATCAGCTTCACGTGGCCCTGATGCCATCCGCTGTCGCGAAAAGAGGGAAAACCACCTGAGAATTCCTTCAAAAGCTGGAGGTAGAGCCTTGAAAGGCTTACTTCTACCTTTTTCCAGCACTCAGGAGCGATACTGCCATCCGGGTCATTACGATCTATGACCGCCATGACCTGGTGTCCTTTCAGCACTTCGCTGAAGGACTTCGTGGTGACAGTACCGCGCTTTTTGAACTTTTTTGGGCCCGGGTGGGTGGTCTCTTCTAGGGACCGTTGACGTTTTGTAGTCTGTTGTGTTGGAGCTTGAGACTCCTTCACGACTTTCGTCGCCCACTCGAGGGAAGCCTTCTGCTTCACCGTCCTCTCCTTCTCTGGGATCCGCGACAAGCGTTCCACCGTCCGGAGAGCACCCCTTTTTACCTTGTAGAACCTTTTGGTTCCTTGTTTAGCAACACTATCACAGCACGTGGCTTTGCTTGTGCCAGGCTGGTCGTCCTTAGCTACAATAGCCGCCGCAGAGTGTGCAGAGGATTTTGGATTCCCATCCGAAATAGCGTTTAGAGACACCGCACGTCAGTTTTTTTTATTTTTAAATTATTCATCTAGTTCTTACGGCCACCCGTTCGATTAATCAAGCTAAGGCATCCAAAAATTTGAAACGGGAATGGGTTGGTCAACTGTGGCAGCGCCCCGTACCACAGCAAGGCCACCGTTACTACCTGAGGCGGCCTGGTGTCAGGAAGGGATACAGCCTAATTAACCTCCTGGCTGCAAAACAACATCCAATGGGCACGATCCCAAGAACACCCTGGATTAGGAGGGAGACAGTTCTTAGTTGGATTACTCCGCAGTAGTCAGTCCGGCTAGGGTAATCCCATTAGAGCCGAAACTCCGCCATCCTAACCCATTGCGTCATTGCAATCCCTTAAGCCTTCGTACCCCGACAAGGTGACTGCTCTTCATTGAAATTAATCAGTAAAGAAATTTTAACTATCTTGGAACTTCGCGATGGTAACTTGCTTCTTTTAGTGAAAGTGTAGAAGTTGCAAGAAGTTTATTGCCGCTAAAGAACTCCATGGAATATGTTCAATAAAAAGCTTCTTCCACGTATAATTAAATAGCACTAAGGGTACAGTGTACGCTCCATGCCTCAACCAAGTTGCAGAAGATGAAATAGTGAATGAACTTTTATCCCAAGGTGTTATTTCGGTATACAAATTTAATAAAATTATTGACGGTAAACCACATCCAAGTGGTGTAGTTTTGTTGACTTTCGATCGTTACCATCTTCCAACAAAAATAGACATTTTATGGTACGTTCGAGAATGCATACCCAATCCAATTTGACGCAAATCATGCCAAATATTGGGACACACTGCTAAATATTGCAGATATGCACCTGCTTGCGTGACCTGTAATCTTCTCCCGCACAACAATACCGGATCCTCTCACACTCTCTGTGCAAACTGTCTTGAAAACCACCCGGCGTCTTCAAAAGAATGCACTAAATTCCAACAGCAAAGAGAAGTTTTGAAAATCCAAATTAAAAAGAAGTGCAGTATGCGTGAAGCAAAACAGTGATACAAAACACAACACAATCCCGACCCCTCACCGAATAGCTATGCGGCTACTCTCTCAGACTCAACCAAAGCAACACAAAAACCTAAAATCAACAATCAAAACTACATAAATGAAACAAAAACACAAACTAACAATGAAAACAAATTAACAGAACAAAATCAAATAAACATCAACAACACGCCAATATCAAACAATTCCTCGCAAACTGTCTCTCCTATTAAACACAGTGAGAAGACCATTGCAGCAATCATCGATAACTCTCAAAAAACTCTCTTCGTTGAAACCCACGCTGAATAATACACACTCTGCTCTTCCTTCTCATAACTCTCCTACCTACTCTAATATTTTCAATACAAAGCTTCCAAACATACAAGATAAAGACTCTGCTATATCTGACTAAATTACACCTTACTTTCATTATGAGTATTAAAATATTGCAATGGAACATAAAACGTTTTATAAACAACTACAATGAACTACATTTGATCATAAAAGCTATTTCTCCTGATATCATTGCACTTCAAGAAACGCACTTCCCTTACGGAAAAGATAATATAATCACCCCTAAACAATATAATGGATATTTCCACAACCTTTCTACAAACCTCTCATCTAAACAAGGAGTCGGGATTCTAATCAAGAAGCATATTCCGCATAAATTACTTAATGTACAATCTCCATTAGCATCGTTAGCATTAGAAATCAAATACGGACTAACTTTCACAATAAGAAATACCTATATCCCCCCTCAACAAAACTTTTTAGTTCAGAATTTAGAGTCTTTACTAGGTTATGCCCCATCACAGTATATCCGGCGATTTGAACTTTTGGGGTCCCCTCTGGGGCTCCCCTCAAGCCAATGATAGAGGCAAAATCTTAGAGGATTTTTTTCTTGCCCGCGATCTAATCGTTTTAAATTATGGGACCCCCACTCATTTTTCAACGCACAGAACCTTCACCCATATTGACCTTTCTTTATGCTCAGCACACCTTGCACCCAAATGTAGTTGGGTTACTTTAGATAATCTGCATAACAGTGATCTTTTTCCCATTTGTATTGATATCATATCCAACCTCGATCCTGAAAGAATCATTCCCAAGCACAAATTCAAAACTGATTTAGCTAATTGGGCTGCATTTCAGTGCGCTTGCGCCCGTAGACTTGAATGTTTCTCCCCATCCTATAATATTAACCAAGAAGTAGCTCAATTTTGCAAAGCAATTCGGTCTGCTTCCAACGTATCAATTCCACAAACTAAAAGTTTCTTTGTCAAAAAATCTGTACCATGGTGGAATAGTAATTTACATTATTAAGAGAAAAGATAATATCTAGCTGGCGTGATTATAAGCACTACAGAATCGACACTAACTTAGCTCTTTACAAAAAAGCAAATGCTATATTTAGAAGAGATATTAGAGAAGCTAAAGCCAACTGTCTTGAAAAATTTACATCTCACATCACTCCCAAATCCAGTATCAAACAAATATGGTGCGACATTCGAGTTTTTGTTGGTGGCAGCAAAACCACGCCATTTCGTATCTTAACTGCTGGAGATTCTCATTTGACTTCTTCTTTTGAAATGGCAAATACCTTCGCTAATAATTGGTCTGAGCTCTCTAGCGACGCCAACTTTTCATCTCTGAGAAACGATTTTTCCTACATACGGAATATAAACCCATTCACATATCACTGACTGCAAATAAAATTGAGTCAATCGAACTCGAAACTGCGCTACAGTCAGCAAAAGGAAAAACTCCAGGTTTAGATCACATATCGTACCCGATGTTAAATAATCTCCCAGCCTCTGCCAAAAAAATATTACTAGTTTTATACAATAAAATTTTAGACCACGGTATCCTTCCACAAACTTGGCGCACAGCTGAAATAATACCGATACCTAAGCCTAACAAACCAATTTCTGAAATTAGTACCTATCGCCCCATATCTCTTCTACCTTGTTTCGGGAAGGTCCTGGAAAAAATAATTGCTAAAAGATGATTGTGATATATAACCACTAACAATTTTATCAGCTCAAACCAAGTAGCTTTTAAAAAGAGGCAGTGCACAATTGATGCTCTCCTCCATCTCGAACATTTCGTGTCAACTGCCCTTTCGAATAAAAGTCATGTGTCTGTAGTGGCCACTGACTTTGAAAGAGCATTCGATCGCATTGGTGTTCAGCTTGTCCTCCAACAGCTATCGACTTGGAAGATTGGTCCAAAGATGTTTGCTTTTGTAAAGGCCGGGCTTTCGGGTGAGAGTTAACCAAAAATTTTCAAATACTCAGTCTCTCGATAATGGGATACCACAGGGTTTTCCTTTGTCTGTTGTTTTATTTATAGCAGCTTTTGACCAAATCAGTAAAATAGTAGCCGATTATAAAAATATTAAATACTCTATATACGCGGATGATGCTATCTTCTTTACTAATGACAATTCTAACAATGATGTTAATTGTATTTTTTCTAAAATTTTGTATGATATTGATAAATGGTGTACTCGGTCTGGTGGCCGAATCTCTATAAACAAATGCAAATTAATTCACTTTTGTAAAAAAAGAAAATGTAAAATGTTTACTTTCAATTTTAACAACACTTCTATTGAACTACTTAATGAAGTGAAAATTCTTGGCGTCATCTTCGACAAGAAATTTAACTTTAAGGCCCAATGTTTAAATTAAAGAAAAAATTTTAATGCCAGGCTTAATATTGTTAAATTCTTATCTTATATATAGTCTAGTACATATTTCTACCATTATCAATGTCACAAGATCACTAATACTTTCCAAAATAAACTACCCTCTCCCAATTTTTGGATGGTGCGCTCAAAGCAACTTAAAGCAGCTATAAGCGCCCTACCATGCAGCTCGAAGAGCCATAAGAGCCTTCCCTACGTCGCCGACAAGAAATATCTTAGCCGAAGCTGGTTTACCTTCTATTATGGAGCAAGTACGTGCATCAACTTTTCACCTTATACCAAAATTATTTAACGTCAGAAATGCAACGCTTCTCAAATACGTCCAGTGTGCCTTCAAACACACCAAAAGGTATACTATACAATCCGTAATCCGCCGCTGTATTGAAGTAGCTAAATGTCTTGTACCTGACACAGCTCCTCGGCTAATCAAGCAGAAAAGAGACCCTCCTTGGCATCTCAAAGACTCATCATTTGCCCTAGATCTGATTTCGTACTCTAAATCTACCACAAATTCTGAAGCCTACCGACAACTTTTTGGAGAACATACAGGCAAATACACTAATAAGAACTGGACCCTTTTATTTACTGATGTCTCAAAACAACCCGAATGCACTACTTTCGCGGTAGTATACTCTACCGGAATAGTAATATCCACTGTCCTTATTCAACAACATTGTTCAATCTTCACAGCCGAAATTTTGGCTGCTCGTTTGCACAAAGGCAGATTTCTTATACTCGTTTGCTCTGATAGCAAATCTTCCATAGAGGCGATTCGTAAGCAATGAGGCCATGCTTGCTTCAGATATAAGAGAAGCATGCATAAAATGCGCTAATAGATTAAATTAAAAATCATGTGGGTACCCAGCCATGTTGGGATTGTTGGCAACGAATTCGCTGATTCAACCGCTGTCAACAGCAGTAAGGCATCCCCTATTGTACTTCCCTACACGAGAAAATACAGATATGCGTAAATTATTTGAGAAATCCTTGTGTACACGAAAAATGGAAGAGTGGAACATATATACACATAATTAAAAGTCGTATAATCGAGAAGGAATCAAACCCACCTATCCAGGATCATGCACCTTAAAGCAATTAAAAATTTTTGTTCGACTTCGGTTGGGACATGCCTCATTTTCGCACGAAGACTTACTGCATCGAGAACCAGCGCCAAATTGTGATTATTGCACCGGACACAGAGCTTCAATAACTCATGTATTGAACGAATGCAGAGCTTTCAGTGCAATTAGAAGAAATATATTTGGTACGGAAGTCCTTAGTAATCTTTTAAAAAATGTGACTAGATAGTATAAAATCAATAGAAACCTTTTTAAGTTGTATTCATTTCAAAAAAAATTTAAAATAAAATAGATTAAAATCGAGTCGAAGGCCCTGGCAGCCAGTACTCATTAATTGTATTTATTGTAATAATTAATTTATTAGAATAAAGTGTAATAATAATAATAATGATATATTATTAGTTAATTCCTCCTTTAATCCCCCCTTTTCGACATACATGTCTTTTTTGACATACACACCTTTTTTTATAAAAACATTTGACGGAAGAGTGTCTCCTGGATGCTGTGTCGATGACCTTTTCGTAGACGGTGTTTCTGATAGAGAGCGAACTTTTCTCTAAGAAAACAACAATTTGAAATGGTATGCAAAAATTGTTTGTCAACAAAGCATAAAAAAGCATACTCTGGGCTCTGATTTTGTTATTTATATGGAAAACTTTGAACCTGATTTTAACCCACTTCATGACAATTCCTGATAATACTTTTTTCTGCAAATCTGCATCACTGTACCTTTCATATCACCAAATTTATTTTCCAAGAACAGATTAAAAAGGAAGTGTAAAATTCACAAAACATTTCAAAAACAACAACAACATAATTAACATGGGTGTTTCTGACACTCATCATCAAAAAACAACAAATAGAAATGCATCTTTCTCATTTGTCTCTACTCAATGTAACTGCTGCTCCAAATTACCTGTCGATGTAGCAGAGAGCAGAGCCAGATCCTGCTCTTCCGCTCTCCTTAACGCACCACTACCAGCGTTTCAAATCCCTGGAGTGTTCAATGCGCGACACCCTTTACTATGATGGAGGCTTACCCACCTGCTATAACATCAGAGAGAACAACCACAACGCAAAGCTCTTGTACTACAACAGCAGCTTCGACAGCTACGACAAGTACATTGCTTTATACTAGCGTAACAATTATGTTTACTAAGCCAACAACACCAATTATAACAACAACAACAAACACGCAAGTACAAAACGCATACAGTAGAAACAATAGCAAACAATCCGATCAGAGTAACCGAAAACGTAACCGCGAGAAGTAATCGCCAAACAAATAGAAGGACCACAATAACAACAAAAATCAGAAAAATAAACTACTGAGCGCAACACAAACAACACTATAATAATATTGGCTGAGCAAGTCATTACCTCCAAATACAACAAACAGGTTCGAACTACTGCACTAAATGACAAACATAATAAAATTGCTAAGGCAAAAAGAAACAAAATATTACACAATTAAGCCCAAAGAGCAAAGTGGATTTAAAGTAATTTTACGAAATATATACATTAAATACATTACTCAACGGGAAGAGACGATATTATAGCTGTACTAGCCGAATTAGGACATGAAGTACTAAACTTTCCCAACATGCTAAAAAAAAACAACAACTTCCTTTATTCGCCTGGAACTTAAACCAAACGATAATAAAAAAGGACCTTAACCCATCTTTTACACTGTGAACTAATCTTCGAACCACCTCACCAAATAGGAACTATTCTAATGATGCAACTGATGCAAGCAACATAGTAATCGGATCTGTGTTGTCGCAAGGTGGAAATGTAAACTTTTAACTGACTACAAACTTTTCACACTTGGATTTTTTCTTTAAAGGAACCGCATACAAAGCTAGTAACGACTTAAATTAGAAGAACTCGATTACGACATAATTTAAAAAAAAGGAAAGAAAGTAGAATTGGTGACGCTCTGTCACCGGTTGAGATAAATGTTACAAAATTCTCAAATTCGAATAGTGTTGAATTATTTTCAATTTGTTTTTATATGAACTTTTTATTATTTAATATTCTAAATATTTTTTCTTAATTGCTTTACCGTGCTTACATTCGGCTATAATGCCTGTTGAGCATATTTATATTATTTAACTTTTAAAAACGACCAAGTTTAATTGGCACACTTCCGCTGACATTGACTTTGTAATTGTGCTATCTGATACCTGTACATGATATCAGTTTGTTTTGGTAGTTCTTGTTGTGTTGGCGCTTGTAAAATATAATGAACATGTGTCTGTAGCTGTGTGGCCTCGTATGAAATAATGTTAATAAATTATGCAGTTTCTTAGGCTTGCCCTTAATTGTTAAGACTTTTGTAACTGGACTATGGAGCTCTGCTACCGTGTATGGGTCTATTCACACAGGAGAAAATTTATTCTTTCGGGTCTGATGCTTCATCAGTATTCGGTCGCGAAAATGTAAAACTACGGGATTTACCACCTAATTGTAGACTTCTCTAGCCACTCGTTTAGCGTGATCTTGGTTTTCTCTACCCAACTATTGCGCGCGCTGTAACTGGTATTTCCGTACTTTATTTGGGTCAGCAGAATTGTATAGTGGCTCACATTTGCGCGGCAAATTTGTTGGCACTTTGAAGACAAATCCGTATAGTGTCTTAGACGGAGTTTGCTTCTTTGATACATTTACAGTATTGTTGTGTACATGCATATCCGTTGTCAGCCACTCATGCCAGTTAGAGCCATCCTCTTTGACGAAACTACGCAAGTATTCTGCTATGACTTCGTTCCAGCGAACTGTTCGCTTGCGTAATGTGTAATTTCTTAATCCCTAACATTTTACATGTCCCAGATTATAATTTTGACACGAAATTCGAACCGTTGTCGGTCACCAATACTTTCGGTATGTTGTAACGCGCTATAATTTCGTCAAAAAGTGCTTTGGCTACCGTACTCGCCTCTGCATCAGGTATAGCTACGCATGCCATATACTTTGAAAAATCATCTTCCAACATCCAGATGTATTTATTTCCCGAAACTATCTCAGATAAAATATCTACAATATTCATGTGAACTTTATCAAATGGTTGTTTCGGTGTGTCAGTTAACACCATTTGCATTTTTGTTAGCCTCGAACTCTTGTTGGCCTGGCAGTTTGGGCAACTCTTTATATATTTTTTTATGTCTCTGAGCATACCTTTCCAGGCGTATATCAGTCTGATGCTCCCGTAGGTTTTCCAAGACCCCTGGTGTCCACCTTGAGGTGAATCATCGAAACCCTTCAGTACCTCCTGAATATCTTTGTTATGCTCGAGCCACTCTACCCTGTTGGCTGGCTATTTGTCTCTACTGACCGTTTAACATTGTTCTTCTCCCTTTCGGCCTTTGCCTTTGCTCTAGTTTTAAATACCGCTATCTTTTGGATTTGTGGCACTCTGCTAAGTGCATCTGCATTTAGGTTCTTTTTCACAGGCTTGTATATGATTTCAAAATCACACTCAGACAATTTGTGCCTACCAAGAGGTTTGATCCTTAAGATTCGCTATGCCTCTCAGCGATTGGTGGTCGGTATAAATTTTGAATGGGCGTCCGCAGATATGCCCTAAAATTCTTCATAGCCCACACTATGGCTAGAAATTCTTTCTCTATTGTGGAGTGTCTCTTCTCTGTATCGCTAAGCGCCCTGCTTGCGAATGCTATTGGTAGGTCATTACCGACTTCCCCTTGTGACAATACTGCCCCTAATGCTTCATTGCTAGCTTCGGTGGTCCACAAAAAAATTTGCTCAAAGGCGGGGTACCCTCTACTTGGCGGCGAGCTAATTATCTGTTTTAGTCTTTCGAATGCTTGCTGACAGCTCTCTGCCCATTCGAACTTTGCTTTCTTAGCAACTTATTGATTTGCAATGCAATTCTGGCTAGTCCTTCTACGAACTTTCTGTAATAGTTCACTAGTCCTAGGAATGCTTGCACTTCTTTTCTATTTATTTGAATTGCCAAATTCTTTACATATTCCACCTTTTGAGGGTCCGGCAGTGCTCCTGCGTCATTTATAAATTTAAAGGCAGTATGCTTTTTAGCTTTAGTGAAAGTCGTGTATGCCAAACTTTGTCGAATGGTTGGGTAATGTCGAGCAACATAGCAGAACAATCTTCTTTACGTTCGTAAGTTATTTGGATGTTACTTACAATACGGTGAACTTGTTCAACCGTGCCGTGCTTTTTGCGGAAGCCAAACTGGTGATCTGGTATTACATTTTTCCATCCTCTTTGTTATCAACTTTTCGAAAAGCTTTAAAAAAATTGATAATAAGCTTATAGATCTATAAGATTCCACCTTTGTCGGATCTTTGGCAGGCTTGGGAATCACCGTTATTTGAGACATTTTCCATATTTGGGGGAATGAGCCTGTTAAAGAGGTGTAAAAACTGAAAATATATTTATAATCAAACTTTATTTAAAGATCTGCGCAAACCGTTCTCTCTTTTCTCTGTACCAACTACGACTCACTAAAACTAACCTGACACATCAAAATGTATGTCAAAAGGTTGTAAGGACAGAGAGAGAATGATACAATTTAAATGAAATTTACACGGTATAATAATTGGGCTGAATTAATACAGGGTAGAGGCTTGAGGATCCTTAACATTTCCGCCCACCTCGTCTAGGTAGTCGTGCGGCGACATATGTGTTGGTTAGTCATGCCGCCCACCGTATTGGTCAATAGCCTTGTCATCTGTAGGAAGTACAACCAATTTCGAGATTGCACGTTTAATAACTGCAGATTGAGTACGAATCGTGGCAACTCTCACCAAGTTGTCTCCTCCAGTATGAACTTCGAGAACGCGACCCAACAACCATTGTGACGGAGGGGCGCGTTCGTCTCGTATAAGCACCAAGTCGTCGGTTTTTATATTGGTTTTAGCTTGAGGCCATTTGTGACGCACTTGTAACTCATGAAGATATTCGCAACTCCAGCGCTTCCAAAAATCTTGTTGCATTTGTTGAAGCTGCTTCCACCTAGTGAGTCGGTGAGTATTAATGTCAAGTAAGTTAACCTCAGGTGGCATCGTCAGTGGGCCGCCCACCAAATAGTGACCGGGGGTTAGAGCGGTGGAATCGGTTGGGTCGTCAGAGAGCGCTTACAGCGGCCTAGAGCTAAGCACGGCTTCAACTTGCTTTAATACGGTGAAGAATTCCTCGAAAGTTAATAATACATCACCAATGGTCCTCTTTAAGTGATGTTTCATGCTTTTGACACCCGTTTCCCAGATCCCTCCGAAATTGGGCGATCCGGGCGGGATGAAGTGCCATGAGACCCCATGGCATGAGGCCAGATGTGCGGCGGCATCGAGTTCATATTTTAAAGTTTTAAAATCATCTTTCAGTATGGCGTTTGCGCCAACAAAAGTTGTTGCACATTCGCTGTATCTTTATTGTATCCTCTTGATGGGAAAATCCGACGTAAAGCGGCTAGAAAGCATTCGGTCGTTATGTCGCTTACAAGCTCCAGATGTACGGCGTGTATAATGAAACACACAAAAAGCGCAACATATCCTTTGTAGCTTTTATGTCCTCTGCCTTTCATTGTGCGAATCTTGTAGGGTCCAGCGTAATCCAAACCACAATTTTGAAAAGGTTTTCCGGGACTGCAATGAAGTACAGGAAGGGTTCCCAATATTTGATTTGCAACAGTGGACAGTTGCCGGATGCGCTTGATGCAGTGATCAACATAGGATTTGATGACATACCGCGCGTCAATCAGCCCATAACGTATTCGAAGATAATTTAGTGTCGCTTGTGTAGCACCATGCATCGTGTTGTCATGTGCGTTAGCAATAATCAACCTAAATAGTGGACTAATTTTTGGCAAAATTATCGGAAAGCGTTCCGAAGTTGGCATAATGGCAAATTTCAAGCGTCCGTTCATGCGCACAAGACCCTCCTCATCGATCATGGGATTGAGCTTCAGCAAACTGCTTTTTCTGCTGATGGGCTTGCTCTGAATTATACAGGAAATTTCGTTAGAAAAATTTATGTTTTGAACATACCTTATCCAAAATTGCAAGGCCGCGTTGCGCTCGATGACAGTGCACCATGGCGTCGTCTCATGTGATTGTCTGAGTCTCGCAGCGATGAATCGTCTACACCAACTAGTGACTGCCAGAAGTTTGTTCAGCTTTCAATATTTGTGGAGCTCGTTCCCCGGATTTTGGCGAAATGAAACTGCATGTAGAACGGCTACGTTTTCTCTGTCAGGTTCGCTGTCCAGTGGACCAGGTTGCTTTGGCCATAGAGTATCATCATGGTGCAGCTATCAAGGTCGGCTAGTTCTGTCGGGAATATTCCACGTGATGCTATATCAGCTGGGTTCGTTTTCGAAGGCACGTATCGCCACGAGTCAACTGACGTCAACTCTTGTATTTGAGTGACTCTATTGTCGATGTACTATTTGTGTTTTCCGGGATTCGAACGAATCGAACAGAGCACTGTTCTGGCATCGGACCAGCAAAAAGTTTGAATTGTCAGTGCCTTGGTGGCAACTTTTGCAGCAAGCAATGCTCCGTTAAGCTCCAAGCATGCTACATGTATCTTTAACGGTGCCACTTTAGTCTTTGCCATAAGTACTGCCACATGGATAGGCTCGTTTAGCGGCATATGCAGCGGTAGATGCGTCCGCAAATACATGAAGCTCATAGCTTTTAGCGGAAGGTGAAGACGATACTCATCTAGGCACCTTGATATTTTCGATTAGGGGCAGCTCAGCACGAAACTTGATCCAGTTTTGCTGATGTGGTGCTGGTATGGGATCGTCCCATTTACAACCGCATAACCAAAGCTGTTGCGCCATAATTTTACCAGTAATTGTGACCGGCGTAAGTAAACAAGTAGGATCATATATTCGGCAAACATCGGAAAGCTGTTGGCGTTTTGTTACATCACCAGCAAGTGGCATGATGTTGATTTTGTAGCCGATAGTATCAGTGTTCCGATACCAATAGATGCCAAGAGCTCTTGCTTCCTTGTCTAAATTAAGATCGCAGCATATACCTATTTCATCGTCGTTTACATTAAGACTGCGCAGGAATTGCGATTAATTCGAACTACCCTTTCGAAGCAGAAACCCGCCAGATCCAAGTAGGTTTTGAAGTTGACCTTGAAGCTCGAGTGCAGCTTCCTCAGTATCTGCTCCATGGAGGCAATCATCCATGTAGAAACATTCGTGAAGTACTCGTGACGCTGGCGGGTATGTTGTTTCTTCTTCTTTGGATAGCGTATGAAGAACTTTTATAGTTAAGTAGGTTGAGCAATTTAACCCATATGTATCAGTCAGAAGGCGAAATATATCTGCTATGCCATCCTTGTTATGCCAAAATATGCGTTGCATATCATTATATATATCGTTGCATATATGCGTTGTATCGGCAGAGTCAACCCAAATGTGGCGATAACATTTTTCTATATCAGCCATAAACCCAATGCAATGCGTTCGCCATTTCATTAAAAGTGACGTTAGATCGTTCTGTAGTTTAGGGCCCACGTGAAGGCAGTCGTTGAGCGAGACACCAGATTTTGTTTTCTTGCCGCATTGAAAACTACATGCAGTTTTGTGGAGGAGCTAGACTCTTTGTAAACACCATGATGCGGAATGTAACATACCTGTGTTGGCTCGACTTCTTGTGCGACATTTTCCATGTGTCCTAGGCGCTGGTATTCGGCCAAAAACTCCTCGTATAGTGCTTGCATTTTTGGGTCTTTTACGATACGATTTTGTTGATAAGAAAAACTATCTTTGTTGTGGCGAGTAGTTCGTTGGAAATATTCTTCGCAGTATAATTCATCTAGTGTCATCGTAGAGTCGCCTTTGATGATGAACTTCCACATATTCTGAATTAAATCAGTTAGTTCTGTATACGATGAGGCACAACAGGTTGTCTCTAACTGTAAAGTTGCTGGTTTTGGCTAGCGCCCGTAAATGACCCATCCCAGATAGGTATTTTGTGCAACAGGTGCACTCTCCGACAATCGTTTGATGTCGTTGTCTGCTAGATCTCCATATAGGTCAGCACCCAATATGAGATCGACCGATATCATTATTATGCTCAAATGCCAAATTCCAATGGCTCCTGATATTTCCCCTGGCGTCTCTCCAGTTGCTTCTCCTTCAATCGGCACACCTTTTGCCACAATTTGTTTGCCTGCCCCAACGGGATAGGAACCTCCATCGTTTCTCTCAGATATGCTCTTCGCTTCCGTTTACGTTTTTGCTCTCCTCTTGTTTTTGTTACTCAGAACCGTTTGCCAACATTCAGCAAAAACGTTATGTCATTTAGTTGCCGTTCATTAGTTAGTGGTTCACTTCCGAATTTGTTTTTCTTAAGACAAAAATAACAAATAAACCAGAATTTAAACACTTGTTGTTTAGCACTCTGACTAGTATAAGTGATTAAACAATATATTGCGCGATATCGACTTTTGAAGTATAACAACTGAAGTTCACCCCACGATAAACCACATAAACTCACCCTAAACACGTAATTTTCATTTCATTAAAATAGTATTTTCATTTAAACCGCTTGTGGCTATTTGGTTTTGCCTCACATTAAACTCGCTTAATTTGAAGGCAATAAAACTTATTCTTCCAAAATATTCTTTACCCTAAATGCGTATAATAATAAGTTTTTAGTTTTATTGTTTAACGAGACAAACATTATATGGTGTATAGTAAACAATCAATTGTGATGTAGTACCGAAGAAAAACCTGAAATTTAAAAAAAAATAAACTTTGTTAGTTGCACAACCTCTGAATGTGACTACAAACTATTTATATAAATAATTCATATATGCGTTCATTGTGTTAATGCAAAACAAACTGAGATGCAACAACCAGTGTTGTATGCACCTCTTGATGTAAAAGCTTGCGTGAATATTTCTTCCATGTTAACTACACCAGTTGTGTAGTATCTGTTAGGAGCTGGTGCTGTGAGTCAACTACGCGCAGGTACCTTGATTTTAACTCACAACAGATCAAAAGAAAAGGTTTTCCATTCAGCTAAAAGACTGTTTTGAGGAACAAAATTCCAAGGTTTCTGTTGGTGAATTAAGGGCACAGGCTGCTGCAGCTAATGTTAGAAGTCAGGTGACAAATAACCGTAATTTCAAGAAAAAGCGTAAACAAGCAAAAGCTTATGCAGTAGGAAATCTGGGAATGGTTTCGAATGTTGACAGCACGCCGGGAATTAATAATAAACTTATACCGAAATATCGAGGTCCTAGTATATCGTTAATGGTTTTTTTTCTATACAAATTGTAATTTTGATTTTGTTGAAGAATAAAACTGAATGAAGAATCGAATTTCAATTATTTTAAGTTTTTTCAATATGACAGTTTTTGGAGTGGGAAATGCAACTGCATCTATCGATGAAATTAGTAGTAATGAAGCAGTATGTCGGATTTTTTCATATTTTTTTATTGGATTTTCTAATTTTAATTTACAACTAACAATAGTTTATCAAAGTTTAAATAAAGCTCATATACACAAATACAAAAGAAAATACAATTTTTAGTTACCTGTTGATATAGCTCCGAGCGACATTAGTTTTAAAAGTTTCTTACAAATTTATTCTTAATAATACATTATATATACTCGTATATAATTATCTGAAATTAAATGCAATTTTAGAGTATCCTTTCTTCTAAGTCGGATGTAGCCTTCATTTTGTAATATATTTCTGGCTAAAATATTTGGGTGCTTTCCAAGTTTATAACTGTAGCTTTTAGCTAAGTCTGATATCTCTTTGGATACTGTTGTGTATGCTACCATACATCGCTCTATCGTTTGCAAAGTCAGTCGATCAGTGGACGTCAAGCAATACACATCGCGCTACGTAGCGATCATCAATACAACACATACATATATACATTCTCACTGTACATTTATCTGTTCATATTCATATGGCAATAAACATTAATATATATTAAATGTCATTAGCGCACGCATATTTAATACTGGCTACGAGGATGGTATTAGCGATTAATCATTAAATTGCGTGCGTTGAATCGTGTATATATATATTTGCCTATATTACATACGCGATTACAAGAAGAAATAAAGAACAAAACTTGCACAAGAATTCACAAGTTGTCGAGAAAGAAGACAAAACAGAATAGAGAAACGTCGGCGTCGCAGCCAGTTTTTGTTGTTAGACACCGCACATGGCAGACGATCTAGGCGAACAAGCAAGTAATGGCGCCGCCGCCGTCAAGAATAGTGAAAGTACAGTTGAAGAAATAAAACCAACTGTGAGTGCTAATTATACTCAATTAATTGTCATGGCTGGAGTTGGCAGTTTGGAACCCTTCGATTTGGGTTTTCCAGAAAAATGGACAGCATACATGGAGCGATTCAAACTATATCTTCTGGCCAATGATGTCACAGATGAAACACGAAAAAAGGCGGCTTTTCTCACGCTGGCCGGTGCGCCACTCTTCGATCTATTGACATCATTGGCATCACCCAAACAGGTCAGTGATTTGAATTTATCGGAAATATACAAGATATTGACCGATCATCTTTCTCCTCGGCCATCCGAGATTGCTGAATTTTATCATTTCCACAAGCGTGATCAACACGCGTGCGAGTCCGTCAGCTGCTATATGGCAGCGTTGCGTACGTTGGCAGTAGACTGCAAATTTGGTACGGCGCTGGATCGCGTGCTACGAAACCGTTTTGTGTGCGGCATGAAGGACGAGGGGCTGCAGAAAAGTTTTCTGGCCGAAACTGAGTTAACAGTGCAACGAGTCATCGAGCGTGCTATGTCTAGCGAGGCAGCAGCACTCAGCGCTATGGCCATCAGACACTCCAGCGAATCTCCATCTGTACTGGCCATCAAGTCGGGTTGTTCACATCGGTTTAATCAGCGCAATAACAGTAACGACAGAAACTATAACAAACGGCATACATGTGGCGGCTGCGGCGGTCAACATAACCGCGTGCAGTGCGCACATCGTGAAAGTGTATGCCATGCATGTGGCCGCAAGGGTCATCTACAGCGCGCGTATCGTAGCGCGCAATCCTCAAGGTCGTTCATACCCACATCGAGCTCAAAACAGGCACACCAAGGTGCACAGAATCATCGATCACCTCGTGGAGGATCCATCAATCAAATAGTTCCAGTGGTCAACCAGAAGAAGTCCATTTCAGTGCTAAACAACGGGCGCTCTTGTTCATTCGAAGTGGATTCAGGTTCGCCAGTTACTATCATGACAGAAAGTACGTTCAATCACATCTGGTCAACCAAAAAGCCAGATCTTTTGAAGTGCGACTTGGACCTTAGTGACTATCAACGACAACAAATCCCAATCAAGGGGATTATTGATGTTTCAATTTGTTACAATCGTCGTAAAATTGAAAATCTGCCGCTCATCATCGCTGACGTGAGCAGCTCACATCTAGTGGGATGCAATTGGTGTGACGCCCTGGGCATACGCATAGAAGGCGTGTTTGCCATCAACAGCGGGGTCAACATTAAGACCGTTCTGGGAAAATTCTCACACTTATTTTCGTCAGAACTTGGTCGCTATACGGGGCCTCCAGTATCGCTGCATATCAATGAGGCCGTGCCGCCAGTCAAACTTCCACCACGCCGCATTCCTTTTGCCATCAAAGAGCTCGTCGAGGACGAAATCAACCGTTTATGCAGTCAAGGTATTTTGGAGCCAGGGAGTACTCCGATTGGTCAACCAGTACCAGTTGTGAAGAAGGACGGATCAATCAGAATTTGTGGCGATTATATATTATATATCGAGGGTACTCTACAGAACATTCCTGGCGTTTTGCTGTATTTCGACGATATAGTGATCATGGGCAAAACAGAGGAAGAGCTGGCTTCCAGGCTAAACGAAGTATTGTCACGGTTCGATAAAGCTGGTCTACGCTTACGCAAAGACAAATGTCAATTTGGTGTACCAACCGTAGAATTTCTGGGCTTCAAAGTCGACGCTTTTGGTATACGGCCATCTGCGGAAAAGGTCAATGCAATCAATGATGCACCAGCACCCAAGGACAAAAAGCAGCTTCAAGCTTTTCTGGGTCTACTCAACTTCTACCATGCGTTTTTGCCGCACAAGGCAACAGTTGCAGAACCTTTGCACAGCCTTTTGGATAAAAACGCTCACTGGACTTGGCAGAAAGAGCACGACATTGCGCGGTTGCCGCTAGTACTAACATGTGACGCATCGCCATATGGACTCGGAGCAGTCCTCAGCCATAAATTATCAGATGGATCGGAGAAGCCAATCGCATTCTACTCACGAACACTGTCCAAAGCAGAACGCAACTATGCACAAATAGATAGAGAAGCAGTAGCGCTCGTCTCAGGAGTTAAAAATTCCACAACTACATTTCGATCGTCGATCGTTTACACTCGTCACTGATCACCGCCCTCTATTAGGAATCTTCACTACATGAAAAGCAGTTCCTAATATAATTTCGAACACAATGCTACGCCGATCAATTTTTCTCAACGCATACGATTTTAACCTCATACATCGCGCTGGAGCAAAAATTGGCAATGCAGACTTTTTGAGCCGCTGTCCTATCGCGGCAACAACTGAGTCAACATCATCCCAAGATGTTCTCATGATTGAATTATCAGCCGATTCAGTCATAAAGGCACAACAAATTGCGTCCCAAACTTCGAAGGATCAGGATCTCTCCAAAGTTTTGAACTGGGTGTTAAGGGGATGGCCTAGCACCAAAATTGAGCGTTCAAGCAGCCTATATCCGTTCTATTGCCGCCGAGATGAACTCTCTGCAAATAGAGGAGTTCTCGTGTGGGGTAACCGTGCAGTTATTCCACCACCGGCTCGAGCATCTATTCTACGAGCACTTCACGCGCCTCATCCAGGAATCGTCAAGATGAAATCAATGGCTCGCAGTTATGTATGGTGGCCCAACATTGATGCTGAAATTGAGCATACTGTGAAGAAGTGCATTCCGTGTCAACAGAATAGGAACGAGGAATCGAAAACTGAATCACACCATTGGGAGTCGGCTAGGATTCCGTGGTCTCGTTTACACATCGACTTTGCCGGCCCTTTTCAAGGCAAGACTTTCTTCTTGGTAGTCGATTCTTTCTCCAAATGGTTGGAGGTCGTAGTTGTTCCGTCTACATCTACGGGAGCTGCAGTCAAGTTCCTTCGACAACTGGCTGCCACTCATGGTCTTCCTGATGAGATAGTGTCGGACAATGGCATAGCATTCACATCTGCAGAATTCAAGGAATTCATGGACAACAATTTAGTTCGCCACATACGCTCTGCTCCGTTTCATCCGGCAACAAATGGGCAAGCAGAACGAATGGTTCAATCCACGAAGAACTACTTAAAGAAGCTGGAACGAAACACGAACATAGATCTCAGTTTGGCTAGATTCGTGTTCAACCAACACATCATGCCGCATGCAACTACAAACCGTACTCCAGCAGAGCTGCTCATGAACCGACAGCTTAAATCATATTTCGACAAAATACAACCACAGGAAATCACTTTCGGCAAGCTGACCGAGCCTGCCAGCAACAAATCTTTCATTTCAGGTAATCCAGTGTGGGCCCGTAACTACGCCGCTGGGCCAAAATGGATCGAGGGACAAGTGTTTGATCAAACTGGGCCTATATCATACACTGTCCGTCTGAGCGACTCCCGGGTCGTCAAGCGTCACCAAGATCAGCTTAGGAATCGTATAGCATCATCGAACGATACCAACTGTCGAGGTCCAGCTACAGAGGACTTATTAACATCGTGTGATCATAGTATTTGGGAGCCTGCTAATGAAGCTGAATCTCCGCCAGTAAGTCCACATCCAGTGGCTCATTCATCACCGGCTCCACCTACACCTCGTAGGACCAGCCGCAATAGAAAGCCTACGCATTTCTATTCTGGGTGTTAAGGGGTGTTGTGTATGCTACCGTACATCGCTCTATCGTTTGCAAAGTCAGTCGATCAGTGGATGTCAAACAATAAACATCGCGCTACGTAGCGATCATCAATACAACACATACATATATACATTCTCACTGTACATTTATCTGTTCATATTCATATGGCAATAAACATTAATATATGTTAAATGTCATTAGCGCATGCATATTTAATAGATACCGTCGGGATATTTAAATCCTTGAGGATATTTGCGTTTTTAATGTACCAAGGGCCTTTGTAATTGTGCGCAATTGTGTGTAGTTTCTCAACATTGGATGGATCCGTTGTACTCCAGAGTTGGATATCTTAAGTCCATATACGCTTTATTATGGCTTTAAGACCTTGTAATCCAGTTGGAGTCAGGATAATTTTTAATTTTATCTACATGATTTTGGTATTGATGGGTTTTTAACATGTTAGTTGGCGATCATGGTGTATTCCTAAATATTTTTTATCGGTGCACTGAGAGACAGGCTTCAAGTGTATCTGTACTGGGGCGCAAGTTCTTTTTACATAATGTAAATGTTAAATGCGCGCACTTATCTTTTTCCACAATTTGAGTCTCCAACAATCCATCCAGTGCTGCAGAGTATTCAAGTGCTCTAGTAGTGGCTTGTATACAATCCCAGTGGGAACATAAAATTGCAGTGTCATTGGCAAATGTTTGAGGTGACGGTTTTTTCGTTGGTTCGCATATCAGCACACTCCTGCTTGGATGGGGCCTAACACACTCCTGCTTGGATGGGGTACTCCGCTGAGATGAAAATTTTGTGCTTTATAACAAATTTTCTTCACGAGAGGTAGCTTGCTAGTATCATTTATAAATTTAAAGGCAGTATGCTTTTTAGCTGTAGTGAAAGTCGTGTATGCCAAACTTTGTCGAATGGTTGGGTAATGTCGAGCAACATAGCAGAACAATCTTCTTTACGTTCGTAAGTTATTTGGATGTTACTTACAATACGGTGAACTTGTTCAACCGTGCCGTGCTTTTTGCGGAAGCCAAACTGGTGATCTGGTATTACATTTTTCCATCCTCTTTGTTATCAACTTTTCGAAAAGCTTTCAAAAAATTGATAATAAACTTATAGATCTATAAGATTCCACCTTTCTCTGATCTTTGGCAGGCTTGGGAATCACCGTTATTTGAGACATTTTCCATATTTGGGGAAATGAGCCTGTTAAAGAGATGTAAAAACTGAAAATATATTTATAATCAATCTTTATTTAAAGATCTGCGCACACCGTTCTCTTTGTTCTCTGTACCAACTACGACTCACTAAAACTAACCTGACACATCAAAATGTATGTCAAAAGGTTGTAAGGTCAGAGAGAGAATGATACAATTTAAATGACATTTACACGGTATAATAATTGGGCAGAATTAATACAGGGTAGAGCTTTGAGGATCCTTAACATTTCTGCCCACCTCGTCCAGGTAGTCCTGCGGCGACATATGTGTCATGACGCCCACCGTATAGGTCAATAGCCTTGGCATCTGTAGGTAGTACAACCAATTTCGAGATTGCACGTTTAATAAGTGCAGATTCAGTACGAATCGTGGCAACTCTCACCAAGTTGTCTCCTCCAGTATGATCTTCGAGAACGCGACCCAACAACCATTCTGACGGAGGGGCGCGTTCGTCTCGTATAAGCACCAAGTCGTCGGTTTTTATATTGGTTTTAGCTTGAGGCCATTTGTGACGCACTTGTAACTCATGAAGATATTCGCAACTCCAGCGCTTCCAAAAATCTTGTTGCATTTGTTGAAGCTGCTTCCACCTAGTGAGTCGGTGAGTATTAATGTCAAGTAAGTATACCTCAGGTGGCATCGTCAGTGGGCCGTCCACCAAAAAGTGACCGGGGGTTAGAGCGGTGGAATCGGTCGGGTCGTCAGAGAGCGCTTCAACTTGCTTTAATACGGTGAAGAATTCCTCGAAAGTTAATAATGCATCACCAATGGTCCTCTTTAAGTGATGTTTCATGCTTTTGACACCCGCTTCCCAGATCCCTCCGAAATTGAGCGATCCGGGCGGGATGAAGTGCCATGAGACCCCATGGCATGAGGCCAGATGTGCGGCGGCATCGAGTTCATATTTAAAAGTTTTATAATCATCTTTCAGTATGGCGTTTGCGACAACAAAAGTTGTTGCATATTCGCTGTAGATATATTTACTGTATCCTCTTGATGCGAAAATCCGACGTAAAGCGGGTAGAAAGCATTCGGTCGTCATGTCGCTACAAGCTCCAGATGTACGGAGTGTGTAATGAAACACAGAAAAAGCGCAACATATCCTTTGTAGCTTTTATGTCCTCTGCCTTTCGTTGTGCGAATCTTGTAGGGTCCAGCGTAATCCAAACCACAATTTTGAAAAGGTTTTCCGGGACTGCAACGAGGTACAGGAAGGGTTCCCAATATTTGATTTGCAACCATGCATCGTGTTGTCATGTGCGTTAGCAATAATCAACGTAGATAGTGGACTAATTTTTGGCAAAATTATCGGAAAGCGTTCCGAAGTTGGCATAATGGCATATTTCAAGCGTCCGTTCATGCCCCGGCTGATAGAAGAGGTGGCATCTCTTCCGATGGCAGAGATATTGACTTCTCCAATTCAGAGTTGGTTAGGGATTTCTTCAGTCAAAAGGACCCTATGATTATTGGTAGCGGAGTCCCGCCTATGTCCGATGAGGGTAGTGCGAACATCATCGTGATTGCTAATCTGCAGAATGCTGAAGGTCATACAAATTAACCTTCAGTATTCCAAAACTCCCTTGGGAGCCCTTACCCTCTACCTTGTGAGGAGCAAATTTTAGGCGTAAATTTGCCCCTACATATTTATTTTTGCCATAACGTAAATATTTAACATTGGGGCCAAGTGCTTAAACAACCAAACCTAAAATATACACGAAAATAGTCCTAAGACTTTGGCACCTCCCACTTTCATTTGCTAAAACCACACACACAACCGCCATCATATTTAGTGCAGCAGCCATCATACAAGTGAGTCTAAGACACCTCCCACCATAGAAATGCTACCAACAACAAGTGTTATACTCTGCGGTAGACACAGCCACAATTAAGTCAGACAGTGGAACTCTGTGATAAGCGACGAAAAACATGCAACGAAGTCAACAACGCAAGATAACACAGGAGAATACTACACAAACAGTTGTGCAACCGGCTGACCACGGTTAAAATAATATGAATGTACAACTACAGTGCCCAACACACTGATATGAATTCACAACAAGAGTGCCTAACGCACTGATATGAATTTACAACAATAGTGTCTAACGCAATGATATGAATGCACAAGAGATCGCGACAGAAGTTGCCGACTGCATCAGTTCGGAAAATAACCCAAACAAACAGCACCCAAAAACGAAGGCCAAGCACAAAGTGGAACACGACAGACCGACCGCTAAGCACACCAGCAGGCCGGACAAAGCATAAAGAGGAGAAGCAGAAATAAATATCCAAAATATTTAATATTTGTAAATATTTTATGCCATCGATATAAAATATCAACAAAGTGCTGAAGGTGGCCGAAGGACAAATAGCAACAACAACAAATAAGACAAGGAACAACAACAACACAACATTGAAGGTGGCCCAAGAGCAAAAAACTTACAAGAACAACAGCGAGAAAACAACAACAATGTGCTGAAAGTGGCCCAAGGTGAAATTCAAACAAGAGGAACAATGCGGGAAACAGTAGCAGCATGCAACAGCACGAGATGGCAGACAGGTGCCACAACAATCTGCAGTTCCCGCACAACAACAACTATTAGATGATCTACACTGAAGCTGGAGCATAAAAGCAGGAGCAACTGACAGCTCAGCCTCTTTCTTTCTTTCGGCATCAGGCAGACAAGACTCTTTCTTTCTTTCGGCATCAGGCAGACAAGACGCATCATACTAAACAGAGTTATACCAACGGACAAACGCTACAGAAGCTAGGGGAATCTAGAGGAGATTATGGTTTATAGTCGATTCTCTGCTAGAAACCCAAACTGACAAACACTACAGAAGCTAGGGAGATCTAAAGGAGATTATGGTTTATAATCGATTCTCTGCTAGAAACCCAAATTGACAAACGCTACAGAAGCTAGGGAGATCTAAAGGAGATTATGGTTTATAATCGATTCTCTGCTAGAAACCCAAATTGACAAACGCTACAGAAGCTAGGGAGATCTAAAGGAGATTATGGTTTATAATCGATTCTCTGCTAGAAACCCAAACTGACAAGCGTTACAGAAGCTAGGGGGATCTAAATGAGATTATGGTTTATAATCGATTCTCTGCTAGAAGCCCAAAGGGACAAGCGCTACAGAAGCTAGGGGAATCTAAAGGAGATTATGGTTTATAATCGATTCTCTGCTAGAAACCCAAATTTACTAACGCTACCGAACAACTAAGCAAAGTCTATGGTGTGGAATCGCCATTCTCGTAGAATTAACTTGACAGATATTTAGGGGGACATTAGAGTTCAACTGTGTCCGTATTTAAGTTAGTAAAAATTATTGTTACACGTAGTTAAACCTTTTTTTTAAATTAATAAATAAATAAAATAGTTAAATCCACGAAAATAAGTTTTGGAATACTTTAGAGATTTTCTGTAAACGACTCCTGGCAATCCGGCGAGCTTACCCCGGCGAAAACGAGTCGTTACAGTGGCGCCCGAGCAGGGACCCTCACAATAAAGAGAGTAAATAGAACAAAGCTAGATTATCCAACTCACGCCCCATCACCAGAGTCTGACACAGGATGGGAAAGATGAGTTGGGTGTACACCGTGCGGAAAGACCAATTGGTAGTCTGTTATGTCGGGATTGGCTTAGAGGCCACGGGCACTGTGGAAGAGCTACGAAAGAGGCTTGCGGAGTTCATCACCGACACTTAGATGACTCTATACCAGGAGGTTCGGCTGGCAGAGCTACAGGCCCGACTCACCAGGAGTTTGTCGCCTGGACCGGGTTCACACTTGAGAGCTAGCCCCAGCGCAGAGCGACCTATAAGCCCCGGAGCATCGGCAGCCACGAAGAAAGATACGCTATGGGCAGCCGGAAATGTTTCAGCTGTATCTGATACCGCGTTCCAGACAGTAGTCCCCGAAGTCTCGCGAAGCGGGATAGCCATCTACTCGGCAGTCATCGACCACGTTAGGAAATGGTCCTTGAAGTATGATGGAGGGAGGGCATGACCCGATAGTTTTCATAGAGCGGGTGGAAGAACTGTCGGAAGTCTATGGACTAAACAAGCACATTCTGCCTCGAACTATGCCAGAACTCCTAAAGGAGCGTGCTCTGCTCTGGTATAGAAACAACAACCGAGCATGGGTCGATTGGGTGCTATTTAAAAAGGACTTCTTGAAGTTTTTCCTGCCCACCAGATACTTCGAAAATCTGGAGGATGGAATTCGCCAACGACAGCAAAATCCACGTGCACACTTCAAGCAGTACGTGGTAGAACTTCAAAACCTGATGCCTCATGCGGGATATACGTAGGCCCAGAAATTCAAACGAATCTTTCGCAACAGCCTGGAGGAATACCAGTGGTATGTCCGGCGAAAGGATTTCGATACGCTGGAAGAACTGGTGGAAATGGCGGAAGACCTCGAGGGCAGCATATGTGGTGACAGCGAAACTTCACGAGCAGCACCACCACGACCACCACCACCACGACCACCGCCTCCACGACCACCACCAACACTCCACGAGATGCAACCACGTGTCGAGCCCACGTCCCCACACGAAGCCAGGAACCGACAGGTAGCACCGGCCAACTGTACCAACAATGTGATACCTATAAATCCACGAACAGCGTACAGACGATGTGGTCAGTCTGACCACGTAGCGCGACACTGCTGCAATGCCCAAGTACTTTTCTGTTGGGAGTGTGGTAAGAGAGGAACTAGAACAGTTGAAAGCTGTAGGACGGTAGGGGGAAACGAGCAGGGCTGCCAGCAACGAGGCATGGATCAGCCTACCCACAGCAAGCCTCAAACGCAGTATGTGCATTACGCGGACTGCGTATCTGTGCCGCCGTCACCATTGGCAGAGAAAACGTCACGGCCACACTTGACATAGGGAGTTGTATAAGCGAGCAACTCATTTCCCATTTAGGTGCTACCCATTTAGGTGCTCCAGAAACAGGACAACGGAAACAAACACCCAACGAAAGAGCTAAACTACTCAAAGAAGCGTATACATTAGTCACAAAAATTCTGGATCGAGGGCCTCAAGATCAACGACGGTATTATAACCTACCACGAAGGCACTGGAAATGAGAAGTTGGACAATTGGTCTTAGCAAAACAGCACCATTTGTCCAAAGCCATTGACCACTTCGCCGCCAAGTTGGCCCCACGCTACGATGGGCCATACTGGATAAACCTCCCCAGTCATTGTCAAGGGGGATGCAAGGAGACAAAGACGGCGCATATTAGTGAGGTAAACCCATTTTGCGCACCTGGTGGCACAGCACACGCTACTAACAAACGCTTCTGGCGAGAACAGAGTACACAACGGAAAATGGAGAACACATTGTCAAGGGCAGAAGTAGTACGAAGAAGTCAAGACTACCGTTAAAAAACAATAGAAACATATATAAGGACAACTGGTCGCGGAAAAGTTCTTTCCGACTTAAACACTCAAAGTTAGTACACATCGAGAAGAAGGATATATTTACAAAATAAAACCCCCCGGTCCTCTGCGGCTGGTCCGGGGAGCCGACCGAAGAGGGATACTGCTCTTCGACTACTGCAATCGCAGACCACTGGAGCATGAGGCAAACGTGCTCAGGCAATATCTCCAAGAGGAGATATTGCCTAAAATAACTGCAGGTCCCCTGAGGTGGGCCCGACAATTTGAAGTCCCCAAAACAGAAAAATGGGACCAACTGCGGCGTGTACTTACTGCAGAACGCAAAATGCTTCTTCACCCAAGCGATTGATGGAGACACCTGGGGAGAGGCAGATCTGACCACGTGATATACGGCCGACGCCGTGACCCAGAAGCGTAAGGAAATAGGTCACATCTTGAGACAACTGGCACGAGTAACTCGGCATGGCCCAGCACCAACACCAGTGGCCCCACGTAATAGACCAGACACGCTGCTCGCAAAACTGGAATATCCCATACGACGGGACTCATCAGGCCCTGATAGTACGTGCGGATGTACCTGGAAGCGGCACAAAGGACCAGATTAAGCACACACACCACAAAATGTGATATGCCCTCCCGACACCACATTTGAAGACGCAGCAGAACTCGCCGGACCAAAAGGGATCGGATTACCACAAACTTTGGTGCTGGAATTGCGGGAGAAGATACCGGAGGGAAATAAAAGAAACCGATTCCAGCGGGGACCCTACAAAATCACCCTCTGGCAACGTAAGGTGACCATTGCCCATCGTCTGCAAAGTAGGGAGGACAAGTGAGGAGCAAATTTTAGGCGTAAATTTGCTCCTACATATTTATTTTTGCCATAACGCGCCAAAATGTGTATATTTAACATAGGGGCCAAGTATTTAAACAACCAACCCTAAAATATAAACGTAAGTAGTCCTATGACTTTGGCACCTCCCACTTACATTGTTATAAAGCACATACACAACCGCCACCATATTTAGTGCAGCTCCCATCATAGAACTGAGTCTAAGGCACCTCCCACCATAGTAATGCTGCCAACAAGTATTATACTCTGCGGTGGCAGAACCGAAGACACGGCCACAATTAAGTGAAAAAGTAGAACTCTGTAATAAGCGACCAAAATCATGCAACGAAGTCAACAACATAAGATAACAGAGGAAAATATTACACAAACAATTGTGCAACCGGTTGACCGCAGTTACAACAGTGCTTAAAGCAATGATATGAATTTACAAAAACAGTGCCTAACGCGATGATATGAATTTATAACAACAGTGTCTAACGCAATGATATGAATTTACAATAGTGCCTAATGCAACGATATGAATTTACAACAAGAGATCGCGACAGAAGTTGCCGACTGCATTCATCATCATCATAATTGGCGTACAACCATTTCTGGTCATTGCCGCGTTATCAGCCTTCGCCAGTCGTCTCTGCTTCGCGCACGCTGACGCCAATTGGAAACACCAAGTGCAGCCAGGTCCTCCTGAACCTGGTCCTTCCAACGTAGTGGTGGTCTCCCCCTCCTGCGTCAGCCACCCGGCGGCATCGATTCAAATACTTTTTTCGCCGGAGCACTTTCATCCATTCGCACAACATGTCCCAGCCAGCGCAGCCGCTGTGTTTTAATGCGCTGAACTATATCAATGTCGGCGTACAGCTCATACAGGTCGTTGTTCCATCTGATTCGATACTCTCCGTAGACGCATATAGGACTATAGATGCTTCGAAGAATTTTTCTCTCGAACGCCCCCAAAGCTCGCTCATCGTTGTTTGTCATCGTCCAGGTTTCGGCACCATAAAGCAGGACGGGAAGGATGAGGGCTTTGTAGAGCGTAATTTTTGTTCGTCGAGAGAGGGCTCTGCTTCTCAATTGCCTACTGAGCCCAAGTAACACCTGTTGGCAAGAGTGATTCTTCGCTTGATCTCCTTGCTGACATCGTTCGTGGTGTTGATGCTGGTTCCCAGATAAACGAAATCCTTCACAAGTTCAAAGTTGTAGTCGCCAACAGTGACGTGGTGTCCAAGACGCTGAGACTCTTTGTGTGTTGACACCAAGTACTTCGTTTTGTCCTCGTTCACCGCTAAACCCACTCGCCTCGCTTCTCTCTCCAAGCCGGAAAACGCAGCACTCACGGCGCGGCTGTTATGGCCAATGATGTCAATATCATCAGCATACGCCAGTAACATGACACTCTTGTGGAAGATAGTGCCTGTGCGATTTAGACCTGCTGCACGTACGATTTTTTCCAACATTAGATTGAAGAAAACACACGATAAGGAGTCACCTTGTCTGAATCCTCGCTCAGTAACAAACGGCTCGGACAAGTCATTACCGATTTTAACTGAGCCAGTGGTGGTGCTTAGCGTCATTTTGCACAGCCGAATTAGCTTAGCAGGGACGCCAAATTCAGACACAGCGGCGTATAGTTGACTCCTTACGGTGCTGTCGAATGCGGCTTTGAAATCGACAAAAAGGTGGTGTATGTCAATCTGCTTCTCTAGGGTTTTCTCCAGGATTTGGCGTAGTGTGAACATTTGGTCAATGGTGCCTTTACCAGGTCTGAAGCCACACTGATAAGGCCCAATCAGTTCATTGGCGATGGGCTTCAGCGATGGACTTTATATGCGATGTTCAGAAAGCTGATCCCGCGGTAGTTGGCACAGATTGCCGGATCACCCTTCTTTTGGATTGATCAGAGCACACTTAAGTTCCAGTTGCTGGGCATGCATTCCTCCGACCATATTTTGCAGATGAGCTGGTGCATGCGTTTCGTGAGCTCATCGCCGCCAGCCTTGAATAGCTCCGCTGGTATACCATCAGCTCCGGCGGCTTTGTTGTTTTTGAGCCGCCTAATAGCTAGCAAGACCTCGTCATAGTCGGGGGGCGCTACTTCATGTTCGTCGTCAGCAACTGTGGGGTCGGTTTCATCTTCATTGTTATCATTAGCGCTGTCCCCATTCAGCAGCTTCGAGAAGTGTTCCCTCCATAACGTGAGTACGCTCTGGACATCCATCACTAAATTCCCGTTTTCGTCTTTGCAGGAATTGGAATTGGCTCCGGTCTTAAAACCTTCCGTTTGGCGCCTCACACGTTCGTAGAATTTTCGAGCCATATTCCTTCTGCCAAACATCTCGATTTCCTCGCATTCTCTCTTTTCGGCTTCTCGTTTCTTGCGCCTAAAAAGACGCTTCTCTTCCCTTCTCTTCTCTCGATATCGCTCCTTAGCAGCTCGTGTTGCAGCCGATCGCAGGATGAGTTGGTATGCTGCGTCTTTCTCTGCAGCTGCGTTGCGACACTCTTCGTCATACCAGCTGTTTTTCTTCGGGCGGTGATAGCCAATCACCTCTTCAGCGGCCATGCGCATGGAGTGGGATATAAACGACCACTGCGCGCAAATATCGAGATCAGGCGGAGAATCCGTCAGCATATTCGAGAGCCGAGAAGCAAATGCGGTAGCTGTCTATAGCGATTGTAGCTTTCCGACGTCAAGCTTCCTCTGCGAATTAAAGCGAACGTTTTTTGCCGCACTGAGGCGAGTGCGAACCTTAGCTACAACAAGGTAGTGGTCCGAGTCAATGTTGGCACCTCGAATTGTACGTACGTCTAACACGCTGGATGCATGCCTGCCGTCGATCACAACGTGATCAATTTGGTTCCTGGTTTTATGATCAGGGGACAGCCAGGTGGCTTTATGAATATCGGGATGCTGGAATCTAGTACTACTAACTACCATGTTCCGTGCTGCGGCGAAGTCGATCAGCCTCAAACCGTTTTCTGATGACTGCTCGTGGAGGCTGAACTTACCAACGGTTAGTTCAAAAATGCCTTCTTTGCCCACCTTGGCGTTGAAGTCACCTAGCACAATTTTTGCATCGTGGCGGGGGCATCGATCGAAGGTTTTTTCTAGTTGATCGTAGAAGGCATCTTTGGTGTTTTCATCTTTCTCATCCGTGAGAGCATGTGCGCAGATTAGGCTGATGTTAAAGTATTTTGCCTTAATGCGGAGTGTGGCAAGCCTGTCGTCGACTGGGGTAAATCCCAGGACTTCATCTCGCAGTCGTTTGCTTACCACAAAACCTACACCGAGTCTGCGCTTCGTCGCATTTCAGCTGTAGTAGATGTCACATGTAGCTTTTTTTGAGCGTCCATGTCCCGTCCATCGCATTTCCTGGAGTGCGGTGACGTCAGCTTTATATTTTTCGAGGACGTCAACCAGCTGCATAGAGGCACCTTCCCTATTAAGGGTCCGGACATTCCAGGTGCATATCCTTAAATCGTGTTCCTTATAACGTTTGCGGGGGTTGTCGTCAACAGTTTTAGGGTATTTCATCCGAGGCTTCAATCTTATATTCACTGGATTATTTGTTTTTTATGTGGCGGGTTCCAAGCCCAGCGCACAACCCTAAGCTAGGGATTTTTTGTTTGGTAGTGGTAACCCACTTCGGGGGTATGGGTGCTGCCGTTGGTACCTATAGTACTCCTCCGCCACCGTTCCTACATGCGAGACCCCACCTGGCCTCCCACACTTTGATGAATCCTTAAACCGAATATGTCAGAGTGGCCTCACCAAAGCTCCCTCTCTCGTTGGCCCTGACCAAGGATCCCACATGGGTTGGTTACCACATCTTCACCTAGGCTGCTCAGGTTACCAGGGTGCACCACGTCAATGAAGGCATAGCACAAAGTGGAACACGACAGACCGATCACTAAGCGCGCCAACAGTACGGACAAAGCATAAAGAGGAGAAGCAGAAATAAATATCCGAAATATTGAATATTTTTAAATATTTTATGCCATTGATATAAAATATCAACAAAGTGCTGAGGGTGGCCCTAGGACAAATAGCAACAACAACAAACAAGAAAAGGAAGAACAACAAGGTGAATCATCACAACAACAACAACAACACAACATTGAAGGTGGCCCAAGGACAAACACTTGCAACAACAACAGCGAGAAAACAACAACAATGTGCTGAAGGTGGCCCAAGGTCAAATTCAAACAATAAGAACAAAGCGGGAAACAGTAGCAACATGCAACAACGAGAGTTAGCAGACAGGTTCCACAACAAACAACAGTTCCCGCACAACAACCCTTATTGGACGATCTACAATGAAGGTGTAGCATAAAATCAGGAGCAACTACAAACTGACAAACGCTACAGAAGCTAGGGGAATCTAAAAGAGATTGTGGTTTATAATCGATTCTCTGCTAGAAACCCAAATATACAAACGCTCCATAAAACTAAGGGAAATCTAAACGAGCCTATGGTGAGCAATCGCCATTCTCCTAAAACTAAGTTGACAGATATTTACGATGACATAAAATTCAACTGTGTCCGTATTTAAGCTAGTAAAAATAAATAAAATTTAATTAAGTTAAGTGAAGTGTTTTTTAATAAATAAATAAAAAGATAAGCTGTTGACTACTTTATATATTTTCTGTAAACGACTCCTGGCAGTCCGGCGAGCTTACCCCAGCGGAAAAGAGTTGTTATAAAAGATGAAAGGTTAAGCAAAGTATACAAGTTTGTTAAACATGGTTGGCCATAAAAGATAGACGAGAATTTCGAAAAGTATTTTAGGAACAGAACGGAAAATGATTGCGTGTTTTATGGGGACAGAATTGTAAGTCCAGACTGACTAACAATGAAAACATTTGAAATTTTACACTGCGGACATATCGGGGTCGTACGTATGAAAGCACTAGCGAGAACTTATGTATGGTGGCCTGGTATACATTTTGCTATAGAGGAGTTCGTACAGACCTGTAAAGCTTGTTGTGTAAAGCAGAAGGCTTCGAAGTTAATATTCGCAAAGTGGGAAGTGTCGAGCGCACCATTTGAGCGTATACATGCTGATTTTTGCAAATTAGCAGAAATTAACATTTTAGTTATTTTTGATACATATTCAAAAATTGCCATTTTACCCGCTTGAAGGGTCCTTCAACGAGCCGGGGATGTTGGGTCACAGATTGGGAGTCGACTTCGAAGATTGGTAACCGAGAAGAAATTAGCTTGAAAGGAAGGAACATATAAAACGAGATTGAGATTGCAATTTGAAGTTTTAATTTTTACCTCTCCTCTCCCTTCTACGTCTACAAACTTATTTCCCGCGACAGTGACTTTTTGTTTCTCTTCGCGCATTAAAACAAAAAACTCCCAATTAATACACATGTGCGACGTCGCGGCACTGTCGGCGCACCAAACCGACCGATCTAGCTTGCGCTTTGTGTCATTTGAACTCGACAAAAGTGTAGCAAAATCTGACTGCTCTTTGTCTTTTTCTTTTACCGCGGTGTCTCTACATTTGTTCGCGAAGTGTCCTCTTTTATGGCATTTATAGCACTTGCCGTTGTTCCAACGCCTGTTGTTATTGTCGCTGCTGTGGTGCCTAGCTCTAGCTGAGTTATTATTGATGTGTTGTTGTGCGACATACGCTTGATTATTACTTTTTACTCTTTCGTTGTTTTTTCCTCTGCGTTCGTATTCTTCTAAGAGATCCACTTTGAGTTCGCTGTACTCGGGCAAAGTATCCCTTGTTTCCATGGCAATAACGAAGTTTTCGTACTGCTTTGGCAAACTGGACAACAGTATAATGGTCAAAATTTCGTTTCCTAGTTCAATGCCCACTTCGGTCAACTTGTCTACGATGTTAGTAAATGAATTCAAAAGCGCTGGCACATTATCGTCATCCGACATACGGAGATTCAGCAAGCTCTTCTATAAAGTCACCTCGAGCGTCGACCTCGCTTCTGCTGACGAGTTGCAATTCTTAATGTGGTTCAGCTGATTATGTTTGACTGACAAAACCATTGTTGCTCCAAAAATTCCCACTCGTCACCGTAAGATGCATCTTTTTTCAGCTTACCTGATACTACTTTCCACAACTCTGTACAAACTAAAACGCCGCGCATCTGGACACACCAGGAGTCATAGTTGTGTTTGTAGGATTGGGAGAGTTTTCCTCAACCCCGAAAAATACAAGAAACTGTAGCAGATGTAAGTACTTTGGGCTGTGCCCTTAAATAAAAATTCAAACGATGTGACTGCGAGCTGGTCAACGGTTAGACTAATTTTACATATTAATGTTATGACAGTGCATGATAAGAACACCTATATGTGTATATGTTAATATGTACGCAGCTGCTCTCACGCGATGGCAAGTGCAGCGACTCCAAATCTGTGACCCAAGTCATTAAATTAAATTTTTCAATGGCGTATACACTCGATCCCATTGTTGAGCTTCGCTCTGTCACGTTTTTTAGACAAGTTTCTTTATCCACAAAAATTCTCCTTGGAAGTTGCCAAACGATTGCGTTTGTTGTCAATTGTGAGCAAACGCAGCACTCATTTTGCGGATAGCTTTTTGATATCCAAATGCATATTTATGCAAAATTTACTTCACTGATCCACGTGATAAGCCTGTAGCCACTTCAAATTTATATAGGTTCACTCGACTATCGTCCAATATCATACCGTGGATTTTAGCGGCGGTGGCCTCTATTGGGAAACCAGAATGTTCGGCACCACTTGTACTGGTACGAACGCACCGAATTTGTGTAAACCAGTGGTTGATTGTTCCAATCGATGGTGAAGACTCCCCATAATACTTTCAAGCTTTTGTTTCGTTGCGCGTGATGCTTTCTTCCGGTGTTAAATGAGGGCGCGAAATTAAGCCGTCTGCTTCAAATGGCTGTCACAATAAAACTATTCTGACTGATCAGTCAGAAAATTAGGGTGCGTTCTTTTGAAAAATGCTTTTTGACAAGCAAAATGTTGGATTTGAAGTGGCAACGGCATCTGTTAGAATTTTCAAGCACTTATTGTATTTTGATGGATTTGTATTTTTAATTTTATGTATTCGAAAAATGTCTATTGTATAGCCTTTTTCGAAAATATGTTTATATTTTCTAATACGAACATTGTTACCAATATTTAATTTGCACACATTTTTAGATTATTATAAGCTGTTTGTTTCAATTATTGTTCAATTGAAGGAGTTACCTTACTAGTTAGCTATTTTTATAGTTCTATGCATTTTTTTATTGTAAGTATAAATTTTTGCTCGTATATGTATCATATTTGCAAAATTTCTTTACATCCATTCCTTTCAATGATAGATTAAACCCTTCCACAATGGTTGCCTTTAATACAATGTATGATGTGTAATGGATAATTTTAAAACGTTTCATCAAATAGTAGTTAGGATATGATCGTTCTGACTCAGGAGCCGAGAGCTTTTGTGTATAAAAAGTTAACTTTTGTGGATGGAAAGCTTATGTTGCTTTGGATAAACTGAAAGCCAATATGAAGGTTTGTGGATAACCTAAAAGTTCGCTTGTATGGTTGATATCAGACCTAACAACCTTAAGTCACAACTGAATTTAATGTGACACTAGATCATCTACGTGACCGTGTAGTAGAATTTCTTTGGATTGTCTGGTCAAGTAATTGGGATGATCTCGGAGTTTGATTTTATATTTATATTTGATTTTATTCAATTCTCTCTTAACTGTCGGAAAATTCAGAGGCTATGGATCTTAGCACTTAAAATCGGTTGAAAAATTTCCGTTTTTGCGCACAGGATCAATTCAATATTCGATGCCGTAGCATTTCCTCACAGCTGGGCTCCATACGTCCTTGGTTTAATAACAGCGTTATAAATTAGAACTTTGTGCTCTAGGCGCTGTCGGGATTTCCTATTAGTAATGGTAGTAATCCTTTCACAGTTTGAATATGGAGTGAGTACTTTTTTTCATTGACGTGAATGCTCCAGTTGGCTAGCCGGGACTCTACTAAACTTACGTGATCACTAAGATCTATCGATGCGATCCTAGGATTTTTATGCGAGCTTAAGATGGCGATTAAATGGCAATTGCCTGTACGTAGGTGTGAAGTGAACACTAAGTATAACATTGGGCTAAGTACAATTCCTTGTGGACACCATCTTTAATGTCAAAATCAGGCGTAATAAACTCCTTATACTTGACCCAATACTTCAGATGGTGCAAATAAAATTTTCATAATAATGCACTTAAGTAGGTAAAATTATCTCATTAGTTATTCGATTTACTTGCTGTACTGTACCGTGTGTAGGGGGAAATCCAAATTGATGATCTGGAATTACACCACTTTGTTGCAGGGTTTAAGGAAAATAATTACTTTTTTTATAGATTGGGTTGGAATGTTAGAAATTGGGTTGGGAAAGGTAAACAGGGGATCGATGTTGGAGAAGATTTATTTACTGTTGTTGTCTAAATGAGGACATTCAAATGTTACAAAGTGATAGATGGTAATTTGTTTTGAAGAGTTTTGTGCTGACAATGAGGAATGGTAGAGTTTTTGTATATGATGTGGCTATGTGTCAATGTGGTATGCCCAAGTCTGAGACCCTTCAATTTGACCAGATCAAGTTTATTAACGTCTGTGTGCTGAAACTTTAAAAAGCTGTTTATATTTAATTTGTCTTGATTGAGGTCTTGATTTTGAATCAAGAAAAGGATTGTGTTTTCCGGCAAATTGATTTGGCATATTTTTGGATATCATTAAAATTATTTTAAGGAAAAAATACGGGGGTTTTGTAGCTTTATCGGCAAATTCGTTTCCAGTGATTTGGACATGACCAGGGATACAGATGAGTAGTACTTTAGGAAAATTTTCTGTTAGTGCAGCTCTTATAATTTTAGGATAATAAGAATTGTTATCAGGGTTGGATATATAATTTATTGTGGATAGTGGATTAGTGCAAATAGCATATTTACTTGATTTGTTTTTTAAGTAAATGATGGCTTCATAAATAGCAATTATTTCGGCGGAAAAAGCTGTGGAATAGTGAGGGATGAAATTTTTATAATGGAGTGTGGTGATGTTATGCTGGAATGTGGTTGTATTATGGTTTTTTGATCTATGGGTACAGATCATGGTATAGTTTTGTAGTTGGTTTTGAACTTCAAGGAATTTTTGTTGATATACTAATGGAGGAGTTACAGGTTTATTATATTTGCGGATGGAAATGTTAAGATTGGTGGAATTTAGAAATGGGTGAAATGGTAAGTTGGAATTCTTTCAAAGGATAATGCTTCGGTGTGTTACTGAGCGTATTTTCGGTTCTTTTTTTGATTTGGCTTCTTCTTAGCTTTAATCGGCATCAGTGGAGTGCCTGAACTTGAAAGGGATGAAACTACTCCAACCCGGAAAGTCTTCAATTCGATGTCCCAAAGGGAGGGAAGACCACCTCTAAGATGGAAAGACCAAGTTCAGGATGACCTGATTTAGAAGAAGCCGTCCATAAAAAGTCCGTAGTCAATTTTTGAAATCACAAATGCTTTTAGAAAAATGAGTAAAACGTGTTGCGAGCAGACGTGTTCTCCGCAGCTCTAAGCTTAAACCACGAAAAAGAACTAAAAAAACGAAAACAAAAAATTAAAAACATCATCAGAAACAAAAAAAATCAAAACTCTCTACCCGGCTAACAAAAAAGTACTGATAAATATGACTACATACAACAAGGAACAAAATAAAAAAAATCGCGAAAATCTGACCTGTAAACATTACATGTTGCGGTCGCCTCCCGCGCGTTCAGCTAGTGCAGCAACGGCAACGAAGACAACCGATGCGCAAACACAACAAAACAATAACAACAGCGTGAAAATAAATAAAAACAGTTGCGATCTCTCGCCAAGTGAAATTAATACACTTATAGCGCAATTCGACCGCAGCGGTAGGCAGCGCAGCTTTTCAGTGTCTGACTGCTCCCTCTCTGGCTCTGCTAACGCTGGCTCTCAGCTTGAGAACATTACAGTAAGTAACGACTGCTGCAAAAACGTAAGTACGCTTATTGTTGGCTCTGGGTCGGTAAGCACTTTGCCGTGGAGTATGCAAAGCAACTCTCTCTCACCATTAGAACCTCTCAACATGCATGCTACAGCCAACCAAGGAAAAGGTTCGGCAATACAGACTGGTATGGACCGCTATATTGTGGTTAAGCGCAAGTTGAGTCCTCAAAAATTGTCTAAATTGTTAAATCTTATGATTCTGCTCCTGAAAAGAATCCACTCGCTTCTAACAGGTTTGCACCCTTTGCAAATGCCGAAGACAATTCAACCCAGAAAGTGCTAAAAGTGGTAAAGCCCCCACCAGTTTATTTAGGGGAGCGCAAGTCTAACGCTCTCGTAAAAACTCTAACTACTCTAATTGGTGCAAAAAACTTTCATGTTGTCCCAATACTAAAAGGCAAAGTACATGAAACCAAAATTCAATTATATATCGAATCAAGCTATCGCAAAGTCGTCAATCTCTTTGACACAGAGAAAAAAAACTATTACACCTACCAACTTAAAAGTAGCAAAGGCATTGTTGTTGTCCTTAGGGGAATCGAAGCTGACGTAGACGTCAACGAAATAAGAGAAGCCCTATCCCAAGAGGGTTTTACCGCAAACTCTGTGTTTAACATACGCAATAAAGATAAGATTCCACTGCCGCTCTTTCGCGTTGAGCTACAGCCAGTCGACTCGAACCTGAGAAAAGGCGAATCACACCCGATCTACAACCTTCGCTATCTTCTACATAGAAAAATCTCTGTAGAAGAACCCCACAAGCGAATTGGACCAGTTCAATGCCTGAACTGCCAAGAATTTGGGCACACTAGAAAATACTGTACACTTCCCAGTGTATGTGTCGTTTGTGGTGATCTCCACATGGTACAAAACTGCACAAAGCCCAAAGACGACTCCAGTGTCAAAAAATGCAGCAACTGTGGTGAAAATCACACTGCAAACTACAGAGGCTGCACTGTATACGCTCATATAAAAAATAAATTTGCACCTCAGCCAAAACAAGTTAAAACTGTTCCTCCCGTAACAGTTTTGCGCGAAATCTCTGCCCGTGAAGCACAGCCTTCAAGTATTTCTTACGCAACTATTCTCAAAGGCACCCCACCAGTAAACCCTAAAAATGATGAGAGTACTCTTGAAAAGACTTTACAAGAGTTCATCGCAAATATGACGCAATTTATGTACTCAATGCAAAGTATGATGCAAGACATGATACGTAATCAGAACATGCTTTTGCAATCCCTATTAACAAAACCATGAACGCACTGAAAATCTGTCATTGGAATGCAAATGGCATAAGTCAGCACAAAAATGAGCTCAAACTATTTCTCAATGATAACTCAATAGATTTGATGCTAATTTCTGAAACTCACCTTACTCAGAAAAACTGTTTCCAGATAGCGGGATACAAAGTTTATGACACCAAACACCCCGGTGGCAAAGCACGTGGTGGTACAGCTATTCTGATCAAGAATAGAATAAAGCATTTCCCAATGCAAGAATACTGTACCGATTATCTACAAGCGACGACTATTCAGCTCGAAGAATACGTCAAAGGCTTGACAGTATCATCCATCTATTGCCCACCCAGGTTTAATATAGATGAGCAGCAGTACAAACAATTCTTTAGTGCTCTCGATGCTAAGTTCATTGCTGCTGGAGACTTTAATGCAAAGCATACTCATTGGGGCTCACGTTAGTAACTCCCAAAGGCAGAAAACTCTTCTCTGCGATAAATGCTCTTGGTCTTAATGTCTTGTCCAATGGTAAGCCTACATACTGGCCATCCGACAAACAGAAGATTCCAGATCTTATTGACTTCGCCATCACTAGAGGTATAAATAATGTACACTCTCTTGTGCATTCCTCTCTGGAGCTGTCCTCTGATCACACCGCTATTTTCAATTTCACTCAATTGCTATCCCAAACAGTAAAAATTGCTACACCACGTTCTAAAGCTCAAACCCGACAAGAGTGTACTCCCCAAGACATTCTGAAGCTCCTCTCCGAAAAAAGATCTCTTAGGAGAGAATGGCAATTGCAGAGATCACCTTCTCTGAAGAAGAAACTGAATGAATGTACTAAAAAACTGCATCACCTTCTAAAAGAAAAGGAAACCTCCGAGTTTCACGAGTTTGTAGAGACCCTCTGTCCTACAGAAGCCTCAAGCTATTCTCTATGGCGAACGGCCAAAAACTCGAAAAAACCCATTCAAATGGAGTCACAAATACGCCTTCCCAACGGCAACTGGGCAAGAAGTGATGCAGAAAAGGGAATAGCATTCGCAAATCATTTGGAGCAAGTTTTCACCCCTAATCTTGCTAGTTCCGACCGTTCTCTAACGGCGGTTGATGCTATCCCTAGAGTCAATGGTATCTCCATTGCCAAAAAGGAGCTGACAAACGCTATCAATGAACTTAATGCCAAAAAATCTCCAGGGCGTGATCTGATTACGGGCCAAATGATAAAAGAGCTCCCAGCAATAGCCACAACGCATCTCTCGCATATATTAAATGCTATAATACGCACTGGATTCTTTCCTTACTCATGGAAAATTTCCCAAATTACCATGATTCCCAAAGCTGGCAAGGATCCAACAAGCGTCTCTTCCTACAGACCAATTAGTCTGCTATCAATTTTTTCAAAACTCTTTGAAAGTTGGATAATAAAGCGTATTAAAGACGTTGTCAAACAGTCTAATGTTATACCAAACCACCAGTTTGGGTTTTAGAGAAAAACACAGTACTATCGAACAAGTTCATCGCATTGTAAACACTATACAGGAAACGTTCGAAAAGAAGCAATACTGTTCCGCAGCTTTTCTCGACATCACTCAGGCATTTGATAAGGTCTGGCACGAAGGAATCTTGCACAAACTGAAATGTATGGTACCTCTTAACATCTACACATTTCTCGAAAGCTATCTCTCAAGTAGACGCTTTGTGGTGAAACAAAAAAGCTTCATCTCAGATGAATACCCTATACAAGCTGGTGTACCGCAAGGCATCGTATTAGGCCCCCTGCTCTATACGTTGTTCACTGCAGATATGCCAACAAACGGCAAGACTATCACCTATACTTTTGCCGATGACACAGCCATATTGTGTACTCACACAAATCCGAAAGAGGCGTCAAAACTTCTCCAAGTACACGTCAACATGCTTCAGGAATGGCTTGACAACTGGAGAATCAAAGTCAATGAGTCGAAATGCGTTCATGTCACATTCACTCTATGCAGGAGTACTTTCCCCCCTGTGCAAATTAACACCAAGCCGATCCCTCAGGCGACAGAAAGTAAATATCTAGGAATGCATTTATCGCAGACTTACTTGGGCAAAGCATATAAGTGCAAAAATTACTCAGATTAAACGCAAAATAAACGAGCTAAACTGGCTTTTGAACAGGCAGTCCAAGCTCAAACTGGACTTTAAAGTTCTACTCTATAAAGTAATTATCAAGCCCATATGGACCTACGGTATCCAACTCTGGGGTACTGCTTCACCCTCAAATGTCGAAAAGCTGCAAAAAGCCCAATCGAAAATTCTTCGAATGATTACCAATGCTCCTTGGTACATCAAAAACGTTAACATCCACAGAGATTTACACATCCCGTATGTAACTAAAGAAGCTTCCCGACTTGCTGAATCTTACTTAGCAAAGCTAGACAAGCATCCCAATGCATTAGCGAGGCGCCTATTACAGCATCAAGGACACACACAGCAACAAATTAGATTTTAAGCTTATTCATTACGCTATTATTTAAGTATTGCGCTACTTCTTTTCATATACCATAACTCCTCAAAGCACTGGCACTGGGAGGTTGGTAATGATTAATATGAATTTAAAAGTGAAATGTTAAATATACTATGAAGATTTATTGTTAGTTCTAAGATATTTTTTAGGAGATTCAATAAAATATATATATAATTAAAAAAAAAAAATTACTGTTATAGGAGTGACGGTGATACAGTTAAATTTGTGGTTGGACAAGCATTGGATGTTCAATCTATTTGATAGTTTTGAGTGCAGAAAATGTATCTTTTATTAAAAGTTATACCCAGTTTTTAAGGTTATCCACATTGTCTACTGTGAAGTTTTTGGACTGAATGATACAACAACAGTTTTGTTTTCTACAGACATGCAAGTGTTTTGCATTTTGAAGTAGAAAGTTGGGCCCCTGAATAGTTTTTGGCAGTTGACTCCCGATTAACCTTTTTAGACTGTGAGCAAATAATTTAACATCTGTGGCAAGAAAACATAGTAGTTTATATCGAAAATTGATTCTTTCCATGGTGTCCGATGTCCATCATAAGTCAAGAACACGCGGTTTTAACACTTACTACGGCAGCAAAATTTAGGTTCTAGGTATTGAGAGTGAGAAAGGAGTTGATACACTTTTGATCACGTTCAATGCATTGTATGGACTGTGAGCAAAGATTTTAAAATCTATGGCAACAAAGCAAAGTAGCTTATATCGAAAATTGTATTTTGGAGATATTGCATATTTTACTTATAATGATTGCTGTTTAGTCTTAGATACAGTAAATCGATTGTTTAAAGCAAGGAAAAGTACATTTTTACATGGTATCATTAGGTTTTCTACTTTATCATATATACGAGGGCGGATTGATAATGAAGCTACCTAACGCTAGATGGCAGCACAAACACAAAAACTTTTTTTTTTAGAAATTACGATCTGTCAAACGTCAGCTGTTAAAATTTCACACAAATTCATCGATTAGTTTATTTGTTGTAGTCGTTTGAAGTAAGCAACTTTTGTGTTTCTTGAAAAATGGAAAAAAACGAATTTCGTGCAGTGATTAAACACTATTATTTGAAAGGGAAAACGGCGAAAGAGACAAAAGAAAAGCTCGATAAACATTACGGTGAGTCTGCTCCGTCAGATTACATGGTAAAATATTGGATTGCTGAATTTAAACGCGGCCGAACAAGTACTGCAACAATACCATCAACAGGAAGGCCAAAAGAAGTGGTTACTGAAGAAAATATCAAGAAAATCCTCCATATCGTTATGAATGATCGCCGAGTCAAGTTGCGTGAGATTGTTGAAATGGTAAACATATCATATGAACGTGTGTTCAATATTTTGCATGAACATTTGCATATGAAAAAGCTATCGGCAAGATGGGTGTCGCGTTTGCCCAGTGTCGAACAAACACGAGTTCGACAGACCACTTCACAGCGGTGTTTGGACATGATAAAGCGTAATCCTGTTGATTTTTGGCGTCGATTAATAACTGTTGATGAAACGTGGGTCCACCACTACACACCTGAAACCAAAAATCAATCGAAACAATGGGTGGAAGCTGGTGGAAGTGCTCCGAAGAAGGCGAAGGCAGTGAAATCGGCTTGCAAGGTTATGGTCACTGTATTTTGGGATGCACACGGAATATTGCTCATCGATTATCTTGAAAAAGGATCCACAATCACAGGTAAGTATTATCGTGCATTATTGGATCAATTGATTGATGCAATCAAGGAAAAACGACCACATTTAAAGAAGAAAAAAATGCTCTTTCTTCAAGACAACGCACCGGTTCACACAGCATTAGATACGATGCTAAAATTACGTGAAATACACTTCGAATTGGTTAATCATCCACCTTATAGTCCAGATTTAGCTCCTAGTGACTTTTTCCTGTTTCCAAACTTGAAAAAATGGCTCGCAGGAAAAAGATTCATCTCAAACGAAGAAGTGATTACCGAAACTAACGCGTATTTTGAGGGGTTCCCGAAATCGTATTATTCAGATGGTATAAAAAAGTTGGAATATCGTCTTACTAAGTATGTCGAAGTAAAAGGAGACTATGTTGAGAAATAAATGGTTTTTGAAAAAAAAAATTTTTTTTTCCTACTTAGGTAACTTCAATATCAATCTGGCCTCGTAGTTTTCAAATATTAATTTTGAGTAACCACATCTTTTGTAAACCTAAGCGCATCCAAAACGAAAACTTTTTTTTTTGCATTTGTTATGCACATGAGTTTTTCTGTTATATATAAATAATACATTTCAGATAAAACTATTTTAATTTTTTTGTTGGTATCATTCACGTTACTTCAGTAATGAAAAATTAAATAAATAGAAAACAATAAAATTAAAAATTGCCATAATATAAGAAAAAATGCAATTATTTTGTATAAATTAATAGGTTACCAATTCCTGCTGCTGGCTAGGCCAGACGCGTCGAACCTGCAAACGCTTAGGCGTGCGGTCCGACGTCGAAGGTACGTAATACTGCGACCGCGGCGAAAGATTTTCACCCAATCCTGCTGCTGGCTAGGCCAGACGCGTCAGTGCTGCAAACGCTAAGGCGTTCGGCCTGACGGCGAAGGAAGGTAGTGTTGCAACAGAGGCGGTCGATAATTAAACCAGTTTAATGAATAGTCAACTAGAATTCACAATTTCTCTTTATTTCGGTTTTCCCAATAAGTTTATTAAATAGTTCACTCGAGTTCAAAATTTCTCTAAACGATTTTTATATTTATTACAATTTTAATTGTCACTAGAATTTGACAACGATTTTACAAAACTCTTAGTTATTATTACAATTTGATAAACATTTAACTACTGTTACAATTTGGCAATGATTTTACAAAATATTTAATGCAATTTATTATTTTAACCGCACAACCGTATTCTTGGGTCTCCTAATCGAACTGAGTTAATTCCTAATTTTAAGTTCGTTACGAATCCTCGGTTCGGAGGCTTACGTGACCTAAAGTGCCGCGACAGCAAACCTCAACGCTCCCATAGTTTGGGTTCCCACCACTTTCGCTTTCCGGTGCACCGACCGATCGCAATCGATTTGACCGAATGCACTTGATCGATGCAGAATCAGCGAAATGCAGTTAATCAAACTGCAGCACCGTCGTTTGGGTGCTTTGGGGCGGAAGTCTAACTGGAGCCAATACCTTAGAGCGAAGTGCATTGGACGGACGGATGTCCCACACGCGCATGGTGGACGGACTGACGGACAGCTTGCACGCGCGAGATGGACGGACGGCTTGCACGCGCAAGCAAAAGCTGACGCTGACGGATCGACAACTTGTACGGGCACATGAAGCGTAGAGCTGACGCTGACGGATCGACAACATGTACGCGCACATGACGTGCCGGCGGAAAGTCAATGCACCATACTAACTTATACATCGTTTTTATAATCAATTTCTGTTAATCTGGATGGTAATCAAATCTGACTTCAGTTATCAAATTATAATAATTTCATAAACATGCTGCGTTATTTCTATTAAGACTTTTTATTGTTTTGTTTATAAGCGATTTATAGTATATCCTCAAATATTTTATATGTATACTAATAAAAATAAGAGCGGCGTAGGATAATAATACTAATGTTGGGTCACCGATTCATATACCCTGCAAAGTTACGCTCTCTCTTTTTCGGCACGACAACCTATAAAGCTTTTGTTACTTCATGTACAACATACCAATTATATGAAAAATAAATCTTTTGACCACAAAGCCGACGATAAAACTTTTGACCACAAAGCCGACGCAAGAAATTTTTTATATTAGGTTTCCAGTGCTGTTGGGGAAAACGCTCCTCACACCCTACATTTTTTGGTGCCCGAGCAAGGTCAGTTTTTTAAATAAAATATAAAACTAAATCGTGGTTTGTGTCACGCATCATTATTGGTTGTAATCATTAGACTCCGCAGCATCATAATCATTTTCCTCATCGCTGGCAACGCTCATCGTTGGACTCTCATCGTGGTCATCCTTCCACATCGCAGAATTGGGTTAAGCGTTTGCGGTACTTGCGGTAAAGTTGGAGAAGTATTCGCTTCAAGTGTACCATACCGTACGATTTTGCAGTTAGATTTTAAAGCAAAGGAAAACAATACTTTATTATTCTCCCTATAGCTGCTTCCCTACATGTTCGGCAATTTTGCTACACACGCTGCTCCTTTTCGATTCATTCGCTTTGTTAAAATACGATCGTTTCGGCAACTTCGATATGTCGCTATGTTATCTGGCTACTTCACTAATTGTTTTCATCCAATGTGCATTTGCATAGGGTCGTATCATTTTGCACTTGTAAAGACGCAAATTTCGCTGGGGTAAAATTCACCGGTTCGCCAGGGGTCGTATACAGAAATTATTCCTCGGAGTTATAGTTTTATAGCTTTATTAAATTCAATAAAATTAACATAGAAAGTACTTGTGCCTATTGCTAAATCCACCAATTCATTTGTTTAACAATAATAATTAATAAATCGATGAAGACCGATCCTGTTGTTGGCGCTGTGCAGTCCAAGTATCCAGTTTCAACGGCAGTGGATTGAGAAACCTCTTCGACAAGTAAATCATGTTTGTTTTGCTATGAAAGTGGATTGAAACCCAAAGTTCGTAGCAAAAACAGTAACTTGTATGTGTGTCTGTAGGTTGGTTTGTTCTCGTGGTGGCGTCTGATGATTCGGCAACGTTTCCTTTGGGATGCCTTTGATCTGTCTCGAGTGGTGTGCCGCAGGAAAATAGACTGTATGCCAGGTTGCAGTCGCTTTTAGAGATACTTGTTGCAAGCTTTTTGTTTTTGCCCGAGTCCAGCTGGTCGTTGATTCTGCTACTGCTTCCTGTTGCTAAGGCCCATGGTATTGTTTTTGTACCGTCTTGACCTTAGGCGACCTTCAACGTTTTTGGGAGAAGCCAGTCTGCATTAAAGTTATTGTTGAAGCGAGCCAGAGGCCAGGTGGAAAGGTACTTTCACTAGCTTAATATAAATGCCGTTTAGGGCAACTCCTATCAATACAAACTGACATAGAGAAACTTGATTTTAACGATGGTGGTCATGGAGATTTGTAAGATCTACACATCACAACAAAACTGATAATTCAATTGCAACTAGCTGTAGGTCACAATGCTAAGCACTTACGTTATGAAGTCAAGTTCGAAATTATCTCAGCTTAAACTTCCTTCGTTCAACGGCAAGTTTTCTGAATATCGAAATTTGATTACAACATTTAACCAAATAATTAATCGCGAGTTTAGTTTGTCAAACATTGACAAATTTTATCATCTGTGCAATCATCTCCAAAGTCCAGCTTTAGAAACAATTGATACATTTCAAGTCATCAATGAAGATTATTCCAAGGCGTTATGACAATCCACCACTTATATTTTTAAAAAACATTTAGTCATTATTTGAATTATCATCAGATTCCAAGTCCAATAGTGGTCAGCTAAGAAGTCTAATTGATAAAGCTTCTTCCATCTATGGCTCATTATTGTCGTTGGGAAATGACAGCCAAATTTCTTAAGCTGATTTATTCAGTATTTGCAGAAAGGCATTGTCAATATTTGGATTTGATTGACAACACTCATAGCTTCAGAGCCGTACAGCACATTAAAATGTACGGGCGGATATTAGTGTGTCAATAACATCGAAGTTATCAGTGCATTTTATGGCGTAGCTCACCTCAAGAGAAAATTCAAACATTTCAACTTATGGCATGGAAGCCTTTCTATACGAAGTTTACATTATCTGGTCGATCAACATGCATCGCAATTCGTAGTTGGTTCAAATGTCATCAAGTCATCTTTCTACGTCGTCGATTTGTTGTGCGGTGCTGATTCGCTAACAGACCTTTCATGTATAAAATATGAAGTAACTGAATTATTGAAATAAAGAGGACTTGACTTGGTAAAATGGCATTCTAACCATCAGCATTTCAGGGATCAACGCACAGTTAAAGATTAAAATATCGACACCAATCTATTACAAGTGCCCTTGCTCTTTTTTTTATCGGAACCAGCTAGTAAGCGCAGCACTCAGACAGAGTATATATCCATTGTATTGCACTTAAGGTTCCCTTTTAATCTGCTTTAAATCTACCCGACCTCCGAAAAAATAGAAGTAGATCCTGTGGTGCCAAGGAGCCAAGTTGGTCACAAGTTAATCTGCGTTATCGTCAAAGGACGATAGCTACGAGAATCGTCCGAGCTATTCATCTAGGAAAGACATGAAAAGTGACAGTCCCAAAGAAGACACTCAGACGGCTCCGGTACCGAGAGCCCATGACATCAACAGAGGCCTCATCTAGTCGCACCACAAGACTAGCACCTTCTTTACCATCCCGGTTGCGAAAGAACTCGCCAAAGCCTCGTGTTGATGCCAGGCTTCTGAGCATGCAGACAGGAAAGGACATCTGCGTTTGACAGATCGGGATCCGGGATCCAGCAGATGGCCTTCCTGAGGGACACGCCTGCTTCGCTATAGACCTCGAAGCGAGTGGTCTTCATGGGGGGCACGTCATTAACTACACCCTTGAGCAAATCAAAGTTTACCTGCGACGCGCACGACACCTGTAGAGTGCCGTCCTTTGTCTCATAGCCCTTCGCATTAGCTTCAGGACCGGAGGCAATTACGCGATGCATCAGATAACCTTTGCAGTATTTTATCTCTGCATCAGTCAGCCGATGGTCAGGCCCCAGCTTCCCAATCACCGCCATTGGTTGCGGGCCGGTAGCCTTCTCGCTGTGCGATGGCTTGGCTGCACCTTTGGAAGTGCTTGGGCGAAGGTCCAGGTCACCACCCTCCACTGGCAAAGACTTCGCCTGGCAGATGGTTTTGCTGGGTGCGAGGGGCTGGGCAAACTGCAGCTTACTGGCAACATTCTTCCCCGCCACATTAGCCGCCACCGAGGTTTCGCTCGTACCCTTTGGGGTCGTGGCGCCACCAGCAGTAACAGTTGTAGGGCAGGTGGGTATGTTGTTTTCAGCAAAAATCTTCCGCCGCTTACCTCGCGAGCGAGATTTCGGAGCGGTCAATCCCTCCGCAGGCTCTGTGGCTTTCGTGGGTGTCACTTCCCCCGACCTGGGCCTTTTGGAGGGATTTCTCCTGCACGAGCCTAGCAAGCCGCTTCCTTCTCTTCCTTCTCGCTTGCGTTCGTGTTGCCCCAGAACCACTGGTCGGTCGTTCCGCCACTGTGGTGACTTCCCGACGCAGGCCCTCTGGATCCAGGGTACGTTCCTCCGCCTCTGAAGAAGAAGAGATTGTGGTAACAACCCCTGTCTCCTCCAGGATGCGCTCTCGCTGATAAAGGCGAGAGACTTTAGCGATGGTTGGGGCCTCCAGAATCCGTGGCCCTGCCGCCGAAGCGGGTGGATTGCCACATGCGTGAGTTCCACCTGGAGTATTATCTTATCCATCGCCAGACAGTGGTTTTTCTTCGGGACTCCTCCCTAGCCAGTTTGGTCCGCGGTGGTACCCATTCTCTATACCATCATTGTGATAGACAGACAGACATAACTCCCGCCCCTCCTAAGAGGTTTAGAAGTAATGTCATTTGCCTACCAAGGGTCCCACTATCCGCCACCTACTGACTCGTTCGATGGGATGGCAGGCAAATCCACACGGATGCTCTTAAGTGGGATAAAATTCAAGATTGTTTCCTTTTTTCATTTCCACCAAGTTCCACTTAGTCTCTTGGCACCAATAATCATGACCGCCGACTGGGATGAATCTGTTCCTCAGAATGTTCAGTTCGCTTGGCTCCTCAAAAAATTGCAGCTGCTTGGTTAAATTTTATCACTAGTTTATCGGATCTTGCATCAATCAAAATTCCAAGGATCTGCCTATCTACGAATGTTAATGTTAATCCATGTCAGATCCATGGATTCTGCAATTCATCTATTCGTGCTTATGGTTGCGTAATTTACACACGTATAGTATATCGCACAGGCATTGTTCGCGTTCGCCTTCTCACAACAAGGTCTAGAGTTGCGCCCATTAAAAGGCAATCATTGCCGAAACTGAAGCTTTGCGGTGCACTACTTTTTGCTCGAATTTTTGCAAAAATTAAACCGATGTTTTCTAATCATAATTTTGAAGTTTATCATTGGACAGATTCACAGATTGTACTGTAATGGCTCAAAATGCACTGCACTACACTTTCTACTTTTGTCGGCAACAGAATGTCGGACTACAAGACGGGTTCCGCACATTGTAAAATCGTGCCAACATACGACAATCCAGCAGACATCGTTTCTAGAGGATGCACAGCGTTGGAACTCGTTAGCTCGATTTGGCATCTTGGTCCTCCGTTTCTGTCCGAAGACATAAACAAATGACCTAAACAAAGGAGGGATGATATCGACACGGAAGTAGTAAGTTCGCAAATTAGGAAATCAGTATTTAAAGTAATTCTGACAAGTAATTACATTCTTGAAATCCTCAATAGGTACAGTTTCTACATTCGCGGAATTCGACTGATGCTTCGTTTTTGTTAACGATTTAAAAAAATGAAACAAAAATACACATGATCCTTCTCTTTTGATTGCACCACGACTTGCTGTACATAACCTTAACCTTTTTTGAATTCAACTGAAGGATCCGCATTGTTGAAGGTCGACGGGCGACTTGAATTACCAGATCTTCTAGAAAGCCGAAAACACCCTACTTTGTTGCTTAACAAATATGAATTCATCACGCGGTACGTTCGGCTATTTCACAGAAGAAATTTCCACGCAGGTCCCAAAGCACTGGCAGCTTTAATTCGCCTTCAGTTTTGGATAGTTAATGCGCGCGAAGGTGAAGGAAATTTACTGTGGAGCACTTGACACCATCGCGCCCATTCGACTTCGATTTTTGAGGAACTATCAACGTATATTTACGAACCAGGGCCCGACACCCTACAAAGCCTACATTGCTATCTTCGCATGCTTCGCGACAAAGGCGGTGCACATCGATGTTGTTTCAGACCTCTCCGCGGATGCATTTTTAGCATCTCTCAAACGAATGATCGGACAGAGGGGCCTACCATAACTATTTTTTATTTATTTTAAAGCGTTCACATATAACACAGGGTCTTTTAAATGCGGCAAGAAGTATAAGAATAACAATGAATTATATACAACAAAAATTACTTAAAACTAAGACTAAGAATGTAAATTAAATGAAACTAAATTATTAGATCAGACAAATAAATAAGTTAAGATCAGATAAATAAATAATTAAACATATAAATAATTGAATAAATAGATAATTAACTTAAAAATAAATAATTTTTATGAAATAAGGAAAAGTCAGATGAGAAAGACAATGAATAAACAAAAAGGAAACAAAAATTAAAAAAGAAGAAAAGAGTAAAAAAAATTTAAAAAATATAGCATTAAGAGAAGTAGTGAAAAATTGCTTGCTTAAAGTTGTGTTTACTTGAGATACTCTTAATTGCCAAAGCCAGCGAATTCCACAACCTGATGGCGTTCACAAAAAAGAGTCTATTCGAGTTTAAATACTTGTAATTAGGGACTAAGATGTTCATATTTCTCCTCCATTTACAAAACTTCAACTTTACAAACAAATAATTAGGTGTTCGCGTGTATATCAAGTTATGTAGAAATATGCAATTTCTAGCATCCATATAATTAAAAATATTGCAACCAAGGACCTGATTGCAAAACTTACTGATATGGTCAAACTTTCTTAAACCATATACATATCTTGTGGCATTATTGAATGCAACCTGCAACTTATGCCTGGAACCCGAGTCAAGTTTACCATAAACAACCTCTGAGTAAGTCATGATCGGCACTATAAGCTGAAGCACCAACCTCCTTCTGGTCTAAGTAGGCACAAATGACGCAGTCCTCCTCAAATTCCGTAAGGCATAGTATACCTTATTCACCACTGAATTTATGTGATCCTCACAGGATAGTAAGGAGTTAATGTGGTATCCAAGGTTTTTAACTTTTTCAACAAATTTAAGTTTTGTATTATTTAGTGAAATTGTTGGTATATCAGAGGAAGGGTAACCAGACTTGGAAATCGGGAGGACTTATGATTTTTGGGAGTTGAGCTTCAGCCTATTAGCTATAGCCCATTCTGCTATTATGATCAAGTCTTCGTTTACCCTAGCACATAAATCATCAATGAGACCAATAGGTCTGGACAAATACAATTGAAGGTCATCAGCATATGCATGCATGGTAACATGACGACACTTACTGAAAATGTCATCTATGAACAGTGTAAATAAAAGTGGACCAAGCACTGAGCCCTGAGGCACCCCACAGGTTGAATTACTGAACGCAGACAAACTCTTTCCCTCCCTAATCCTTTGAGACCTTCCAACCAAGTAACTATTTAACATACGGACCGCCGAGCTGGAAAAACCAAAATTCAACTGTAGCTTTTCACATACTAATGAGTGATCTACAGAATCTAATGCTATAGAAAAATCTAACAGGCAAAGCAGGCTCAAGTGTCCCATATCAAATGACTCTCTGATGTCATCCAATATTTTAACAACAGCAGTGGAGCAGCTGTGCCCAGGCCGAAAACCAGATTGGAGTGGGGAAATAAGTTCAAATTTTCTGACATGTTCTGAGATTTTCTCAGCCATGAGAGATTCACATACCTTTGATAAAGCCGACAACAAACTTACAGGACGGAAATCAGATGGTACATTAGCATTGGACTTTTTGGCTATAGGGATAATCGTCGCTACTTTCCAAATATTGGGGAAGCAGGAGCTCGTTAAACAATGGTAAATTATATGGGTCAACGGGCAAAGAATGAAAGGCAAAATAAGTTTAATAAATTTAATAGGACCTCCATCCTCTCCGACAGCATTTGACTTTATCTTGTCGACACAGCGAGCAACATCATCTTCACCCACTGAAATAAACTCAAACACAAATGGGCATTCAGAAACATAGTCCCTCGCAACTACAGCAGACATATCATCAGCAGCCGCTGAACTACTACTAAAATAGTCATTCAGAATACCCGGATCAATCCGACAATCTTCAGATTTCCCAATGCATACCCCAGCTTGTCTTAAATTATTCCACAGCTGCTTGGAAGGTCGTGCTAAACATAGTTTGGACATGAAATATTTGCGCTTAGCCAATTTAATAGTAGAGTTTGCATCATTTCTAGCTCCTTTGTGTACTTCCCATCTAGATGCAGTTGGATTTCTTTTCCACTGATTGTATGTTCTATGCCGTTTTTTAATAGCCAATTTGGCATTCTTCGTAAACCAGGGACAGAGCGAGTAACAAGTGGAACATTCAGGTCAAACAAGGCACCAATTCTGTACATTAAAGAATCCAGCTTTTCAATCACAGAGCTAAACAGCCAACATTCAGACCAATTAATAAGCGATAGGTCATTAAACCAAGAATCAAGATTAATTGAGTTATAGTCACGAAAGGAAATGAATTTTCAGCAACGACTGGGTTTAGATTTACATTCACTGAACAAAAAATTAGATCGTGGTCGGATATAAACGATAATTGGTCAAAGATCATAACTGAAGAAATATCCGAAACTCCAAAAACATCCAACAAACTTGGAGAAGCATTATCTGCAAAGCGTGTTGGCATACTGGTATTCAGCACTAGCAGTCCAACTTCAGAAATTTTACAAATGAATTGCTTGGCAAGACTGTCCTTACATAACATGTTTATATTGAAATCACCACACACAGCAAAATGATCATAATCGATTACACAATTTGACAAAGTTGCAAAGAAAGGATCCAAACAGCAGTAACAATAAGGATTATATACACACGACAGAAAAACTTTTATGCTATTGTCATAAATTTCAACATTTAGAAATTCCACATCTGAGCCTCCAGACATATTCAATAAATTCACTCTTAAATAACTTTTACAATATATTGCCACACCCCCGCCTTTTTTATCTAATCTATCGTTTCGAAAATGCTTGTAATTACCTATATTCAAGCAAGAGTCACCTTACCTTTATGCAACCAGGTTTCGGATACACAAATTACATCAACAGATGACTTCTCAAAGCAGTGTCTAACATAATCCATCTTAGAATCATTTAGACTCGTCGCATTAAAATGTACAATGTTTGATCCAGAGCGCTGGTTGCATAGAACGCCAATCAATGTTTTATGAACGTCACTGGTGGCAGAAACTTCATCACCCATAATTAGCATAAAAATACATATCAGCAACACAACAATAAGCACTACAGTAATAGAAGAAGCAGATAGTAGAGAAGAGGAAATTACTTAAAAAAATTGTCGACAATAAGGCATATAGAGAGAGAGAGCATTTAAGCTACAAAGAAAGATAAACAATATGTTATTATCTGACATTAGAACAACAACACAAAGATTAGAACAACAGGAACAGCAAAGAAATATTGTTTAATTTTACCAGGCGTTTAATTTTACCAAGTACGAACGTATTTTAATATCAAAATAGAAAATGTTTTGTAAATCAGCTTTTTACAAGTAAAAAAATCAATATTATTTTTAAATTTGTAATATTTTTTCACTTTTTATTTTAAATATTATTAAAAAAAGATTATTTTCTTTATTGTATTTGAAGACTTTTTGAAGGCAGTTTATGTTTATTCGATGGTTATTGTTAGTCTCTTTGTGGTTGAAAATGAAGTGCATAAAAATAGCGGCTTTCTATGCACGAAGGCATGCTATCACAAGCAGACAAAGATGGCTGAGGACGGGTAGGAAAAATCACTATCTGAACTGCTTGGAACTTGGCGGGATATGTCGTGGGGAACTCTCTCTACGTCATACTACACTCAGAAGTGAACATGAGCCATGTGACTCCCCCGCCACGTCGCATCCATCTGAAGTTGAGGTCCGCATGAACATAATAAAAATATATTTATTATATTTATTAAAAGGCCCCTTTTTTATAAATTTATATGATTTTATAAAAAAGGGGACCTTTAGTTTAATTTACGGGTAACTAATGTAGTAACAAGATTCACCGTATAGCCTGCTTGAGTGTGACGGGAGCAATGAGAACGTGCCCCACACTAGCTTTGGAACTGATCACTCGACTGACTCCTCTACACCTTGTAGTTAAGAGGATGGCGGCCAGCGCGGCCCTACGCCTACCTAATCTAGCCCACTTTAAAGAAGGCAACCTATCGGGGTACGCAAACATTCTGGACACTGTCTGGAATTCTCCGTGCCTCATGGTCTTCGACAAAATGGACAGAAAATTAGACTTCTCCAAGCACTTCGAAGTGGTCATCAGTGACCGTTCAGCTGGAGAAACAATGAAATAATAATAAAACAGGACTCACAGTTGTGGTATACAGATGGGTCCAAAATGCAAGATGGCAGTGCAGGAACTGGAATTGTAGGGCCATATTTCCAAAAAGCAATTGCAATGGGAAAAACAGCGTCCATTTTTCAGGCGGAGGTCCATGCTTTAGAGTTATGTACTAGAGAATGTCTACGCAGGGTACACGCAACACTAAAATATGCATACTCTCAGATACCCAGGCAGCTATGAAATCATTAATAAACTTCTCATTCCAATCAAAGCTGGTCTGGGAATGCTCTAAACTCCTCAATACTCTAGCAGCGAGAAACTCTGTTACGCTAATGTGGGTACCAGGACATGAGGGACATGAAGCTAACGAAATGGCAGACTCTTTGCAAAAAGGGGTGCAGACACTGCCTTCATAGGTCCAGAACCCTTCTGTGGGGTAAACAGTAGCTTCACAAATAACTTGTTGTGCGATCAGGAAAAACGAGGTCTGCTAAACTACTGGAGAGCCCAAAAAGGCATGCGGCAGTCGAGACTACTCATTGATCCTGAACACATCAGGGTAGATGCTTCTTTAAACCTCAGCAGAAATGACATCAAACTCTATACTGAACTTTTAACAGGACACTGTAGACTAAATTACCATCTGAAAAAAATAGGCTTGGTAGAAGACGATTCCTGTCGACTCTGTCAAGAGGAGCAGGATACAGCAGAACGTATTCTATGCACTTGCCCAGCGGTGGCAAGACGCAGACATAATTACCTAGGTAGTGGATTCTTAACTCCAAATCACCTAGTTAAAATTAAGCCCACAGCAGTTACGAGATTTATAAATAGTCTAGGATTGTTTTAGTTGGGTACGAGGCTGCACAATCGATCTCTTAGGTCGCGGTGTTCTTTTAGCCTGCTAATAATAATAATAATAATGTAGTAGAACCTTCATAATGTAGGTTTTGAAGTGGCCATTGATTGACAGACGAACGAAAAATTAACCTAATACCACAACTTCTCGAACCTCCAGAAAGAGGTATTACCGCCGAATAATATAGAGAAATTCAGCAACGGAAGTACCGAAGAAATAAAGAAAACACAAACCGAGTCGAATATTTGCAGTCTAGCTACATACCACTACCAAAATAATTTCGGTTTGAATGGAGAACATGTTGATCACTTGACTGAGTGTAATTACATGAATTAAGAAGCGGCCCTGAATTATTTTTTGAGGTAAATTTTCAATGGCATGAAAATATCAACAATACAAAGAATATTAATTCTTTAATCGTACCACTCCTACGAGCATGCCTAATTGGATTACGTATCTGATTCATTACTCAGGCATTAATCTCTAATAACAGAAAGGCATAAACTGGGTGGGTGTTTAGTGCTTGCTTTTCAGTAATTTCCCTTTACATAGAAATAGCATATAACCTCATGATTGATATAATGAATATGAAAACCGACAAACTGTTTTTAGAGTAATTTCATATAATTAATAGTAAATCAATACTACATACGCCCGATTTTCAACAGGTTTTTCTATGTTCATCAAAATTCATATTGGACTATGGTGTTTTCCAGTCAATAAATATTAAACGTGAAAGTAAAAGAAGAATAATAGCTAAAAAGAGGAAATGGGTCCCAAAATAAATATATTGTTTTTATAATTCAATGTATAATAAAAAAAATGATTTCAAAAAGTTTGTTTTATTTAGAAACTAAAACGTTAAATAAATGTACATAATTTCCCTCCCAACCACCTCGTGTTACTCCTTTCACAACCCTGGCGGCGATCTATATGGGAGGAGTTTTGGGGCATCTCGTTAGATCTACCGATACAGTTATCCAATTCAGTAATTAATACGATGAATGCCTAATATTCGTGCTAATACATGTGGAGATTATTGTGAACTCTCCCACTCACATTTCTGTCAATCGAAAATGCAGATTTTCGCATAAACATTTACACTTCAAGTTCGCGAAAACATTCCCTGCCATAGAAAACAATAACTATCTATATAGTTCTACATCAGACATCTTTTGGTAGTGATGAGTTGTGGAAATGTTAGTCACACGATGAGGGCATTGGCTCCGGAAAGTCAAGTCATGCTTTAAAGATAAAATTATCAACATGATGATATTGTGGTAAATATTGTCTAGCCTTAACGCTAATAGTTTCGGTACAGGAATAGTTCTCCGAGGGTTTTCACTTACCGACATTGTGATTAATTGTCGCCAAATTAATCCACAATATATAGTGAGACAATCAACCAAAGAGTTGTTCTTTTATCAAACAACAAATTTAATTTAAAATGTAGGTGAAATTTAAAACTAAGCAAATGTAATAATTAATCAATTTGGTAATATATTATTAATTATTAGCATTGCATTTGAAATGCAACAATGGTAATCAAATGAGTTCTCAATACATAGCTGTCATGCTTGACAGTTAATACTTTTGTAATATGTTTCTTTTCCGTCTGCTTAAATATATTGCAATCGTGTAAGGACGTAAGTTTTCTAACTAAATAATATATTACGTTTTATTAACTCATATATAGGTTATGGGCCCAGGCTCTAGTTAATTAATTTCAATGATTATTTTAACCTTGAATTGCAAGCGCCGACTGCATGGACAGTAAGATCAAGTCAGAAGAGCAACAACAAATGAACAATTACGAGAACATCTGCAGTAAAAGAAAAAAATAATTGAACTGAAACCAAGTTAGAAACAATTTGTTTGTTTGAGATAGCTGCAGGAATTTTTGTTCGTGGAAATACTCGATGGAAAACTATTTGGCGTTGGAGGATCTATCAAATTGTGTAATCGGTGAAGAGACTGATATACAAAAAATGTTCAAAAGCAAAAGCCGCTATTGCTTTAAGTATTGAGAAATCAATTTTTGTCCATGTAAAATCAGAAATAAATGCAAAGAATTTTGTCAAAATTTACAGAAGACGTTTGAGGATAGAGGATTGGTGCGAGGTATCACACTACTGAGACGTCTTGTGAGTACAAAGCTGCAAAACTGTGATTCAATGAACACGTATGTTTCTCAAATTATATCAGCTACGCAGCAGTAGTCTGATCTTGGATGTACGAGGAGTGATCAAAAAATAACCGTTATTTTCATCTTTTCGTGAGTTACGTATGTTCGATGTTCGCATTTTTTTCTGTTATGTTGGTACACATGTCTGTTATATATGTTGGCAATACCAACCATTTTGGATTGTCAGTTTGTTTTTGACAGATAAAAAGGTTAGTCGTGTTTTGGTGTGCTCTTCGATTTTGTACTATTCGAAAAAATGGATCAAAGAAACTGTATTCAATTTTGTGTAAAAAATTAAATTAAATGCGCAAGGACATTTGAAATGTTGACTGTGGCCTTTGGCGAGTCTACTATGAGCAGAACACAAGTTCAATTGTGGTATAACCGGTTTAAGGAACGCCGAGAAGATGTCAATGACGATGCTCGTCCTGGTCGCCCGAGCACGTCAACAACCGATGAAAACATTGACGCAGTGAAGAAAATGATTTTGGATAATCGTCGAATCACTATCAGAGAGGTTGCTGATGATGTTGGCATATCGTTCGGCTCATGCCAAGCAATTTTTACGGTTGTTTTAGGCATGAAACGTGCGGCAGCGAAGATTGTTACAAAATTGCTAAATTTTGAGCAAAAACAACGTCGCATGGACATCGCTCAGGAGCTGTTTTTGGCCAAAAACAAAACCGTTATCATGCCTCAACCACCGTATTCACCGGACTTGGCCCCCGCTGACCTTTTCCTCTTTCCAAAACTGAAGACACCGATGAAAGGAAAGCGTTTTGCTACGATTGAGGAGATAAAAGAAAAATCGAAACAGGAGTTGTAGGCGATACCAAAAAAGCGTTTCAGAAGTGTTTCGAGGATTGAAAAAAATGCTGGCATAAGTGTATTATATCTGAGGGGAATTACTTTGAAGGGGACAAGATAGTTGTTGATGAATAAATAAATAAAATCACACAATAACGGTTATTTTTTGATCACACAATATCGGTTATTTTTTGATCACACCTCCTACAGTGACCGATGAGTGGATGAGCTGTATTTTTACTATTTGGCTTAACAGAAGAGTTCGAGCCAATAGCAATGTCGTTGGAAGGACTTGACAAATCTCTTTCAAGTGATCTTGTTAAAACTAAATTATTGCAAGAGACGACTGCTCCGATATCAGCAGTTGAAAAGGCACTGTTTGTAAAAAACAAAAGACCCTTTCATAAAAGGTCAAGTATAATTTGATATTCGTGCTACCAGAAAGGTTACTTTGAAGCCAATTGTCCAGAAAAAACAAATATGTCGGATACTATGGACAGAAAATCATCCAGCTGGTGTAAAAACGACAATAAAAATGCAGACAAAGTTAATGTGGCGTTTAGTGCAGTATTTTTAACAAGTAAATTTGATATCAGTGATTGGTATATTGATTCTGGCGTTATCAACCACATGACGATGCACAGAGAATGGATTACGGGACAAAAGAAATATTCATATGCAGGAATTCGAGCGGCGAATTATGATTTAATAGAAGTTGAATTCACTGGCGAAGTTGACCTCAAAATTGATGTTTCAGGAGTGTATGTAGAAATTAACATCAAAGACGTGATATTTATGCCAAACTTAACTACAAATTTACTTTCAGTAAGGTCGCTGAAATGGGGGGTTGTTTGGTAAATTTTACATCTAAGGGTTGCACAGTTCGTGACAAAGACGGAAGTTTATTGGGAACAGCGTCATCAGATAAATTGGATACGGTGTAAACCGTGGCACTGACGTTAACTAAGTGGGAAAATTCAATGGAGTTATGGCATTGAAGGCTTGGTCATTTCAATATGTCTGACTTAAGAAGTATGAAAAATCGTTCTGTGAGTGGTGTATCGTTTGCCGATAGTGACACTGAATTATCTGTTGCTTTCTGTAAGGGTAAATTCGTACGACGCCCATTTCCAAAAGACGGATCGAGAGCGACACACTTGTTGGAGGGTATACACGCGGATTTATAGCTGGGAAGATGGAGTGCAACTTTATTGGTGGAAGTAATTACTGTTTCGTGCTTATCCATGATTTTAGTAGAAAAACTTTTTTGTACCTGTTGACGCATAAGAACGAAACTTATGACAAATTTTGTTCAGCTAGACCGTTGTTTGAAAATGAAACTCGTTTTAAAATCAAACTCGATTAAAAATTAAAAAATTACGGAGTGATAACGGCACCGACTTTTGTTGCAATAAGTTTAAAGTACTTTTTGACCAAAATGGAATCAAGCATCAAATCAGCATGCCGTTTACACCACAACAAAATGGCTTAGCTAAGAGAACAATAAGAACTCTTATGGAAAAAGCGGGGTGTATGTATTGCAGGATGCTGAATACCGCAGCCTATATAAAAAATCATATGTCATCAGTAATTTTGAGACGAAAATCACCTGGAATATGGAACGGAAAAAACCCACACGTAAGTTATTTTAAAGTTTTGGGTTCACGTGCAATGGCATTTCTACCCAAAGAGAAGAGGCAGAAGTTTGACGCCAAATCGAAAGAATATATATTCTTTGGATATTGCGAGGCACATAAGGGATGTCGCTTAATGGACAAGGGAACCCATTAAAATTTTTTTTTTCCTATATATATTTATTTATTATATTTTCTAATTATTATTATATTTTCTACTATTAATTTGTCTAAATGCAGATATTTCATGTCCAAAGTATGTTTAGCACGATCTTCCAAGAAGCTATGGAATAATTTAAAACAAGCTGGGGTATGCAATGGGAAATATGATGATTGTCGGATTGATCGGGGTATTCTGAATGACTATTTTAGTAATAGTTCAGTGTCTGCTGATGATATGTCTGCTGTAGTTGCAAGGGACTATGCTTTAGAATGCGCATTTGTGTTTTTTTATTTCTTTTTTCTCCATATATTTATTTATTGTATCTTCTAAGCTTAGACTAACAATAAGTAAGCATATCTTACAAACTAAATAATTAATAACAATAGACCTTGCCAATGCTTAGTGCTCTTTAGTAATCACAATGTTATATGTTAGTTACTGTAATAAATGCTATATTAGTGTTTGTACATGATTAAGGTGTCGATGTTAGTTGTGCTGGTGATTTCGTACGTTTTAGGCGACTTGGAAACCTATTACATGGTAGTATTCTAGCTAGATGATTTGGATGCTTTTTGATTTTTTGTGCATATTTTAAGTTGGCTTCGAAGATTTCCTTTTTTACGAGCGGAATGTTAAGATCATTGTGAATGTTGGCATTCTTTATGAACCAAGGTGCGCCAGTAATGGTTCTTAGAATTCTGGACTGTGTTTATTGTATCAATTCTATATTAGAGTTGCTTGCGCCGCCCCACAACTGGCTCCCGTAACTCCAAATTGGTTTTATAATGGCTTTGTACAGGAGAGTTTTGTATTCTAGGCTCAACCTGGATTTTTTGTGCATGAGCCAGTGTAGGCTATTTGCTTTTAAAGTAATTTTTTTTATTTTTTTTTTGCTTCGATGTGGCGCTTCCAGGTCAAACGTGAGTCAAGATGAATTCCTAGGTACTTCACCTCCTTTGCTTGTGGAATAGGAACGTTATTTAGTTTTATGGCTGGAGATGTACCTTTTTTTATAGTAAAGGTAATATGTGTACTTTTTTATTCGTTAATGTTAATTCGCCCATCAGCCAACCAATTTGTTACTAGGATCAGATGATCATCTAAGTCACGGGATGCGATTTTGGAATTTGGATGAATTCTAAGGATAGCCGTATCATCGGCGAAAGTTGCTGTTGTTAAGTATTTATTGGTAGGCAGACCTGAGGTATATAGTAGATACAACACCGGACCTAGCACGCTTCCTTGTGGTACGCCAGCTTTAATTTCATAGCATTTAGAGTAAGCATTATTGTACCTTACCTTGAACTTTCTGCCCCTCAGATACGATTCCAATATTTGGTGTACTTTTGTGGGCAACAGTTTTTTGATTTTGTAAATAAGCCCCTCATGCCAGACCTTGTCAAACGCCTGCGCCACATTTAAAAATACGGCTGAACAATATTGCCTTTAATCGAATGCATTTTTTATCTCGTTCACTATTCGATGAACCTGCTCTATTGTACTATGGTGTTCGCGGAAGCCAAATTGGTGAGTGGGAATAGTGCGTTTTTCGTTTATATGCGGCATTAGTAGCAAGAAAAAACCTTTCTAAGAGTTTTGATAAGATAGGCAGGAGGCTAATCGGTCTATATGATGACAATTGGGAGAGGTCTTTTCCTGGTTTCGGGATCATTGAGATTACTGAAACTTTCCAGGCATTAGGAAAGTGTCCTAAGCGCAACAAGCCATTAAATAGTGAAGTAAGTAAGATGATGGCCATTTGGGGTAACTCCTTGATCATTTTTCTTACTTCTTTTTAATTTAATAGGCGAGGGGATTAATATTAGGTTCTTAGTATTGCAAGGTGGGTTGGGGGTAAAAACATCTCTTAAGTGTTCTGCGAAAACAGCAGACTTTTCATCATCGTTTCTTGCCCAGTTTCCGTTTATTGTACGAATCGATGGAATTCTGCTTGTAGGTGGTTTCATTTCTCCAACAGCTTTCCACAAAGAGTAGTTGGTGACGTCAGTCGGAGAAAGGTTCTGGATCTATTGGTCCAGACAACGATCTGATTCTAGACGAAGGGCTTTTCTCAAGTTTTCACTGGCAATAGATAGCCTCCGTTTTAGGAAAGGGGACCTGGATTTTTGACATTCCTCCTTTTTTCAGTAAGGAGAATATCGATTTGGGTTGAAGTTTGTGGGCGCCGGATGCTGTTGCAGTTGTTGGCGCGCTTGTGCGCAGAGTGGAGCACAGCTAATCTTAGGGTCGAGGTAAATTGTTCCAGAAATGTTTCAATGTCCTCATTAGTTTTGAGACGTGGGTTTGGGTTGAGATGACTACTGATGTATTTTCTGTATTTCAGCCAGTTAGTTTTAAAAGGTGTGAAATCGTAGGTAGGGCGTAACTTTTTGTTCAGATGTATTATAATAGGAGAGTGATCTGAAGAGAGGTCGTTAAGGTGTTCTACTTTGAGTTGCTCTCGTTTTAGGTTTCTAGCAACTCCAAAATCAATAAGGTCAGGGATCTTGCGTGGGTCTGTCGGCCAGTATGAAGAGATAATATCAATCTTGGTGTCAGAAAGCATGAAGTTATATAATTGTTTCCTTTTGGTGTTTTTAGCCGTGAGCACCAGTGAGTGTGCTTGGCATTGTAGTCGCCAGCGGCTAGAAAACTTGTTCCAAGTGTGGAGAAGTTATCCTCCCATCCGTCCAGACAAATTGATGTTGCTTGTAGGAACTCCTTGTTGTATTCTTCCATAGCGAAGTGTTTTATTCTTTGTTTGATTAGGATTCCAGTGCCACCATGTGTGCCCAAGTTCTTGGCTATTAGAACATTGAACTGGGCCGTTTTGTTTGAGAGGCTCCTCCACTGCATTTCTACGATGCATAAGATAGCGTTGATTATAAATAACATGCACTTCTCCTTTTTTAAGCTTTTGGGTTTCAGGCTCCAATTCTTCGCGTAACAATGGCTGAGGGATTCTGTTGCGATTTATTATATTTATAATAGAGCGGGCAGCGAACCCTGCTTCATGTAGTGCTTCTTTGACTTCAGCGGGGGGAATATCCGATTCAAGTCCCTTTATGACAATGGTCTTTGCTACTTTTAACCTGATAGGTGTATTAGCTTTTTTTTTTATCAATGTCGAGGTTTTTTATAACCACTCTGTAATTGCTCTCACTATGTATTTGGATTTTTTTTTCCTGGATATTTCCTTTAGCAAGAGGGGTGACATGGACATTTTTAGAACCAATGAGCTCGGTAAGCTTTGCAACTAATTTACTGGAGTTACGTTCTCGTAGGTAAATGGGAGGTGGTTTAAATACGATATCAGGTTTGGGTGCGTCTGCCTCCTCAGCAATTTGAAGTAGTGCGAAGCGATTATTACTAGAGAGTAGGCTCTCGGTAGTTTTACTGATTTTTGCGATGTTAATTCTGATGCCACTCGATTGTGCATTTCGCTTGCGCTTGTTTATAAGGATATACCTATCTAAACCAGTTTGTGATGTACCACTTTTCCCTGCTGGGTTGCTTGAAAAATTTTTGGTTGAGTGGTTTGCATTGATGGATGGTGTGAGTGCATTTTCAGTATTGAAACTGCGCTCAGCCACTGTTGGCGATTTTGTTTTAGCACGATCGGACGAGTGAGAGAGAGACACGTGGATGGAACCTTTTTGTACTCTTTAGTTGTGGACACCGTTGGGTGGGTGTTGAACATTGAGCGCTCCAAGAGGGCGCATGCGCAGAGAGTGCCAGAGACACTTTTGAACATTGTTTCAGGTTTGAGTGCGAATTTTGTGTACTTGCACTTGCATTGTTAAGTGCAGTCGCAATTATACGCTGTGGAGTTGCAGTCGCATTTGGGCCGCCGCCCGGGCGCTCGCCGTTGTGGCACATGCTACCTCCGCTCGCCTGTCTCTGTTTTGCAGGCAAAGGTGGTAAGCGAACCACATTCGTCGTCAAACCGCTATTGGCAGTCATGCCGAGAACAACCGTCCTTGCAGTGGGGAGAGAAGGTAACATACTGTACTCACTCAGTTGCGCGGTTACCGGACGCTGCTGGGAAAGCTACTGAGGCAGATCAGGTGTTGGTGCAAGTGCAGGCACACTTTGAGAGCGCACCGGGTGAGTGGGAGCGCAATACGTTCATCCACTGACCGCTATAATTCCGCTTATTTATTAGAAGCTAACATAAATTAAAATTTTAAGTTGAAAAGCTGATATTTCGCACAAACTCCTTTTGCCAATTTCACTCACTGACTTTTATTAAACAACCAGTATTATGCGTCTATTTCGCTGGGCTTAAAAATCAAAACATTAAAGTATTTCACTGTAAATCACTATATAATTGAAAAGCAACCGAAAAACACATCCGAACTCTCTTGCTTTACACATTCATACCCATAAAATGATTATAATCAGAGATGTCAATTTTTTTGAGCATTTCACATATCTCGGGGATATTTCTAGTAACAAAGTTTTCCAATTTGCTGCGGATATTTTTGCATCACATAGATCGGCAAGCAAAAGCTCAAATGGCGTACGTACGTATGGCAAAAATATGGTGTAAGTGATGGTTTAAATTCAAATAGCGTGCGATATGGGCTGAACAATGCTGTAGAACGTGATGAATTGGAAGATCACAATGACGATGCTGATGAAACGATGGCAGTACAGAAAAGTTTATGTATGATGATACAGATGACAGACCATTTGTTTACAATTGATTGGACGTAGGCACTGAAAGCAAAGTGTAGATATTCGGCATTCAGATAGAGTCACAACGTCAACACATTTTGCGAATGTGGCTGTCAATAGTGAACCTAAAACAGTCGAGGAAGCCCTAAAGGGGAGTGAAAAATTGCAGTGGGCAGCTGCAATGGACGAAGAGTTTCGATCGCTTATTGATAATGGCACCTGGTGTCTTAACACATTTACTTGATGGTCATAAAGCCATCAACTGCAAGTGGGTCTTTAAACGAAAAACTAGTTCAAAATGTCAAATTGTGCGATACAAGGCGCGAGTTGTGGCAAAAGGCTATCGACTACGAGCATACCTTTTCGCCAGTAGTTCGAATTCATCGATTCGATTTATGGCGATAGCAGTAAAATTTGGCTGGAAAATTGAGCAAATGGACGGTGATATTCACGAAATAATTTATATGCACCAGCCTGAGGCATACGACGACAAAAGTGGTCGTGTATGCAAATTAAATAAAGCTTTGTACGGTCTGAAGCAGGCCAGCAGACAGTGGAATCTTAAACTCAACGCATGCTGCGTATAAGCGATTTAAAACCGATTCCTGTGTTAATATACGACACAAAGAAAATTTGATCGTGGTGATTGCTGTGTATGTCGATGATTTATTGATATTTTTAAATAACTAATGAAGAAAAAAAAAGATCAACTTAACTCAACATTGAAGAAGGATTTTCGCAGGAAGGATCTAGGCAAAGCAACGAACGTTCTTGGAATTCGAATTAACTACAATTATGATAAAGGAATCATCAGTCTAGACCAACAAAGGAATACCTATTTGGTCCTGCGTAAATTGAAGATGTTTGATTGTGATTCGTTGAAGATACCGAGTGATCCAAATCAAAATCTTACTCTCTGTCGACCGTAGATGAGCTTGAGAAAATGCTGACGATCCCATATCAGGAGGCCATTGGTAGAATTATGTATTTAGCACTTACATATAAAAGGGAAAGTGGAAGTCTATACGGGCATCCTGGCTCTGATTGGGGATCAAGTTTTCAGGACTTTAAGTCCTGTACTGGCTATGTGTTTCTATGGCAAAATGCAGCGATGACATGGGCAAGTAAAAAGCAATCACACAGTGGCTCTAGTACATGCGAAGCAGAATATATGAGCTTATTAGCAGTGATACAAGAAGCATTGTTGCTTAATCAGGTAAAGGATGAAATCATTAAAGACGGTATGCCGCCACTGGAGTTACACTGTGATAACAAAGGAACCGTCGACTTAACAGATACTGGAACATAATACGATTCGTCATCATTTAATAAGGGATTACATAAGGAAGGTCAAATTATCAAAGTAGGCACTAATGAAATGATTGCAGATAATTTGACTAAAGCCGTATCAATTGAAAAACATTTATTCTGCATAAAGGAAATGGGGCTTAATATCTAGAGATTAGAATTGTTTAGTTTTAAATGCTCCATTTCCTGTTTGAATTGTATTTGAATTATTGAACTCATTGATTAGGTGGGAGTATTGAGCGTAACATTTGAAATGCAACAATGGTAATCAAATGAGTTCTCAATACATAGCTGTCATGCTTCACAGTCAATACTTTTGTAATATGTTTTTTTTCCATCTGCTTAAATAAATTACAATCGGCAGGACGTAAGTTTTCTAACTAAATAATAGATTGCGTTTTATTAACTCATATAATAATAGGTAAGCAATTCCGTTTTAACTGATTTTGAATAATTTGAAAATATTTATGATTAGTAATTTAAAGTATCACTAATTATAAACTGCTAGTTATTTTCAACAGTTGCCATGTAAATTATTGTAACAAGTCGTTCTTTCGTAAAAAATTATTAGAGAATGACCAATACACTCAAAGAACTTTTAGGAATTTTCTGAACGTGCTACAAGATTAAAATTCATTTTTATTGTTATCAATTCATTAAATTCTAAAAAATAATTTTCAAGAAATTAGGTTCTTTTCAGAAAAATTCAACTGATATCCAGAATTGGCGAAATAGACGTTCTCAGAAACTGGAGAAGATGGAGTTACTCAACCTGCAGAGTTCCCTACAAAGTGAAATTCAAGCGAAAACTTCGATATCTGAAGAATTAAGTCAAACAAGAGCAGAACTGATTGCAACACAGAAGTATTATTTTGAAATTTGTTTGATACCTCATTATAATTCCCATGCCAAAAAATGAATACCTTAATAATTTTTTACCAAAGATTAACTTATTTCCTCTTTTAACTTTTACCATAAAGTTATCCAGAAATTAGTACTTATGATACAATACGTATGTAACAAGAAAATTCAAGTTTAGCCTTGATGAATGAACATTTTGACACCTGTACCGAAAATGAATTTGTTTGTTACAGTGGTATTTGTAATATGAAAGTCACCTTTCTTGTAAAATACATTTTAAATATTCAGAATCTACGCTTTTTAGATAATGAGATTTTTAAATTACTTGCTCACAATCATTATTATGCGGTATGTGTAAACAACATTGATTTCGCGCGCGGTGACTGATAGATGGCCCTTAGTAGGCACATTACAGTTATTTCGGTTTATCCATGGAGATACAGGAGCCTCATCTGATGCTTAAAATAATAATAATATAGTATTCGCGGCCCATTAAAACCAAATCAGGTAATGGATATAAGGATAGTATTCCAGGTGTAATCGACGCAGATTACAATCCGTCTGCTTCGACACTAGGGATACCAATTCTAGATGTGCCAACCATTAATTTTGTATATTTAACGGGTATTTTTAATTAGTCTGGTCCGGTAATTCCTGTCTTTCCTCTTCAGTTTCATCCTGTGGTGATTATAAGAATCGAAGAGATCTGAGTCAGGAAGATGTTCGGCGGTGCAATGATCTCCTAGTGGATCCGCGGGAACACGACTTGAATACAGATGAAAAGGGATAGAACAAAAGTTTGATTACCTTCTACATAGAAATATCATGTAGTGGCACTGCCAACCTTTTAATATCTTTCAAAAGGCCTCGGTCGGTTGCGATTATTCTAGCCAATGCCACGGAGTCTGGAAAATAAATTTGCTCCCACTTCTTCTGAGCTTCGGAGAAAGCAAAGAAGGTATGAAGCAGCAAACACTGCCACAGCCTGCCCTCGGGAGGCCACAAGTTCTGAGAGTCATCTGACCACTAACGGAGTAGCTTTGCAGATTTCCGACAATGGGACGTTCGAGTGCTACCGGGGTATCAGCCAAGCTGGCACTATGAGGCGAGACTGACGTATCATGGCTTTCTTAGCTCTCTTCCCCAAAGTCAACTGCCTTTTCGACGAAGTATTTGTCTGTGGTAAGTGTTATGTTGAATAAACAGCCACACACATTCAGATATTTCATGATCATGCCCTAGTTTTCAGCCTCGAGGCTAATTGAAAGTTTAAGCAATGCAAAAACCATCTTATGGAATCCGTGTTAGCCTCAGATCTGGATACAAATGTGCAGGCTAATGAGCTAAAGAAGGAACCTTAAAAGTGTAGAACTCATCTTGTGCGTATAATATCATGGGTAAACTTGCCTTGCAGTCTCCAAGGAGGAGAGTAACACCTTTGGAATACAATTCGTTGGTTCCCACTCTCCTCTCCTGGATGCCTGGCGTTGATACTACAAACCAATAGTTTTTTCTCACACCATGGGTAACAACTTGTCGATTTAGAGAGATCTAGACTTGTAAAGTTAATGTTTTGTAATCGAGGTACTACAATCGCTTTAATCCCTTCTCTGGTAGGATTACCCTTCATATCTTAACATGGGAGTGATTCAAGCGGCTCTACTCGTGGTACTATCACACAGGTGAACTTGCAGCATTACAACGCCGCTACTAGAGGCCTTTCTCGGCTGTAGACATTATCCGCATAGGTACAATTCAGAGTATATACAATTGTGGTACCAGAACTGGTAGTGGCTAGTGAAACCTATATTCATAGATGGCCTCACTTCGCGACTGAAACTGCTTACTTTAATTTTGACTTGATTCGCACACCATCTCTCCTGGTGATTTATACTTACTGCATTTGATCTATAATATACGTCTAGGGCATTTAGTTTAGCTCGATGCAACCGGACAGGATAACATATGAAAGTACAGCAAAGACAATCACATTACTTTATCATACAATATATGAGTTTATTTTCTTAACAGAAGCGGTTTTATAGCGAATAGAAGATTAGTGTATTGCGCTTTCTGACTCAGTCTGCGCACTGTCAAAGAGTAACTGAACTAGCGCGAAATCCTTCAACATTACGCGAAATCCTTCAACATCTATAAAAATAATGAAAGTGTGTTTCCACATGCTAATTGAAAAGGAGTAAGGGACTTGTGCTATTTCGAGTTAACCACGGGCCTGATATGTATAAATGTAACAGAAAAGAATTAAATTGCATTGTATTGCTTTAGTATTACTTGCAGTGATCTTCAACATTTGTCACAATGTAACTCACACAAACCCAATGCTGGTGCCAAATCCAGTGACTGTGGTAGTAACCACACTGCGAACTACTGCGAATGTCTTATCTATAAAGACTTTGAAAATAACCCTTCCCAACGACAGAAAATCCAACGCAATTACAATTTTGACCCGAGAATAGGTACCAATAATTAGCGGCTCTCATCAGAGAATTCAAATACAAAAATAACACAAATTCAGCCAGCAACACCAAACCTCGAAAGTCTAGAAGCTATGCTAATAATGCAAAATATGGTGTAAGAGGTTATGAAAACGCAAATCCAAATGATGCAAATATTTGTTTCTAAAAAACTCCATTTTTTAGTCGCCCTCTGTGTCTAGTGGTAGGCATATTAGACTCACACCCCGAGGGTCGTAGGTTCAAATCCTGCCACGGGCTTGGTGTCCAAAATTCTTTTTTCTATAAAATCTTTTTCTTTTTGAGTCGAAAGCCACTGTAGCTACTACTCATTCCCCCAACTCCTTACACTCATAATAAATTATAGTGTAAGGTATAATAATAATAATAATAATAATAATAATAATAATAATAATAATAATAATAATAATTCTATTTCCATTTGTCATAGAACTAGCTTTCGACCATATAAGCTAGAATTAGAATATTATTTTAACCGCTAATAAAATTGATGTTATGCTTATTTCTGAAACCCATTTTACGAAGAAATTCTATTTTCTCAATCCGGACAAGTTGCATATGATAAATCATCCTAATAGGGAGGCTCATGGTGACACTGGAATATTAGCGAGATGAATTACTTACTTACCCAGGGTTTTCATTCCCTAACCTACATTTTATTGATTTTTTTATATGCTTGGGAATAAATTCTTAGCAACAAGTGATTTTAAGAGAAAACACACCTTTTGGGGTTCTCTGCAGATTATTCCCAAAGGAAAACAATTATTTTCTGGTCTAAAATAATACCATTGGAAATTTATCTGCATCATTGACTATTGTTTCACCCTATTCACGAAATGTGCTCATGTAAACCACAATCACACACCATTAGTGGCGTTATTTAACCAACCACCATATGCAATTCAGGCCCGCTTATAGTTATTGCTGCAGGCCTACAATTTACAAGGCATTTTCGAGCCAAACAACTTTTTATTTATTGTAGACATGCACTCTAAAACACCATTAAATCGTAATTTTTTGACCGGAAAATTAGTGTTGTCTGAGTATTGCATAGGCAAATCTAGAAGATTAAGTTCTAAAAGTAAAACACTACCTTTGTAATAAATGGCCATTAAATAAAAACCAGCCAGAAGAAGTCACTATGCCATATTTTTATAGTAGGTCGATAATCAACGAAAATATATTTAATATTTTGAAATTTCAACATATTACATTATTCTTAAAAAGGGACTCTTATATATATATGCCATATATATATGCCATCATAAACAAGGGACTATTATATAGATATGCCATCATCGTAAACATGAATAATAACTAACAAACATTTTGGTTATAATAAATAAATTCAAGGTAGAAAGGCTCCTAACATGGCTCCTTTTCTTTTATTTACCTAACGAGATCAGCGGATTTCTTCCTTGTTAGTCGCCGCACGGTATCTGAAGGTTTGACAAGCTGAGCAGCTTATTTATTTATGTACTTTTTTAGTTTATCTGCGTGTGCTATAGCGAAAGCTAAATAACGGTGCAGGACAACTTATTTTGGATTGTTTGTATCATGGTCATTTTACTTTTTTTGGTGCAGCCCCATAACTGTACACCATCCGCTCATAGAGGTCAAAGGATTGTATTATAAGTAAGGTGTCAGTCGATAAGACTGACTGCCAGTTAGTCGTTTCATTTGTATAGACTGCAATTATGGTCCGTTTTCTTTTTCACGTACACTTTCCACTGGAGTTTTGCATCCAATATCATTCCTAGAAACTTTGCAGTATTAGATGAGATTTTTTAACACCATTTATAAAGTGTTTTAGCTGGTCAATTTTCTTGTTTGTGAAAGCAACATGAATCGATTAGGTACTACTCAGCTTGAGTCGCCATAGTTTGGCTTTAGAAATTACTTACAACGGATTGTAGTGCTTCTGTATACACTTTTATCAAAGCCAGTGAAAAAAAGCAAGGTAGTATACTCGGCAAAAGTTGCAGCGAACATCGTTTGTATACAGAAGGTACATCATAGGTCTTAGGACACTTCCTTGTGGCAATCCAGTTTTATTTCTGTTAGATTAGAAAAGGAGTCTTCCTATTTAATTACAAATTAACTTGTTGTTAAATATGATTTCAGGATATCACAATATTGTATTGGCAATTGGCTACGAAGCATATGAACAAGGTCTCTTTTTTTAAATTTTGTTTTTTCCAATTATTATTTATTAAATCTTTCGAAAGAACTAACAGTAATTTTTTATCATAAAAGCTAATATGAAACTCTAATGTTCTTTTGCTAATACTAGGAACAAATATTTTAAAGAAGATGTTAATTTATAATTAATTAATTCATTGTTAGAGATATATGTTAGCTAAGATCTATAATATATATTTCTTTCTTAGCTGTTTGGGTCCTGAATATAGCAACAAGTTTCGGGCTAGCTCGTTTGGGTGGTTTTCTAATTTCAGAAGGTAAACTTTTTTTAGTCTGCCTATTTCTTCTTGTACATTTGGAATTCGTAGATCATTGTGGATATTTGGATTTTTGATATACCGTAATTATTCGAAGTATCCTAGATTGCATTTTCTGTAATTTTTCCACATTAGTAAGTGTTGCATTACCCCACATCTGTATTCCGTGGGTCCAAATCGGTTTAATTATTGCTTTATACAGTAGTAATTTGTATTCCAATTTGAGCTTCGAGTTATTATTTAGCAAACGGAATAGTGACTGTAGTCGTAGATTTATATGTTTAACTTTTGCCTCTATATGTTTGCTCCAGGTTAACGTAGGCAGCTTGGGGAATGCCGTGATTATTTATGTTTATAGCTGGGCAGGTTTCCCTTCTTAATGTACAGGTTATTAGGACACATTTGGTTTGATTGACTTTTATTTGCCATTTCTTTAACTATTTAATTAGTGTGTTGATGTGTATGTGTAGATTTATCTTAATAGTGAATTTTGGTGGGCAATATATGGCGGGCAAATGTTGCCCACAAATTATTCTAAGTAGATAGATGTGCTTTGTAGATAGTGTTCACTAGTATCTTCTAGAACGTGGTGTTTAATCCTGCCCTTAATAAGAATTCCAGTTCCTCCATAAGCTTTTCCTTTGGGATGTTTGTGTCGTAAAAACTGTAGCCGTTAATTCTAAAGCAGTTCTCTCGTCAGATGCGTCTCGGAGAACACCATTTTGTCGAACTGATTTCTATTTTGAGGCTTTCGATTTCAAATTTATGTTGATGGTTTGGAATTATATTTCTCTCTGCAATAATTGTCTCTTTATAGGCTTTAAAAAATTTCTTTCATGACCTTCGATAATATCAGAAGTAATGAAATTGGTCTGTAAGAAGAACATAAGGAGACTTGCCAGGCTTATCTGTCATTATAACTTCAGCTACGTTTTAAAGAGTCATTTTAGTTCGCCGTTAGCTTGGTATTGTGCGTCATTTGTTTGATTTTATTTTGGTAGTTACAACCTGCGTATGAAAACTTAAAGGCAGGAGTAACTGTTCAGCATGCGTTTTGTATAATTTGGGTGAATTTTCTCTGTAGTTTTTCAAATTTTCAATAGGAGTATTTCACCATGTTGAAGTTTTGCTGATAGTATTTTGAATGAATGAATAATGAATGAATAATAAATTTATTTACCAATCATACATGTATAAAAGTTAACATATTTTAAAAATACACTTAAAAATAACATTCAGATATGATAAGTAAATACTACATTCTGTTGTTCGATACGAACAAGTGTCGAATGCAGTTTCACTAATATAAATACAAAGTAAATAGAGGTAAGGTGTGGGGTCTTACAAATATTTATAATTATTAAACTTAAAATTCGAAGGGTAGAAGGGTTTTACAAATATTTATAAATTAAGAAAATTTGTTGAAAAAGATGTGATAATTAAAGGGTGACAATGCATATTAATTAATTTAAAAAGAATTATATAAAAATTATAAGGAAACAGTTAGAACGGTATCAATTACATTGAAATCCCTATTGAACAACCATGACTTCACTTTAGAAAAAAACACATTTTTGTTACGCAAACAACGAACACAATATGGTAAACTATTAAAGAGTCTGGATGCCGTACATGTATAAAAGGAAAAGTAATGATTCAAGTTGTGGGGCGGAATCTTGGCAAAATTTTGAGTATTTACCCTCAAATTGTGACCAGAATTACTTCTTATTAATAAATAACCGGATCTAATAAAGAAAACCTTTAAGACTCTAAAAAAATAAAAATGTTTAATGGGTAAAATGTTTTAAGTTTTTGAACAATGGAAAGCTACTTTCAAATCGCGTTTTGTTACAGATAGTTCGAACTACATGTTTTTGGGCGATAAGCAAAGAATTAATTTTATAAGCATGTGTACCACCCCAATAAACTAACCCATACTGCAGTTTTGAGTGAAAAATACCATGGTAGATACACAAAAGTAGTTTTGAGGAACAGTACGGTTTAAGAAGATATACATGTCTAATAGCACCCATGAGGTACCTTTTCAGGGCGAGTGTATGATCCACCCAGTTCATTTTCCAATCAAGAAGTAGCACGAGATATTTAAATGATTTAACGCAGTCAATAGAAAAACATTTGCAAGAGCAATTATTAGAATCGTAAAATGTATTTGAATGACACGAATAATTACATATATCCTTACAAATTAAGTATTTTTTACATCCTGCACTATGAAAGGTAAAATTGCCTAGACTTAAATCAACACCTCCTACACTGAAGTACATAATTTTGGTTTTATCACTCAAAATTAGTTTGTGTGATGAGAACCAATGCCTCAAAACTTCTAAATCGTGATTTATATCGCAATGTACCTTTAAAGCAGAATCATTGATAAAAGTACATGCCATATCGTCCGCAAAAGCTATCGTATTACTCAAAAAATGCTGATCAAAAATAGAGTTTATGTATATTAGAAAGAGAATAGGCCCCAAAACAGAGCCCTGGGGAACCCCAATATCTATATTAACAAAACTGCTAAACACGTTATCCACTCTTACTCTTTGCTTTCTATTTGATAAATAAGATTGAAACCAACAGTACATAGAACCTCTGAAACCACATCTCCATATTTTTTTTAATAATATTTCATGATCGACAGTATCAAAAGCCTTTGTAATGTCCACAAAGAGAGCTGCACAAACTTTTTTATTATTTAAACCACTGTAAATATTTGTGCAGAAATTTAAAAGTGCATCTTCAGTGGATAAACCCTCTCTAAAGCCATACTGACAATTGTTAAAAAACTTATTTCTATTCAAGAACCGCAGCATTCTCGTTTTTACAGCCTTTTCAAAGATTTTTGAAAAAACCGACAACAATGAGATTGGTCTGTAGTTATTTAAAACAGATTTATCACCCTTTTTAAATAGTGGAATAACTACTGCTTTTTTAAGTTCTTCAGGGAATATACCAAATTTTATACTCGTGTTAAAGACATTACAAAGGACATCAACATTATTAAACACAATTTTTTTAACAAACACGTTAGAAAAAAAAACATCAGAACATGAGCTAGAGTTTTTAAGAGACATTACTATTTTATACAACTCAAATGATGTCAATGGTTCGAAAAAAAAACTACTTGGAAAGAACGGTTCATTATCTAAGCATTTGCAAGCAAAATTGTTTACGCCTTCCTCAGAAATCACATCTCTACCCATTCTAGCGAAAAAATTATTGAACGCATTGGCTTTATCGAAAGTATCATATAAGGACATTCCTTCAACATATACAAAATCGGTATTTTTATTATCTGTAGATTTATGTAATATATTATTAACCAATTGCCATTCTTTTTTAACATTACCTCTGATTTTATTAAATTCTTTAACGTAATAGTTAGTTTTACAAGTCGAGACTTCCAAAGAAATTTCCTTACAAAGCACCTTGTAACGAGATTTAACATTCAAGTTATTGGGATGTTTAAAGATTTGTGCCTTTATTCACGAGGATATGCGGTTACTGTTTTTTTATTGTATTTCTCCTTAATTTTACATAGACTCAAGGCCATCTTCAATTACCATTTAAATTTTTGTTATTTTTCTTAAATTGAAGAAATTTATGTCTGGTATTTTATTTTGGCCAGCTGACCAATAAGTAGTCTTCGAGAAGTACCCGCCCTATACTCGTGATCAATCGTAATGTACCCTCTAATTTTTTCGCTGGCTGAGCGGTACAAAGTATTTGGGAGGAAACATCTTCAAAATGTATGTGAAAGTGTGCAAGCTATTTTTAGATGCAATTCTTTTATAAGATGATGTACAAAACAATGCTGAACAACCTCATTGTGCGCTGAATACAAAAACTGCTGCGCAACTTACAAAAAATTAGTGCGCGAGCCGCACCCGCGCAGCTTAGAGGGAACTTTAGTCGCCACAATTAGTTTGTTTCATGTTGAAATCGCCCCAAGAATACATTTCTTTCAAGTAGTTTCAATAATTCGAAATCCTTCTCGCTGGTTATACAGTGCCGTGGTGGACTTTATGAAGCGGTTATTGAGAATGATTGATGGTCCATTTCGATCATAACAGAAGTCATTTGAAATTAATCAGCTATTTGCTTCACACCCTCACTGTGTTTGATGTTGTTATGCACTATCAAAGAGCTGCCATCTCGTGCACAGTTGCTAGGATGAATAGAAAGATAGATTTTGTAATTATTAAATTTTAAGAAGGATTATTTCGTAAAATGGTTTTTTGAGGCATATACCAATATTTCCTGTTTCAAGTCATAGTTCAGTTTGTTTTGTTGTTTCATAAGTTTGCTGGTATTCCAAAGCAATATTTTTAAGGCTTTAATCATTACTCGTTTTTGTTTGTTTTTGAGATTGGTACTAAGCGTATGCGACGCTTATCCAGTAGCTTGTTGAACTCTTCTTGTTTTTCCAACTTAGCAATGATTGGGAGAAAAAATGAATTTTCTCAGATTGGGTTTTCTTTGACCATTTTTCATCATGAGCATGCTTCATCGATTTGTTCAACTTCGATGCACTTGCGGTTCTATTTACAGCTACACATGTCGTTGAAATTACTGATTCGTTTGTTGAGCGTTTACTCGTTTTTTTTTTGTTTGCTGTTTTAAATTTTGTCTCGAATTTTTGGTTTTTTTTGCTACCTCACACCTTCGATAATTAGCTGGGTGAATTCCACCACAGCTGATGCATTTTGGTTCGGTTGAAGGCAATTTTTAGTATCCACTGTAATGGGCTTGCCAACGCACTTAAAGCATTTTTGTTAAGGCTGTGTAGTTATCAATGTCGAAAATTTATAGACTCCATTGTTCATAAATTTGTAGAAAATTCTTCTTGAACAATTTCTTTAATTTGATTTTAATTATATTTACTTTATACATTTAGGTTGTTTTTTGTTTTAAGGATTCATATCTTGCGTTGGCTGTCTTTAGCTGAGTATTTTCAAGTTTTTATTCATACATCTCTGATTGAAGTTTTTCGCAAAGTGCTTCGAGCTTTTGTCTTGTTGCGCAATCTAGTTTTAAGTTTTGATTGTGTTGGTTGCTATTATTTCCACCACTATTAGGCAGAGTGCTTATGCTTAACAGATTTATTCACACAATTAAACTAAATTTGATATTTTTAATCTTTTAGAATAGAGGTAATTTACGTGTATTTTAATTATTAAAGTAAAAATATTTATTTATTTTTTGTAGTTGCTTACTTTTACGGAGTCTATTTATTGTGATTTACTTTTTATTTACGATAAATAATAAGTAAATCACAATACACGATAAATAAAAAAATTGTAATTATAAAAAAATATATTGTTACGAAATTGCCCTCCTGACAATTTATAGTGACTTTGAATACACGGAATCGTTCCACTGGATTGTATAGTCAAACAATCGCTTGGTTAAATTGAAATAGTTAACTTTATTTAATTATTGCAATTCACACTCTTAATCTTAGGCTTAAATTTTAGTTTATACAATTTGGCACTTTGTTTACTTTTTAATTTTATACCTTTATACTGTTACTGTTACTATCACGATGTATACACTGCTACTATCAATGTTCAACTTATTCTCGACTTTAATTTTGTTGCGACTTATATACTTCTCGTGTGCTGAACCATATCACGTTAGAATATCCACTACACATAGAATATGCAGGACACATAGACACCTCGCATGTGCCAGAGCATGCCTCCTTGCATGTGCCAGAGCTGACCTGCTCGAATGTGTCAGAGCATGTCTCCTCGCATGTACCAGAGTATGCCTCCACGCATGTGTATTTGTGGTGAAAATGTATGTGTCGAATATGTATACCCTAAAAGTATGCAACAATTTATATTTCAATATGTATACTCGTATAAAAGCTTTTTCTGCATGTAGAAACCACTGTTTGCCAGCCAAACTCAGCCTCTGATGACAACAGGTATATCAGGACACTACTTGCTCTGCTTTTCAAATTACACATTCACATCCGTTGACTATCAGCTACACAGAATGTTTCGATCGGATTATTATGTGGTATCAACTTTTATTCAATATCGAGAAAACAATACTTTTGTTCTAGCACACTATTTTAGCTTCTATTCACTGCGAATTAAGATTAATCTTTCTAATGTGAAGTTCGCTGCAAGATTCTCCGCCACAGGGTCGATAAGCGGCATGTTGAGTACCGTTTCGAGAGCAGCCGTTGGAGTGGTTCTCAGTGCGCCTGTTATGCAAAGAGCAGCGAGGCCCTGGATTCTTCCCATTGGCATTATATACGAGGTGTGATCAAAAAAGAACCGTTATTGTGTGATCAAAAAATAAAGTATTTATTTATTCATCAACAACTATCTTGTCCCCTTCAAAGTAATTCCCCTCAGATATAATACACTTATGCCAACGTTTTTTCCAATCCTCGAAACACTTCTGAAACGCTTTTTTTGGTATCGCCAACAGCTCCTGTTTCGATTTTTCTTTTATCTCCTCAATCGTAGCAAAACGCTTTCCTTTCATCGGTGTCTTCAGCTTTGGAAAGAGGAAAAAGTCAGCGGAGGCCAAGTCCGGTGAATACGGTGGTTGAGGCATGATAACGGTTTTATTTTTGGCCAAAAACAGCTCCTGAGCGATGTCCATGCGACGTTGTTTTTGCTCAAAATTTAGCACTTTTGGAACAATCTTCGCTGCCGCACGTTTCATGCCTAAAACATCCGTAAAAATTGCTTGGCATGAGCCGAACGATATGCCAACATCATCAGCAACCTCTCTGATAGTGATTCGACGATTATCCAAAATCATTTTCTTCACTACGTCAATGTTTTCATCGGTTGTTGACGTGCTCGGGCGACCAGGACGAGCATTGTCATTGACATCTTCTCGGCCTTCCTTAAACCGGTTATACCACAATTGAACTTGTGTTCTGCTCATAGTAAACTCGCCAAAGGCCACAGTCAACATTTCAAATGTCCTTGTGCATTTAATTTCATTTTTTACACAAAACTGAATACAGTTTCTTTGATCCATTTTTTCGAATAGTACAAAAATCGAAGAGCACACCAAAACACGACTAACCTTTTTATCTGTCAAAAACAAACTGACAATCCAAAATGGTTGGTATTGCCAACATATATAACAGACATGTGTTCCAACATAACAGAAAAAAATGCGAACATCGAACATACGTAACTCACGAAAAGATGAAAATAATGGTGAACAACCTCATTGTGAGCTGAATACAAAAACTGCTGCGCAACTTACAAAAAATTAGTGCGCGAGCCGCACCCGCGCAGCTTAGAGGGAACTTTAGTCGCCACAATTAGTTTGTTTCATTTTGAAATCGCCCCAAGAATACATTTCTTTCAAGTAGTTTCAATAATTCGAAATCCTTCTCGCTGGTTATACAGTGCCGTGGTGGACTTTATGAAGCGGTTATTGAGAATGATTGATGGTCCATTTCGATCATAACAGAAGTCATTTGAAATTAATCAGCTATTTGCTTCACACCCTCACTGTGTTTGATGTTGTTATGCACTATCAAAGAGCTGCATGATAAGCATCTCGTGCACAGTTGCTAGGATAAATAGAAACATCCTAGCAACTGTGCACGAGATGGCAGCAGGATAGATTTTGTAATTATTAAATTTTAAGAAGGATTATTTCGTAAAATGGTTTTTGAGGCATATACCAATTTCTATACAAATTTCCTGTTTCAAGTCATAGTTCAGTTTGTTTTGTTGTTTCATAAGTCTGCTGGTATTCCAAAGCAATATTTTTAAGGCTTTAATCATTACTCGTTTTTGTTTGTTTTTGAGATTGGTACTAAGCGTATGCGACGCTTATCCAGTAGCTTGTTGAACTCTTCTTGCTTTTCCAACTTAGCAATGATTGGGAGAAAAAATGAATTTTCTCAGATTGGGTTTTCTTTGAGCATTTTTCATCATGAGCATGCTTCATCGATTTGTTCAACTTCGATGCACTTGCGGTTCTATTTACAGCTACACATGTCGTTGAAATTACTGACTCGTTTGTTGAGCGTTTACTCGTTTTTTTTTTGTTTGCTGTTTTAAATTTTGTCTCGAATTTTTGGTTTTTTTTGCTACCTCACACCTTCGATAATTAGCTGGGTGAATTCCACCACAGCTGATGCATTTTGGTTCGGTTGAAGGCAATTTTTTGTATCCACTGTAATGGGCTTGCCAACACACTTAAAGCATTTTTGTTAAGGCTGTGTAGTTATCAATGTCGAAAATTTATAGACTCCATTGTTCATAAATTTGTAGAAAATTCTTCTTGATCAACTTCTTTAATTTGATTTTAATTATATTTACTTTATACATTTAAGTTGTTTTTTGTTTTAAGGATTCATATCTTGCGTTGGCTGTCTTTAGCTGAGTATTTTCAAGTTTTTATTCATACATCTCTGATTGAAGTTTTTCGCAAAGTGCTTCGAGCTTTTGTCTTGTTGCGCAATCTAGTTTTAAGTTTTGATTGTGTTGGTTGCTATTATTTCCACCTCTATTAGGCGGAGTGCTTATGCTTAACATATTTATTCACACAAGTAAACTAAATTTGATATTTTTAATCTTTTAGAATAGAGGTAATTTACGTGTATTTTAATTATTAAAGTAAAAATATTTATTTATTTTTTGTAGTTGCTTACTTTTACGGAGTCTATTTATTGTGATTTACTTTTTATTTACGATAAATAATAAGTAAATCACAATACACGATAAATAAAAAAATTGTAATTATAAAAAAATATATTGTTACGAAATTGCCCTCCTGACAATTTATAGTGACTTTGAATACACGGAATCGTTCCACTGGATTGTGTAGTCAAATTGAAATAATTAACAAATTGGTTAAATTGAAATAGTTAACTTTATTTAATTATTGCAATTCACACTCTTAATCTTAGGCTTAAATTTTACTTTATACAATTTGGCACTTTGTTTACTTTTTAATTTTATACCTTTATACTGTTACTGTTACTATCACGATGTATACACTGCTACTATCAATGTTCAACTTATTCTCGACTTTAATTTTGTTGCGACTTATATACTTCTCGTGTGCTGAACCAGATCACGTTAGAATATCCACTACACATAGAATATGCAGGACACATAGACACCTCGCATGTGCCAGAGCATGCCTCCTTGCATGTGCCAGAGCTGACCTGCTCGAATGTGTCAGAGCATGTCTCCTCGCATGTACCAGAGTATGCCTCCACGCATGTGTATTTGTGGTGAAAATGTATGTGTCGAATATGTATACCCTAAAAGTATGCAACAATTTATATTTCAATATGTATACTCGTATAAAAGTTTTTTCTGCTAGTAGAAACCACTTTTGCACTTTTGCCAGCCAAACTCAGCCTCTGATGACAACAGGTATATCAGGACACTACTTGCTCTGCTTTTCAAATTACACATTCACATCCGTTGACTATCAGCTACACAGAATGTTTCGATCGGATTATTATGTGGTATCAACTTTTATTCAATATCGAGAAAACAATACTTTTGTTCTAGCACACTATTTTAGCTTCTATTCACTGCGAATTAAGATTAATCTTTCTAATGTGAAGTTCGCTGCAAGATTCTCCGCCACAGGGTCGATAAGCGGCATGTTGAGTACCGTTTCGAGAGCAGCCGTTGGAGTGGTTCTCAGTGCGCCTGTTATGCAAAGAGCAGCGAGGCCCTGGATTCTTCCCATTGGCATTATATACGAGGTGTGATCAAAAAAGAACCGTTATTGTGTGATCAAAAAATAAAGTATTTATTTATTCATCAACAACTATCTTGTCTCCTTCAAAGTAATTCCCCTCAGATATAATACACTTATGCCAGCGTTTTTTTCAATCCTCGAAACACTTCTGAAACGCTTTTTTTGGTATCGCCTACAGCTCCTGTTTCGATTTTTCTTTTATCTCCTCAATCGTAGCAAAACGCGTTCCTTTCATCGGTGTCTTCAGTTTTGGAAAGAGGAAAAAGTCAGCGGAGGCCAAGTCCGGTGAATACGGTGGTTGAGGCATGATAACGGTTTTGTTTTTGGCCAAAAACAGCTCCTGAGCGATGTCCATGCGACGTTGTTTTTGCTCAAAATTTAGCACAATCTTTAGAACAATCTTCCCGGCCTTCCTTAAACCGGTTATACCACAATTGAACTTGTGTTCTGCTCATAGTAAACTCGCTAAAGGCCACAGTCAACATTTCAAATGTCCTTGTGCATTTAATTTCATTTTTTACACAAAACTGAATACAGTTTCTTTGATCCATTTTTTCGAATAGTACAAAAATCGAAGAGCACACCAAAACACGACTAACCTTTTTATCTGTCAAGAACAAACTGACAATCCAAAATGATTGGTATTGCCAACATATATAACAGACATGTGTACCAACATAAAAAAAAATGCGAACATCGAACATACGTAACTCACGAAAAGATGAAAATAATGCTGAACAACCTCATTGTGAGCTGAATACAAAAACTGCTGCGCAACTTACAAAAAATTAGTGCGCGAGCCGCACCCGCGCAGCTTAGAGGGAACTTTAGTCGCCACAATTAGTTTGTTTCATGTTGAAATCGCCCCAAGAATACATTTCTTTCAAGTAGTTTCAATAATTCGAAATCCTTCTCGCTGGTTATACAGTGCCGTGGTGGACTTTATGAAGCGGTTATTGAGAATGATTGATGGTCCATTTCGATCATAACAGAAGTCATTTGAAATTAATCAGCTATTTGCTTCACACCCTCACTGTTTTTGATGTTGTTATGCACTATCAAAGAGCTGCCATCTCGTGCACAGTTGCTAGGATGAATAGAAAGATAGATTTTGTAATTATTAAATTTTAAGAAGGATTATTTCGTAAAATGGTTTTTTGAGGCATATACCAATATTTCCTGTTTCAAGTCATAGTTCAGTTTGTTTGTTGTTTCATAAGTTTGCTGGTATTCCAAAGCAATATTTTTAAGGCTTTAATCATTACTCGTTTTTGTTTGTTTTTGAGATTGGTACTAAGCGTATGCGACGCTTATCCAGTAGCTTGTTGAACTCTTCTTGCTTTTCCAACTTAGCCATGGTTGGGAGAAAAAATGAATTTTCTCAGATTGGGTTTTCTTTGACCATTTTTCATCATGAGCATGCTTCATCGATTTGTTCAACTTCGATGCACTTACGGTTCTATTTACAGCTACACATGTCGTTGAAATTACTGATTCGTTTGTTGAGCGTTTACTCGTTTTTTTTTTTGTTTGCTGTTTTAAATTTTGTCTCGAATTTTTGGTTTTTTTTGCTACCTCACACCTTCGATAATTAGCTGGGTGAATTCCACCACAGCTGATGCATTTTGGTTCGGTTGAAGGCAATTTTTAGTATCCACTGTAATGGGCTTGCCAACGCACTTAAAGCATTTTTGTTAAGGCTGTGTAGTTATCAATGTCGAAAATTTATAGACTCCATTGTTCATAAATTTGTAGAAAATTCTTCTTGAACAACTTCTTTAATTTGATTTTAATTATATTTACTTTATACATTTAAGTTGTTTTTTGTTTTAAGGATTCATATCTTGCGTTGGCTGTCTTTAGCTGAGTATTTTCAAGTTTTTATTCATACATCTCTGATTGAAGTTTTTCGCAAAGTGCTTCGAGCTTTTGTCTTGTTGCGCAATCTAGTTTTAAGTTTTGATTGTGTTGGTTGCTATTATTTCCACCACTATTAGGCGGAGTGCTTATGCTTAACAGATTTATTCACACAATTAAACTAAATTTGATATTTTTAATCTTTTAGAATAGAGGTAATTTACGTGTATTTTAATTATTAAAGTAAAAATATTTATTTATTTTTTGTAGTTGCTTACTTTTACGGAGTCTATTTATTGTGATTTACTTTTTATTTACGATAAATAATAAGTAAATCACAATACACGATAAATAAAAAAATTGTAATTATAAAAAAATATATTGTTACGAAATTGCCCTCCTGACAATTTATAGTGACTTTGAATACACGGAATCGTTCCACTGGATTGTATAGTCAAACAATCGCTTGGTTAAATTGAAATAGTTAACTTTATTTAATTATTGCAATTCACACTCTTAATCTTAGGCTTAAATTTTAGTTTATACAATTTGGCACTTTGTTTACTTTTTAATTTTATACCTTTATACTGTTACTGTTACTATCACGATGTATACACTGCTACTATCAATGTTCAACTTATTCTCGACTTTAATTTTGTTGCGACTTATATACTTCTCGTGTGCTGAACCAGATCACGTTAGAATATCCACTACACATAGAATATGCAGGACACATAGACACCTCGCATGTGCCAGAGCATGCCTCCTTGCATGTGCCAGAGCTGACCTGCTCGAATGTGTCAGAGCATGTCTCCTCGCATGTACCAGAGTATGCCGCCACGCATGTGTATTTGTGGTGAAAATGTATGTGTCGAATATGTATACCCTAAAAGTATGCAACAATTTATATTTCAATATGTATACTCGTATAAAAGCTTTTTCTGCATGTAGAAACCACTGTTTGCCAGCCAAACTCAGCCTCTGATGACAACAGGTATATCAGGACACTACTTGCTCTGCTTTTCAAATTACACATTCACATCCGTTGACTATCAGCTACACAGAATGTTTCGATCGGATTATTATGTGGTATCAACTTTTATTCAATATCGAGAAAACAATACTTTTGTTCTAGCACACTATTTTAGCTTCTATTCACTGCGAATTAAGATTAATCTTTCTAATGTGAAGTTTGTCTCAAAAACAAACAGAAAAATTTAATTTAATTAAGATTTAAGAAAAACAAATATGAACCAGTAAAAATAGGTTAGGTTATGTTAGGTTAACCTGGTTGGCATAAAGCTATGCATTAGTCCTTTTCGATACCAGATGCAGATTTCCAGTAGACATCTCGTAGGATGTCAACGCTTTTTGCGAATTTAAGGAGTGCTGTCAGCTCCATTCCTGAGAGGTCTTCCAATCTCCCAAATTCTGCGCATTTTAAACGCGTTTTTGATAACGCATGACAAAGGAGATGTTCTAGAGTTTCCCTTACTCCAACCTCCCTACTTATTCGATATTCGTCATTTTCCGTAATTCCTATTTTGTGTGCATGTGCCGCCAGTACATTATGGCCTGTCATTGTACCTATGGTTCAAGTGGTAAATAGACAGAATTTTTTTTGATTTTTTCATTTGCTATTTCATTCCCTACTATGCCTTTATGACCAGGTACCCAATATGTTGTTTTCTATTTGCGACTATCCTTTCTATCGCTTCCCTGCTCTGTAGGACATTTTTGGATTATATACTATATGATTGAATAGCCTTTATCGCTTCCTCACTTCCCACATATATGTTTCTTTTTGAGCTATTTCCTCTCTTGGTATAGGCTAGTTTTGCGGCTTTTCTAACAGCGAAGATTTCTGCTTGAAAGAATCTTCGCTGCCGCACGTTTCATGCCTAAAACATCCATAAAAATTGCTTGGCAAGAGCCGAACGATATGCCAACATCATCAGCAACCTCTCTGATAGTGATTCGACGATTATCCAAAATCATTTTCTTCACTACGTCAATGTTTTCATCGGTTGTTGACGTGCTCGGGCGACCAGGACGAGCATCGTCATTGACATCTTCTCGGCCTTCCTTAAACCGGTTATACCACAATTGAACTTGTGCTCTGCTCATATTAGACTCGCCAAAGGCCACAGTCAACATTTCAAATGTCCTTGCACATTTAATTTCATTTTTTACACAAAACTGAATACAGTTTCTTTGATCCATTTTTTCGAATAGTACAAAAATCGAAGAGCACACCAAAACACGACTAACCTTTTTATCTGTCAAAAACAAACTGACAATCCAAAATGGTTGGTATTGTCAACATATATAACAGACATGTGTACCAACATAAAATATAAAAATGCGAACATCGAACATACGTAACTCACGAAAAGATGAAAATAACGGTTATCTTTTGATCACACCTCGTATGTAGACTTCTTTATTGCAGGCACCCTCGTAATGATTATAGAGAGTTTCTCCAACTTGTTGCTATTTTCTTGTGGTACCTTCCGTTCTCCTGGCGCTACCAGCAACGCGCGATGGATGGCAAAAGGCATTTATTCACTAAAAATTTTCCTTTTCCGCAACCATTTCACATTGACGGCCAGAGAACTGAGTGGATTGTGCGACGTGTGCATTTTCTTGGCGCGAATCTACATACGTGCATGGATTGGTTGTACAAATCCAATCAATGCTCCAAACCAGGATTTCAATTTCATACGAGATTCCATTGAATACGCTCAAATTGATGCTCCAGTTTCTGCTGCGATATTGAAGAAGATGAGTAACCACATGTGGTATTTATCAGCAGAACCAATGGCTTTGGCTTTCTTTGACTCGAATGTTTCTCTTGAACAGAAAAGAAAAATGGTTGAGCGCCTTGCATACGATGAGCCTATTATTAAAGTGGATCAAAATCGGGCCGTTTCAAAACCGCAAACATTCGCGAACCATAGCTTGAGCGACTTCATTTCAAACAAGACTAACAATTTCTTTGTGCGGTTCGGTTTGTCGCCGGAGTTTTTGGAATTTGACCCATCAACATGGGAAACCAACGAGAGTTTTAAAGAAGGCCGCGTTTTCTGCAAAAATTTAGGCGTCGTTAATGACACCGCTGAAAGAGGAGTGAAGTTCATGAAGGACTATAATCGGATATTGACCAACAAAGAAGACGAAAAGCAATTCTTATTGCAAGTTGTTGAAGCTTATTGCAAAAAATATCCATCGTTTAAAAAAACATCTTTAGTTAATGTTTAAGATATTGTAACTTTATTATTTTTTATCAGATTTTTCTGAGTAATAGCTTAACATAAAACTAAGAAAATTACAAAATATTGACAAAACTGTTACCAAAATTGAGTTTTTGCCAAAAATGCCGAATAAAGTTCCTAATTTCTTATAATAAAACCTTGTCTTCTTATTCAACTCAATTTTGGGTCCACTTAGAGTCGTCGGATCGAGCCCAAATTTTACATAGAGCATTGTGGCATAAAATGGAAACTTTTTGGACCCTACTCTCCTATGCGCCGCCATTTTGAAAAATCTTCATAGAAATAATATATATACATATATATAAAAATATGAAATTCAGTAATTTATTGGCAAGCAAATATTTATAAAAACTAAGAGAATCCATTTTATGAAAAAGAAAAGAAGTTTATGAAAAAGAAGAAAGTCTATGAAGATTTGAAAAATTGATTAATTGTTGTTTGCTTTTGAGGAACTACTGGCTTCTTCTTGAAGTTCTCTCAAAACTATCGATTTCGAAGAATCAATATTATTCTGTTCGCTCCATTTGATGCACATTTCAAAATGTTTTATGACTTCTAAATGTTTTATTTTCGATTGTTCTTCTCCCGGACATTTCGTTGACATTTTCCACGCTCTCTTCCTCTAAATCGTGAATTTCTTCAATCGGCTCTTGACGACAGCTTTTCTCCACTTTGCTTGAACAATCGTATACCGAATCTCTTTTTAAATTGGCACAACCATCCATAGCTAGCATTAAAACTTCCACTGTACAGCTGCTTATGAATTTCTTTAGCTTTCAATTGTAATATAGCGCCACTGATCGGCATATGTTTTTTACGTTGGGCTTGGAACCAGGAAAACAGTTTTGTTTCCATTCTTTCGAATTCCCCCGGTTTCATCGATCCTCTGTTTTTACAACCAAAATTTGTTTTTTCCATATTGTGCAAAAGCTTTTTACCAGACTTTAATATAGTCGATATAGTCGACTGGGGCAAACTATATTTTGTCTTTAAAGAACTTACAGATTCGCCTTTGCGGTGATCCTCAACGATCTTTAATTTTTCATTTAACGATAGTCTCTTTCTTACAGACATTTTACTGCTTATTCCACAACGATCTGATCAACAATGGCAATGAGTGTTAAAAACAATACAGAAATCGAAAATACAACACCTGGAATAATAACGGTTTTTTTTTCTTTGCTTGTTTGCGTTTTTCTTACAGTTGTTTCTTCTAACAGTGCATCGAAAAGAAAAAAAATAATTTGTAGGAGAGCCCGACCTACATTATAGAACCACTAACAAAGACACTCTCTGTTGCTAAGTTCTATAAATACAAAAATAACCCCTTTCAAATACTCCAGCATTCTATGCGTACGGAGAGTAAGAAAGAGAGCCGTAGTTGAATACAAAAACAATAATAATTTTTCCTTTTTAGTGTGTAATCGTTATATTGAGTACAACATTTTTGACACCCATCGTAATATAAGGTACACAATGGTAATGAATTGTGCCATCGTTAAATCGCAAAATCGTTAAATCGCAAAATCGTTAAATCGCATAATCGTTAAACCGGAATACTACTGTATATATATGTATATATATATATATATATATATATATATATATATATACATATATATATATATATATATATGTATATATATATATATATATATATATATATATATATACATATATATATATATATATATATATATGTATATATATATATATATATATATATATATATATATATATATATATATATATATATATATATATATATATATATATATATATATATATATATATATATATATATATACGTTTCGTAGCTAGCGTTTTCACGCTTTACCTCGTGCCAGTATTTAATGTTTACGCGTCATATTTCCATGCAATAAATGCCGCATGTATGTGATCATCTACTCAACCGCAAGGTCCGGATGTGTTTTTCGTGTGCTGCTCAATTATATGGTGATTTACAGTGAAATACTTTAATGTTTTGATTTATAAGCCCAGCGAAATAGGCGCATAATACTGGTTGTTTAATAAAGGTCAGTGAGTGAAATTGGCAAAAGGAGATTTTGCGAAATATCAGCTTTTAAACTTAAAATTTGAATTTGTGTAAGATTCTAATAAAGAATCTGAACTATAGCGGTCAGTGGATGAGCGTATTTCGCTCTCCCACTAACCCGGTGCGCTCTCCTATTTTGCGCATGCGCTCTCAAATCCTGCACTTACACCAACACCTGATCTGCCACAGTCGCTTTCCCAGCAGCATCCGGTAATCGCGCAACTGAGTGAGTACAGTATGTTATCTTCTCTCCCCAATGCAAGGTCGGATGTTCTCGGCATGACTGTCGAATGTGGTTCGCCGACGAATGTGGTTCACTCACCACCTTTGCCTGCAAAACAGAGACAGGCGAGCGGAGGTAGCATGTGCACAACGGCGAGCGGAGGTAGCATGTGCACAACGGCGAGCGGCCGGGCGGCAGCCCTCATGCGACTGCAACTCCACAGCGTACAATTGCGACTGCACTTAACAATACAAGTGCAAGTACACAAAGTTCGCACTCAAGCCTGAAACAATGTCCAAAAGTGTCTCTGGCACTCTCTTCGCATGCGCCCTCTTGGAACGCTCAATGTTCAACACCCACCCAACGGCGTCCACAACTAAAGAGTGCAAAAAGGTTCCATCCGCGTCTCTCTCTCTCACTCGTCCGATCGTGCTAAAACAGAATCGCCAACAGTGGCTGAGCGCACTAACTATACTGAAAATGCACTCACACCATCCATCAATGCAAACCACTCAACCAAAAATTTTTCAAGCAACCCAGCAGGCAAAAGTGGAATATCACAAACTGGTTTAGATAGGTATATCCTTATAAACAAGCGCAAGCGAAACGCACAATCGAGTGGCATCAGAATTAACATCGCAAAAATCAGTAAAACTACCGAGAGCCTACTCTCTAGTAATAATCGCTTCGCACTACTTCAAATTGCTGAGGAGGCAGACGCACCCAAACCTGATATCGTATTTAAACCACCTCCCATTTACCTACGAGAACGTAACTCCAGTAAATTAGTTGCAAAGCTTACCGAGCTCATTGGTTCTAAAAATGTCCATGTCACCCCTCTTGCTAAAGGAAATATCCAGGAAAAAAAATCCAAATACATAGTGAGAGCAATTACAGAGTGGTTATAAAAAACCTCGACACTGATAAAAAAAAAACTAATACACCTATCAGGTTAAAAGTAGCAAAGGCCTTACCATTGTCATAAAGGGACTTGAATCGGATATTCCCCCCGCTGAAGTCAAAGAAGCACTACATGAAGCAGGGTTCGCTGCCCGCTTTTTTAAAAATATAATAAATCGCATCAGAATCCCTCAGCCATTGTTTCGCGTAGAATTGGAGCCTGAAACCCAAAGATAAAAAAGGGTATTTCCGCTATCTTATGCATCGTAGAATTACAGTGGAGGAGACTCTCAAACGAAATGGCCCAGTTTAATGTTCTAATTGCCAAGAATTTGGGCACACATGGTGGCACTGGAATCCTAATCAAACAAAGAATAAAGCACTTCGCTATGGAAGAATACAACAAGGAGTACCTACAAGCAACATCAATTTGTCTGGACGGATGGGAGGATAACTTAACAATATCCGCTGTGTCTGCCCACTTAGATTTAAAATAACAAGTAACCATTTCTCAGATTTCTTCTCCACACTTGGAACAAGTTTTCTAGCCGCTGGCGACTACAATGCCAAGCACACTCACTGGGGCTCACGGCTAACAACACCAAAAGGAAAACAATTATATAACTTCATGCTTTCTGACACCAAGATTGATATTATCTCTTCAGGACAACCATCGTACTGGCCGACAGACCCACGCAAGATCCCTGACCTTATTGATTATGGAGTTGCTAGAAAACTAAAACGAGAGCAACTCAAATTAGAACACCTTAATGACCTCTCTTCAGATCACTCTCCTATTATAATATATCTGAACAAAAAGTTACGCCCTACCTACGATTTCACACCTTTTAAAACTAACTGGCTGAAAAAAAAAAAAATTCATCAGTAGTCATCTCAGCCTAAACCCATGTCTCAAAACTAATGAGGACATTGAAACATTTCTGGAACAATTTACCTCGACCCTAAGATTAGCTGTGCTCCACTCTGCGCACAAGCGTGATAATAACTGCAACAGCATCCGGCGCCCACAAACCTCAACCCAAATCGATATTCTCCTTACTGAAAAAAGGAGGAATGTCAAAAATCCAGGTCCCCTTTCCTAAAACGGAGGTTATCTATTCCCAGTGAAAACTTGAGAAAATTCTTGCGTCTAGAATCAGATCGTTGTCTGGACCAATAGATCCAGAACCTTTCTCCGACTGACGTCACCAACTACTCTCTGTGGAAAGCTGTCAGAGAAATGAAACCACCTACACGCAGAATTCCATCGATTCGTACAAAAAACGGAAACTAGGCAAGAAGCGATGATGAAAAGTCTGCTGTTTTCGCAGAACACTTAAGAGATGTCTCAGGTAGAATACCTACAATATCCATGTGAACTTTGTCAAATGGTTGTTTTGGTGTGTCTGTCAACACCATTGGCATTTTTGTCAGCCTTGAACTCTTGTTGGCCTAACATTTTGGGCAATTCTTCACATACTCGTATTTCTTTATCTTTGAGCATACCTTCCATGCGTACACTCTCCCAATTATTTCGTAGGTTTTTCGAGACCCTTGGTGGGCACCTAGAGGTGAATCATGGAAAACTTTCAATACGCCCTGTAATTTTTTAAATTTTAAAGCCACTACCTTGTTGGCTGGCTGTTCGTCATTTGTTTATTCTACTTTTGCAGTTTCTGTGTCAATCACTGACCGTTCAGCATTATTATTTTCTCTGGTTTGGACTACTGATATCTTTTGCTTCTGTGGCACTCTACTAAGTGCATTTGTATTCAGATTTTTCTTCCCAGATTTATATATGATTTCAAAATCATACTCAGACAATTTGTGTCTGAACCTGGCTAGCCTCGACGTTTGGTCTTTCAACTTGGCTACTGTTATGTTTTACAATGTTGTTTATCATAAAAAAGGGGATATATTGCAGTAAATTAAATTATAAAATCGGTACAAATCATAATTTATTAAAGAAATCAGATCAGTTCATTTAACGTAATGAAATCTTGTCGGAATTTTCGGTGAAAATTTTTTATAAATGGTGTATTGAATTCTTTATTGACTATGATTTTACTGGGTATTCCTTAACACACTAACTCCTTAGTACACTAACTATTAATGATGAATTTCTATCTGTAATGGATGTATCGAAACATGCTTAGTTAGCTTGTCAATTCATGTGAGAAACATAGTGTTTTGAGAACCATATATCTATTTGGATTATGTCATTAAATTTGGTAAGTGACTCAGTTTTCATAAACTATAAGTTAGTCGGGTATCTATCATACTGCAAATTATACAGTTATTTATACATTTATGAATTTCCAATTTGAGGTTAGGGTAGTAAAATCTGTCTCTTAATTCTAAATAAGTTTCTTCGATGCCTCTGTGATTTTTATAAATATGTTCTTTTTCAATAATTTCTAGTAAGTTTTCAAGTGTTGTTATATTTTTTAAGAATTTTTTACTTTTTAAAACTTTCATATTTGTTTCATTTGAAAAATATTGAACTATAAAATTTTTAAAATCTTTATACATCTCAAAGTCACTACAGTAAACTCCTACTGTTTCTTTTATTGGAAACAATTCTCTTAGTGCTTTTACTACATAAGATTCATTGTATTCTTTAAGGTATAAAGTCGTTCTTTATTTCTTTTTGAATAAAAATTTTTTTTTATAAGTATATGAATTACCTTTTTCTATAATTTTTTTGTATTTGTAAAAGTTTATAGGATTTTCCGTGATTTAGATATGATCATTATAATTTTCTATACCGCTAGTTATAGTAGCTACATCGGATTTAATATCTTCATAATCATAATGTTTAATGTCTTCAAGACTTAGAAAGTTAGCGACATTATTGTCTTTCTCTGCAATATACTCTATTTGGAGTCCGTACTCGCTTAATTCAATTTTCCATGTTTGAAGTTTTGAGTTGGCTTCTTTGAGAATTTAACCCAACTAGTGGACGATGGTCGGTTTGTAATTTAATTTTTCTTATAACTTCAATTTCGTTTGGTTTTGGCCTAATTCCATTTTCGGATATGATATGAGCAAAGGTTTAAGCAAGTTACAACCTAATATACTATCAAAATCGCAATGATAATCTTTGAATCGATTATCGCTTTGGAATTAATCGTGGTCAATTGTAACGGTTTCTCCAATTTAGTTCGAAAAGAGTGATGAAAAGAAACTTTTTTTATAATCGATGTTCCTGCTCCCGAATAGATTAATAGTTTTAAGTGGATTTTGCATCACTATGCAGGGAAGAGTGTGGAGGCTTCCAACGGAAATTTTTTATTTAGACTCTCAATGTCCATACTTTCTGGAATCTGACTTTCATTTCGATTAACGATATTATTTTGTGTGAAATTTGCAATATTATCTCTAAAGTCTTAAAATCGAGTTGAAGGCCCTGGTAGCTATGACTCTTCCTCTTTAATTAGTTATAATAATTTATTATTGTGATTAATCCTTTTAAATAATATAAATAAATATCTCTAAAGTCGTTTGAATTATTGCGCTTAAAATTACCTGAATTGTTCCCGTCCACCCGAAATGTGGTCTAAAAATACTTGAATTTTTTTGTCTATTGGTATTTGAACGGAAATTGTTCTTGGGTCTATAATTTCCCGAATAATTTTCGTTACAGTTACCGAAATTATCATAATTTTGTTTGAAACTACCTAAATTATTTGTATGTTTTTGTAAGAAATTATCATTAATAATAATAATTTTGTAACATTTTTTGAATTATTTGTATTAATGTATTTGGAATTAATCGATCATTTTGTATAGTATTATATGTCTTAGGTATATTGCTCTTATTATAACTTGTGTCAACATTGTCTGTTTCAATCAAATTCAAAATCATATTTTTATTTTGTTTGCTATTGTACCCTATTGGTATATTTACAAATCTGTTTTTATATTTAGTTCAGTCAGTAGTTTTGAATTCCAACTAACCAATTCAATTTCTAACCAAGATTCTGGGCGTTTGTGATTTACAAGGGTTATATTTGTTTTTCCAACAATTTTCGATCTTATATGTAAATTGACTATGTAAAATAATTTTGAATAGTTGGGGAGTTTAAGCTCAAGTTAATCGCTCACCCTAATCCACATTCTAGCCAAGATAGCTTAGATAGAGATAGGCAAGGCCAAGAAGGAATAAATGACGAAGTTAATAATACCATTTTTTTTATGAACGAGCCTATTTACCAAAAATAAACATAACTATCGATGGAAAAATTTATATAGCACTTATAGATACGGGAGTAAGTTTTTGCCTAGTAAATAGTGAAATAAATGAACTAATAAGGTTTTTAGCACACTTACTAACAAAGATAAAATTTATTACGAAATACATACGAAAGCTCCGAAAGAATTTAATTTACGAAATAACGCAAGGGTAAGATGGAAAGATACACCTTTAAGAGGACGAAAGTATAACTTTATAATTAGTATTGATTTATTAAATTATCTTAATGCACTAATAAATATGGAAGAAAAAATATTGACGCTTAACCAAATAGATGCAAATTTTTAAATAATCCTTATGAGTTTAATGAAATCTGTTCATTAGAAAGAGTTGATAAGAAAATAGAGGGAATTCACTTAAATGCGGAAGAATATAACGAAATAATTAAAATTTTAAAAACGTTTTAAAAATTATCTATTTAAAGAAGGAGAAGTACTATAGAAATACAACACGAAATTAAAACAATAACAGACAAACAAATAAATACAAAATTATATCGGTATCCACCTAAACACGAAGAAGAGGTTAGAAAACAGATTAAAGATATGACAGAACAAGGGATAATATAATATATATAATATAATAATAGTAATTCAAGACATTCCAGTCCTTTAATAGTGAAACCAAAGAAAATTGATAATTCAGGAAAAAGAAAATATAGACTAGTTATTGACTACAGAAAATTTAACGAAGTTACAGTGATGACAAATCTATTCTCGATAAATTAGGAAGAGCGCAGTATCTTACGACGATCGACTTAGCGAAAGGGTATCATTAGATTTTAGTCAAAGAGGAAGATAGAAAAAAACGGCGTTTGTAACTCCTCATGGCCTATATAAATTTATAAGGATTCCATTTGGGTTAAGAAACGCGCCGACAGCTTTTTAAAGGTTAATGAATGAAATATTGCGAGATTACATAAATAAAACGTGTGTGGTTTACTTAGATGATATATTGATATTCAGCACCTCATTACATGAACATATAACAATCAACGAGATATTCAGCATATTAGAAAAGTAAAATTTAAAGATTCAAATAGATAAATGCAAATTTTAAAGAAAGAAGCAAAGTTTTTAGGCCATGTTTTAACCAGTAATGCGATAAAACCAAACCAAGATATAATAAAAGTAATTGAAGAGTTAGTATTTGAATCGATGCCGCCGGGTGGCGGACGCAGGAGGGGGAGACCACCACTACGTTGGAAGGACCAAGTTCAAGAGGACCTGGCTGCACTTGGTGTTTCCAATTGACGCCAGCGTGCGCGAAGCAGAGACGACTGGCGAAGGCTGATAACGCGGCAATGATCAGAAATGGTTGTACGCCAATTATGATGATGATGATGAATTGAAGAGTTAGAATTTCCAAGGACAGAAAAACAAATTAAAAGCTTCCTAGGCACTACGGATTATTACAGGAAATTTATAAAAGACTACGCAAAAGTAGCACAGCGTATTACAAAATATCTAAAGAACAAGCTAAAATTAACACAAAAGATCCCAAATATATTGAAGATTTTGAGAAATTAAAACAATTAATCAGTTCGCCTCCGATATTACGATATCCAAATTTTGTAAAACAATTTACATTAACCACTGACGCATGGAACTATGTGCTGGGAGCGGTCTTATCTCAAGAAGGACATCTAGTTTGCTATGTATCAAGAACGTTAAATAACCATGAGAAAAATTATTCGGCAACATATAAAGAATTTTTAGCAATTCTATGGAGTGCTAATTACTTTAGGCCATACCTCTATGGTACTAAATTTAAAATCTTGACAGACCATTTACCAATAAAAAGAAGGAATCGAATAGCACATGACAAAACCTAATAGTCACACAGGAAATTCAGATGTGGAAAGGATGCAAAGTACAATCGCAGAAAAACTTAGAATAATATATAAATTTAAAAAAATCTACCAATCAAACAAATAATACAAAGATCAATTAGAAATTATAATAACAGGTACCATTCCACAATTTAAAGGCACTCCTGTGGACGCACAAAATGGAAATATAAATGCAAACAAAATTAAGCAAAATTTAGAAGAATGTAAGAAAAAAGTTATAAATAAACAAAATAATAAAAGAGAGAATTACGAGGAATTTAGAAGAGAAGGGATTCATTAAAAATTACAAAGTTGTAAGACATAAAGAACAACCCAGATATAAGAAAGCGAATTTAGAATATATTCACCCATGCAACATTAAAAGGTCAAATAAATTTTCAGATATGGACAATACTTATGGCATGGATAACACAGAATAAAGGAACAATGACATCAAAAATGTTGACTGAACAACTAGGATTTACAGATATTCATATGAGAAATCAGGAAATTGTAAAAGAATCAGAGATAGTGTTACACTTAATTGACTTAAACGAAATAGAAGACATGTTAAACAAAATGACAGGTAACCTTATTTTGACACAAACAAAAAATAAAGATTTACTTGAACTAGAACTTTTAGAAGCTAGAGACAAATTACTAACATTAATACCGAAACGGAATAGAAAAAGACGTGGACTTATTAACGGAATAGGAAGCATGTCAAAATGGCTTTTTGGTACAATGGACGAAGAAGACAGACAAAATATACAAAACCACCTTTCAGAAATTAATGATAATAATTATCAACAAATGTGTATATTTACGATTATTTTAATTTACGATTATTAATTTACAAAAACAAAAAATTGTTATAAATATTGATCGAAAGAAAATCGAAAGAGAATTAAATGCAGTAAATAAATTCCTAGATGAAGAATATTAACAAAATTTATATTTAGAACATATACATAATACAGTTATTGAAAAATAAAATAGAGCAACTCTAGGATAATGTTGTTTCCTCGAAATATGGCATTGTACACCCAAATATTTTGACAAGTAAAGAAATTGAGAAATATGAAATTGACTATAATTAACTAACATTTTTACAAATGGGTACAGCGTTATTCAATAATACTTATTTAATTGTCAGTATAAAAATCCCAAAAACGTTTGTTGTAGTAAAATTAAGATATATTATACCTATACCAAATAAGGAATATAATGAAATAGACTTTGATAAAGAAGAAATTTTTGATTTTGAAAATAAATTTACAAATACGAAGAAAATAAACACTTAAAAGAATTAGAAATAAGTAAACACAGTATAACTAAGTCTAATTGTAAACTCATAAATAACAAAGGTCTAGAAATAATAGAATTAGACATTGAAAAAATTTTAATTAAAAAATGCAGTAAATCTTCCTGTTAATCAATCATGTAATTCAAATGAAACTATATTGAATGGAGAAAGTTTAACAAATTATAATAATTGCTCAATAAGAATTAAAGATTACTATTTTTCTAATTTAATTGAATCAATAAAAGAAAGATTCATTTTGGTAAACAGAAATTTAAACAAAAATTTTACTCATAGAATATCATTTAAACAAATAGAAGACGGACACCAAGTCAATGTAAGAAATATAAATGAATTAAAATACCACAGTAAAATTTCACATGGACAGTAAAATTTCACATGGATTAATTATTCTTATTAATATAATTCCAATTGTAATCATAAAATACAAATATATACTGAGAACCCAATTGACCAATTTATATCGAAACTAACATAAGAACAAGAAATCAATAAGACAAAAGAAACTGCGTTTCCGCAAAATATTTAAATCAAAATGTAAAAGTATGTAAACAAGATTCCAAGAATTTAAATGAATGCTCTAAATTAATTTATTAATATAAAATTGATTAATTAACACTTTGTTCAAACAATGGCAATTCAAAGAATTGGAACACCAAATGTGAATTGCTCAATAAGCATTATGAGAGTACACACAAATAATAAATAAATTAAATTAAATTTTGTTTGGTTTGGCTACTCATCAGTGAAAGTTCACTGCAATAAAAAATTGTCTTCTCTTTTTTTTTAAAAGGGGTTCGGACCTACCGAAAACATAAGTTGCGCGATGGTTTGCTCACTTCGCTTGGCACGCCACGTACACAAGTGTTTGTTGTTGTATGAAATTCTGCATGTAATGTGAGCTAGCACTTTATTTGTATTTTATTGATTGTTGTCCACTGCGATTGACTATGTGTACACTACAACTATTTACCTAAATTTACCTCAAAATTTTGGGTGCAAGAAAATACACAGTCGACATGCTTGATGAATAAGTCCAATGCTTCTGGATGTCCAGAGAAAAGTGGGATTTCTTTCACGATATTAATAATTTCAGATTCCATGGTGGTTGCTGCTTGATGCGCATTATTTTCCTCTTAGGTTCAATTTCTTCGTCAGAAAAATTTTTTCAAAATTAAAATGTAAATGTTCCTGTTCCTTCTCGAAGTTATGAATTTTTAGAACACTCTCTGAAAACGTGATTTTTCTCGTTGCAATTTACATACATATTTTTGTTTTAGGTTAGGTGTACCGCTTGCATTATGATGATTTATGATGAAATTGTTAGTTTTTCATATGTTTTAATCATTTATTTCACCAAAAACAATAAAAATGTCTCATTCTTTCATCTTAAATACGAAATTTTTTAATTAACTTTTTTTCCCCATTGCGGTTTGAAAATGGTTTTATGTTAAATGTGAAATTTTATAATTCACTTTTTTAAAATTATTTTATTGCGGCTTTAAACTATATTTTCCCGACTGCGCATATAACAAGTTTTATTTATAAAAGGTTTTATACTTCCTCTTATTCGTCAAAACTGTTTTTGTAAAGCATACAAAGAAATTTTTGACGAATCAAAGCAAAGTCTTGGTTCTCATTTAGCTAAACTAGCTCTGAAAGAGCTATACGCCTTAATTTTATATAGTATTGGTTAATTTCTCTTAAGGTAAATTAATGGAAATAAGATTTTGTATATTCGTTGACTAAAATAACCAAAAACTAAACTGTATAGTAGTTATAAGTAATAAAAAAATAACACCATTCATTTCACTACACAAAAATTTCATAAGTATTTTCTAACTGTTAATGCATTTAAATATAAGCGAGCTGAAAGGCATGGCGGCTAGTGGTCCTAAATTTGTCGGTAGAATAGGAATTAGTTTTTATTTTTCACTTTATAATTAAATAAATTAATAAATAATCAACCCAAACTCTTGGATTGTAATTCCCATTTAGCGAAGCTTGCTGTGAAAGATTGGTAGGCGTTCCTCTACGAACAAAGCTGAATGATAAGCATTACAATTTGTAGACAAATTTTCATTAGCGGAAAAAAAATTTAATCTCTTAAAATCGCAAATATTGAGGAAGCTTTGGAAATTGAAATTTAAAGGTGTAAATTTTAATTACTGGATGATAATGTACTATATACGAGTATGTGGTGTCTCCTCGTACACAATAGACATCAAAATTATCTTAGCAGCATTTCTGTCTGAGGTGCTTACATTGAATAAGCAGCTGACTGATTATTTTGTGCGAATAAGCGGCTGTTTTTTTTAGACTCGCTTAGATATAAACACTGCTAGAATGTCTGTGGAAGCAACAGCACGACAACTATGACCATTTTTCGTTATTACCGCTAGCGCTACGCGTCTTGACATATATACCTAAATTAGCTTCGTGTTTGTGTACTGGGCGGTAACTACATCTTCAATTCAAAACACTTCTTTATTTTTAATTTATGCATTAACTCATGTTTGTTCCGACCAACTAGTTCAAAATATTTGTTATCTTCAGATTGTTACGTTGTAAGGGTTAAAAGCAGATAGGAAAGTATAATCAATTTATACGAGTAGAGTATATAACTAATTTTTAATAAGCAATGATAATGAACTTGAACAATTATTATTTTTTTATGAATTGTTTTGCTGTAGATTTTTATATATCTTTGTTTTTTGTGTAGAAATGTGTTATCCTATCACTAGTTGGACAGTAAGTTCGATCCAATCACAGGCTGTTTTCTAGCATGCAAAATTCGCTCGTCAGTACACCAAACTTAAATTTTGAAGTACTTAAAGTTACCTTTTATGTAACTTGGAAAATAAAAATTATGGGAGATACATTTTTTGGCATGGAGTTGTTTATTACAACATTTTTTCCAGAAAGTAGTAATTTAATTTTAAAAGTTTTTTGGTCCTCTAAAAACGAATTTGCCATAAAAAAATGTATTATTATATTAGCGTCCGATCGTTTCTGAGATATTTTTCCTTAAAGTGAAATTACACTATTCAGTGAAAACTAACGTTTGCGTTTGTTTAGTAGGGGGATCCCACTTGAAAAAAAAACTATCTATTATGCTTCTAATGATGATATATGAATGCAAGTTGGCCGCAGTATACAATAGGTCTGTACTAAAGATTTTTCAACACATTTCTCAACATTCACTTACTTACTTCAGTGCACCCGCTTCTTCCAAAATGAATGAATGAGAGTGGATAGGAAGTTGAAAAGAATGAGCATAGAATCAAATGTGTATCGAAACATACGAAAGGAAAGTGCTTGTTAAAATTTCTAATATATCGGGTACAGCAAGTATGCGTACGTAGTGACTATTCTGATTCTCACATTTGTATGGAATGGCATGTATGTATGGCACAGTTGTGAAAAAGAAAAAATTTTTTTGTCAATATTTGCATTTAAAAACATAATCTTAATAAAATTATTCTATGCTCTGTGAGTATATTCGTTATTTATTGTGTGTATTTGGATCTTTTCAAAATGAGTGAATGCTAAAACCGAAAAAATACAGCAGATACTTCATACAAAAATTACGAAGCAAAGAGAGTAAGTGCTTCATGGGTAGAATTGTTTCGAAAAGTGGGTGCACTGAAGTTGGTGCACTAGTAACCATTCAAGCAGACCTTTAGTCTGTACTGATATGCATTCCAATTATGGGCAGATTATTACTTCTGCCACGCTCAGAATTATTCAAAAATTAGTACTGGGTTCCTATAGAAGATTCGTCAACGATATTTCACAGGAAGGTTGCAGGTGCTAATATTAAAAACCACACAAAAAATGAGAAGGTTATTTTGACAGCCACGCCCACTATTTTTATAACTTACGATCTACACAATATTTTTGGGCGAAATTTTATATTAGTACGTATATTGACCCCACATAGCCACTCACAAGAAATGGGGTCGATCAGATAAAGGCCATGCCTCCCTCTATTATAATCAACTCAAGGTACCCACCGAAAATATGCTCCTAATGATGATTTATGAAAAGTACATCCCCATTGTTGAACTCGCACGTACAAGTAAAGGTAAAGGGTATTTCGAAGTCGGTCTAACCCGACTTCAGACTTCTTTATTCGTTTTCTGTTGCATATTTTCAGTTCGTTTTTTTGACTGCAGATTCTAGTTTAGGGGATTAAAATACTTGGGGAAGTGATATTGATTCTTTGTACACATAATATAATATAATATGAATTGTTTTTACATTTTAGAGATTTGAACGAATGTCATAAGCGGTGTGACTCTGCATTGTTGGAACTACATCACAAAGAAAGACAAATACGTGAAATTCAAAACACTTTTGAGAATACGGAAGAATGTAAGTATAATCTATTTAGTATACTTTTGATGTAAAAAATGTGTTTATTGATTTATGAAAGAAAGTAAAAAAAACAAAAGCGGACCTCGAAAGAAAGAAAGAACCCTTTAAATATCATAATTGAAAGTGTGTTAATCTAACCCAGAAAAATATATTTTTCGTTTTTTAATTAAATCATAATAACAATACTTAAAATATTTAAAACTACTACAGTTATTTCATATCTAATCTATCGTTCGAATTATCGATGTAACATTATACAAACGCTGCTACATATAAAATGCCCAAAATAAGTCAATCTTCATGTGTACATATGCATGTTGCTGTGTACACAGGCATGCATGGTCCTTCAATTGTAGTTTTCGTTTGTGATGTGCGGACGACAATTTCGATTGCATCACTTGAAAACTAAACAAAATTTAAAGGATCAAAGCATAGAGGTCTTCAATTCTTCCTTGTAGATAGTACCAAAGAACATCAACATAATAAAAAGTAGCAGCGTCGCCAAAACTAATTATTTGCTTCCCCAAGTTCCTCAAGCCTTAAGTCGGCGACAAGCTACAAATCATGAAACTTCACAAATTTCAACAAACAAAGTTTTTGTTGTGAAGGGCATACAAACATATATACATATAAATTGGGTCCTTACTAGCATGCATGCAAAAATATGGGCAGATCCCACACGCACATTTAACCAACATTCATTTCTGTGCCCTATGAAAGATTTCTCACCTCATACGAAGTTTCAGAGTGTTAGTACAAAACAAAAAATGGGCAATGTATTTTGACAGCTACGCCCTCCATTTTAATCAACTCAGGGTTCCCTACAGAAAATTATCATAGATATGCTCTTAATGATGATTTATGAATAAAACATCGCCTTTGTTTAACTCGCACGCCCATGGCCCATGCTTTTACACCACTCATAACACCCTGAATAAGCAATTATACCATATTTATTCCCATTTAAAATACACTGTGTGTTCTCTTCTGCTACTATTTCACATAACGCAAATCGCAATAAGCATACAATTATTTTTTATTGTTATTTTATTATAAATGGATTATTGGTACTCCCCTTTTACTAATTTTGGAAGTTTTGTTTTATTATCATAATAATATTATATATATAATATGTAAAATATAAATTCGGTAATGAAGCCCATAACATCGGGTCATATCATACTCATCTGCAATGTGCATAGTTTTTACATCGCAATACCGAATGTTTTTTACTCCTAAAATTCATAATTGCAGCTCAGTATATTTTGGTGCTAAGTTAGATAAGATTATATAAATGAAGCTGAAAATCGAAAGTCTGCTGCAATTAAGAAATTAAGAATCTAATATGAAAGAAATGAAGGTTGGAATATCTAAAGGTACTTGGACTAGTACTCTATTTATTGTACACGGATGATATTCCAACTAGTACAGATAGCACAGAAATGATATCGACTTTTGCAGATAACATCGTACTTTTGTTGAAAACATCGTAGAGACATCGCAAAGTCTCCAGAATCACCTAAACACTGCATTTGATTGGTATTATTTATAGGAATGGAATAATGTAAAAGGCAGGTTTTTTTTTATTGATAATTTTTCCATAGACACAATACGCGATCCCTTATCAAAGTTGATAGCCAGTTTTTTTTTACGTAGTGTATGCATTGAAGTTATTTTCTTATTCCATTATATACAAATGAATGTTTTTCCTATCCTGCTGCTGGCTAGGCCATATGCGTCAGTCCTGCGAACGCTAAGTCATGCGGTCTGACGGCGAAGGAAGGTGTTGCTGCGACAGCGACGACCGTTAATCAAACAATTTATTAAAGTTCACAATAAAGTATTTAATTTAAATTTTATTAAATTCATAGGTTTAGTTTTTCTAATAATTAATTAGAGTTCACCAGTTGGTTTTTTAGTTTTAAACAAGCACTAAACAATTTTACGATATATTTAATTTTATTTTGTCTTAAAGATCACAATGTCGTATTTTTGTTTTAATTAAAGCACTAGACAATTTCTATGAAATTTTGAATTTAAGTTATTCTTAAAGTTAACAATTTGGTTTTTTAGTTTAAACAAAGCACTAAACAATTTTACGATATATTTAATTTTAGTTTTTCTTAAAGTTCACAATTTGGTTTTTTAATTTAAACAATTAACAATAAAATATTTTACTTAAGGATTTCAATCGCACAACCGTATTCTTTTAATTCCCAATCGAACTGCACTAATTCCTAATTTTGAGTTCGCCACGAAGCGAAGTGGTTCCCACCACTTTCGCTTTCCGGTGCATCGAACGATGGCACTCGTTTTGACCGAATGCACTTGATCGATGCAGAATCAGCGAAATGCAGGTAACCGAGCAGCACCGTCGTTTGGGTGCTTTGGGGCGGAAGTCTAACCGAAGCAAATACCTTAGAGCGAGGTGCATTGAACGGACGGATGTCCCACACGCGCATGTTTGACGGACAGACGGACAGCTTGCACGCGCGAGATGGACGGACGGCTTGCACGCGCAAGCAAAAGCTGACGCTGACGGATCGACAACTTGTACGGGCACATGAAGCGTAGAGCTGACGCTGACGGATCGACAACTTGTACGCGCACATGACGTGCCGGCGGAAAGTCATAATGCACCCTACTAACTTACACAAGCATATAAGAACCTCCAACAACCATTAAAAATAACGAGACCTATTACAGAACAATAATGACCCAATTTTATTAGATACTTACAAAAATCACTCTCATAATGCTGATACTCTCATTGATGTGAAATTTCCAATGCTGAAAGATGATGATCACATTGTTGAAATATTAACTACACCGTAGTTACTGCGCTGGCTCCTTTGATCTTGTCGTAATTATTCATTAGCAATTTTGGATTCATTGCATATTTAAAGCATGTATATGATTCTAAGACTGATGCATATGATTCTAAGCTTGATATTTCTAAAGACTGGCTGACAAGATATTTATATATATGGAAAGCTATATATATATATAAACTATAGAGTTGAATTTGCTGAAGCCATTAGTCCAGTTTTAGTGGCTGCTTAATATTCGAGTGATGATTCTTAGTTTCCCCGAGGTTTGTTATCAGTGTTGAGATCCTTTCTTAGGGGTCGTTGTGGCGCTCGAGGTTTTTATTCGCCAACTCCTGCCGGTGATAGGCGCTGGCGTAAACGAACAAACTTTTGTCTATTAAAGGCGCTCCAAGCTGCCAAATAAAACATATGCCTGGTTTAAGTTCAAAACACAAGAGAGCTTTATTGATCTTATATATTATTTTGATATGATTGGTCTTATATATTATTTTACAATGAACAATATAGGCAAGCACCTGTCTGGTGTTCCAGTTACGCAATTGTTGATTTGGTGTCAGTCAGTTAAGCCAACTGACCTATAGAATATAAGAATGCTGACGATGTGTTCTAAAGGCCAATGCCCGTCGTCAACTCGATTGCGGAACTGGAACACCCTAGAAGTTCACATAATGATTATTCATAAATCACTATTTATAATACGTAAACCCTAAAAATATTTGCTTGCTTACTACTTCTTAAAGCTAACTACCCCAAAGGTGTAGTGTCTATTAGGAGTTGGTGGTGTGAGTCAACTACACGCAGGTAGCATGATTTGGACTCACACATCCCTCCCCTATTTCAAGAAGAAGGTAGTGTAACTATCTTGTAATGAATAGTTTACAACATTTTTCCATAAACAATTTGTGCATTTAATAAATCCTATAATACATACATTTTTTTAAAATCGCAAAATTTTTTCTTTTTGCAAGTGTTTTATTTTTTGTATTCTTCTCTTTTTTATATTACTTTTGTTTTTTTTCTTTTTGTATTTGTGAATTTTTTATTTCCCTTTTTTATACCTTTTGGTCCTTAATTTACTCTTTTCTTGTTGGCGTATATACAAACAAGATTACAAGCAATTTACAAATTTAACTTATGCTACGCTACTCTTTACTGCGTCCTCTGCAATTGTTGGTTCTGGATGCGTTGTTGGGGTGAAGTCTATCGGCGAGCTCTGCATTCTCCTCCCTTCTTTCTGGAACAGTACGAGTAATATTCTAGGTTGGCGTGTGTTTGTGGCTCACCATGGCACTCCTGAAAACCTCGATTGTAATGGTCCTCTGCTTGTATTTTTCATAGCGTATAGATGTCAGTTGTACTGTTTCTGCTCATTGTATTCATGCGTTTAATGCGTTGGAAATGCCTGAGAAATTTGGAATACCGCTCTGTTGTTTACTTCGCCGCATTGTATATACATGGTGGAAGTGTTTCTCTTGAAGTAATTACGTACTTATATAAGGTACCAGTCTCCGTCTCTTCTTATAATGAATGCATTTCAAATGTGCATCATATTCAATCTCTAGCTTCGACATATGAATAATTGTAATGAATAAATTGATGCCCTAAAATTCTTTGTACCCCAAGCAATAGCTAGAAATTCCTTTTTTATCGTGGAGTATCTTTTCTGCGTATCGCTAGGCAAGCGCCCTGCTTGCGAATGCTATTGGTCGGTCATTTGCGACTTCACCTTGCGACAATACTGCCCCAATGCTTCCTTGCTAGCATCAGTGGTCAACAAGAAAGTTTGTTAAAAGTGTGGGTACGCCAAAATCGGTGTTGAGCTAATAATCTCTTTTAGCCTCTCGAATCCTTTTTGACAGCTCTCTGTCCATTCGATCTTTGCTTCTTTCCTATAAATTTCAATATCATCGAGATAAGCAAACAATCTAACCCCTGTAAGCCTGTTAGCACATGGTTCATTAGCCTTTGAAAGGTAACCGGTGCTTCTGTTAATCCAAATGGGATCCTATCTCTTGGGTATCCACCAGAACCTGATGGTAGCCACTTGGTAAATTAAGCGTAGAAAAAAATCTACTATGTCTCAACTAATCCAGGCTTTCCTATTTCCTTGGTTCCTATTTTCTACGTTCAATTTTCTAAAATCAACGACCATTCTTCATTTCTTCTGACCCTTCTTTGGTACGAAAATTATTGGTGAGTTCCAAGGCGAGGAACTCGGTGAAATTATATTATACTTTAACATCCCCTGAACTTGTCTATTTACCTCATCTTTATGACCTTGTGGCAATATGTATTGCTTCTGGTTAATTGGCGGCTGATCCGCCCTAATCGGTATTTCGTGCTCAACATCCAGTGTATATGACAGTTGATCTCCTTCTAACTCGAATATGTCATGGAACGACGCACATATAGAGTATCGCGTTGCTGGTTGCCTCACACTCCGATCCCACTCTGCGCTGACTTGGCACTTTCTACTTGCCTCATGACCATATGTTTGGCAATCCATACAGCAGCACTCATCCCTTGTATTGTCCCACCAATCCTCCGATATCTCGTGTGTTCCATTGTTGTGCCGCACCTGCCTCTTCAGGCATGTTAGTCTAGCACATTCCACCTGTTGTCGTTCGCTGTTGGATTGCTGCTTCAGCGGAAGAGACCGCTTCAACTAGCTCTGCCATACTTCTCTGCGTTAGATTAGGTGTATACTTCGCTAAGTCCCTATTTATTAGGCCTGCTTTGAATACAGAAATCATAACCCGTTCTACTTGAGCCTTGTAAACCGTTATTTTATTTTGGAAATTGTCTGCTAACTTCCGCTTCCGCAGCGTTCCCCAGTGGCTCGGGCTTTCGTCTCTCAGGCTCTCAAGTGCTCCCAGGTTTCTGAGTGGATTCCTGAACTTCCCATATGAGACAGTCGTACGACTTCTGTTTTAAATATGTTCTATATAAAAGTGGATATAAATCTGACAGGGTACTTACTGAGCTATGCGCTAGTAAATCAAACGCATCACCTGTGGTCCTTTGCCTTATACACTTTATTAAGTGTTCTCCGTCTGCTTCCGGAAGACTCTTTTGCGCTAGCTCACAACCTACTTTAAAACGCCTGGTCTCAGTTCTCAGATCATACATCTCGACTCCTGAAGACATTTTTTTTTTTTTAATAGTTGGTTTATTTATTGAATTCTCTTACATAGACTAATAATAATTATTCAAATCTTAAAACTGAGAGCATGGCCACTAACTTTTCCACCGCATGAGCAACCTCCAGAATGCCCATTTTAATTTTTTGTGTTTTCCTAATCGTTAGTCAAATCTGAGCGTTATTTACCTCTTGGTCTTTTTCCAGATTCACTTCTCCCGGATCTGATAGGTACGTGACCAGTGACGGACTCAAAAAAATGAGTCTCCGACCGTCTGCTCTTGCAGGCTAATTACTGTCTACAGTACTGGTGCTTTTCTGCTCTTGTATTGCTTCTGGTTTTTTTTAGTGGATATACCAGGCTATTATTGTGCTTTAGTGGATATACCAGGCTACTTTCAGGCGATAATAGCTCGACATCGGCTTCAGATGCTTCAAATAACAATTCTGTCTGCCTCCCTTCACTGAATGTAATTCTTGGCTTTTCACCAATAATATTCAATATTCTGGCCAGCGAACTTCAGGTGGCAAAGTGAATACTGTTTGTGTATGTATTGGAAAAGTTGATGCTTAACGGTTCTAGATTTCTCTTGAGCTCTAGATTTTTTGTCTCCAAATATGATGCGGCTTCCTCGGTCTCTTGGAGCTCCCTAGAAAGCTCTCTAGTTTTATCCTCGATATATTTGGTATTTGTTTTCAACTCCTCCGCATCCCTGTGTTATGAGTCAAACTCACAATGTCCTTTAAAACCCAAGTAGCTTTTAGATTTTATTATTAATAAAATAATAAACGTGCATAGCCCTAAGGCGCACGTATAATGTAACAAAAATGTTATTATTAAGTAAAAGTCGATTACATGCTTTTATGTGCGCGCATTTGACAATTAAACTGCAATGAACTTTCACTACTGACTGGTCAGCACTTTCCCAAAAGTGTGCCACTCAATGATTGCATTGGTAAACAATTGCACAATGTGCCAAAGAGTAGGGCAATTAGAAATAATAATGTAGGGCAATTAGAAATAATAAAGTAGGGCAATTAGAAATAATAAAGTAGAGCATTAAGAAACAATAATACATGTAAGTAGTATATAAGCAAGTGTTTTAACAATAAATAGGGCTTTCTAACAAATAAACTCTAGCGCGTTTTAACTCGCGCGGTTAGAACCAAACTGGACTCAGGCTGGTGACAAACGCAAAGTAAATGTCCCGCAAGTTTTGAACATTAGGCGAGTACAGAACCATACCGCCCCAACATAATTGGTGCAGCTGATAGCATCCGGCCAATATGTAAGGATACATATGTAGATTCGCCTCAACACCCAACATAAATGGTGCAGCCGGTAGGATCCGGCCAACATTTAAGGATACATGTGTAGATTGGCCTCAACACCCAATACCTGAAGGTTTGGAAAAATTTCTCATCCGTCCGACTCTGAATAGTCGCTAATGCTTGGTCTGCCGCTTCTAAAGTCGACAGGTTCTCACTGTCCCTTGCTAATCCCCAGAGTACCTGGGCTTCACTTTTGCTGGTTGCTGCTTCCAAATGCTTATACAGTTTTTCTGTAAATATTTTTACTTCTGTCTGTGGCCTTAACTTGTCTTGTGACATGCTCTCCAATGAAAGGACTATCTTCTTGTGCTTCCAGCTCTTCCAGATCTAATTTAAACTTGGTCAACAAGTCCTGCATTAAACTGTTGACTTATAACAGATAATTCTCTGCAAAGTATGCATTGTTGCCACAAACATTTCTTATAACGAAACAGCTCCTCGTTATTACAGTTAAATGTATCCAACAAGGCTTGTAGGTCCGCTTTGCGGTTGTACTCGTTATTCTTCCGCGCCTTATTGTCCTTTCGACAATTCCTAATTTCCTTCTGGATTGCCTCGCCCTACAGTTTTTGCGCTTCCAGCAATTTTTTTGGCTTCTTTTGGGTTTTCCATAGCCCGAAATAAGCTAAGAATCCGTGAGTACTAACCATCAAACTTCACAACTCAGTTTTTTTTTCAAACTTTTATTAAACATGTATAAACTAAACAATACTTAAACTAAACTTAGTTAAAACTAATTCGTTTAACCGATATCATTATTATGCTCAAATTTCAAATTCCAATGGCTCCTGATATTTCCCTTGGCGTCTTTCCTCCAATCAGCACACCTTTTGCCATAATTTGTTTTCCTGCCCCCACGGGATAGGAACCTCCATCGTTTCCAGGTGCTTTAACGCTTCTGTCAGATATGCTACTCGCTTCCGTTCACGTTTTTGCTCTCCGAACCATTTTCTAACAATCAGCAAAAACGTTATGTCCTTTAGTTGCTGTCCATTAGTTAGTGATTCACTTCCCAATTTGTTTTTCTTAAGACAAAAATAACAAATAAACCAGAATTTAAACACTTGTTGTATAGCACTCTGAGTAGTATAAGTGATTAAACAATATGTTGCCCGATATCGACTTCTGAAGTATAACAACTGCAGTCCACCCCACGATAAACAACACGGAATTTTCATTTCACTAAAATATTTTTTTTTATTTAAATCGCTCTTTTGGCTATTTTGTTTTACCTCACATTAAACTCGCTTCATTTGAAGGCAATAAACCTTATTCTACCAAAATATTCTTTACCCTAAATGCGTACAACAATAAGTTTTTTTAGTTTTATTGTTTAACGAGACAAACATTATATGGTGTATAATAAACAATCAATTGTGATGTAATACCGAAGAAAAACCCGAAATAAAAAAAATAAACTTTGTTACTTGCACAACCTCTGAATGTGAATACAAACTATTTATATATATAATTCATATTTCCGTTCGTTGTGTTAATGCAAAACAAACTGTGGTGCACCAACCCGTGTTGTATGCATCTCTTGATGTAAAAGCTTGCGTGAATATTTCTTCCATGTATTTCTGCCAAATACCCCAAGCTCATGGTATTTAATAATAGGTTGCAACTTTTTTGGCCAGTTCTACGCCGCCTTCAGGCTCGCAGAAATATCTACTTTTGTTTCGCTATAAATAATTGCAGTTACCATTGTCCTGTTTGGTGACATCTCGTCAGTTGCAGGATTGCCTGCTTCAGAGTTCCTTGCCCTGGGTTTCCTCCTGTAGGTCGGCTCCTTCTGTTGCTTGTCTTCGTCTACGCCTATTGCTGCCGGTGATAGGCGCTGGTGTGATCGAGCAAACTGATGTCTATTAGGAAGCGCTCAGAACTGCCGAAAATAAACACACCACTTACTTTTCAAGTACAAAACAATCAGCCATTTATTCTTAAAATCATAGAACTTAAATACTATTTACAGTTCGTCTTACTTACTAAAGCAAGCTCTTTTCGGGTGTTACAGTTACGCATTTAATGAATGGTGTTAGTTGGTCAAGCCAATTGACCTACTCAAATAGGAATTTCGATGGTGCATTCTATATGCCAACGGCAACCCAAAAGCGAAACTGTAATACCAGGCGCAGGTTGGTTGTGCAATTGCTTGTGCCTATTATTACCTACTCTGAGGTGGTGTATAGTGGTTTGGACTCTCGGTCTTTACACAAGCTGCGAGTGGCATTCAATAATGCTACTCGTTATGTGTATGGCTTGCGCAAATTTGACCATATCTCATCTTGGAGTAAAATGGTTCTGAGTTCCGATATTGAGAGCTATTTGAAGGCAATTTATGCATAAATTAATATACTCTAAGGCTCCGCTATACCTTTATGACAAGTTGCGCTTCAGCCTGTCGAATCGTTGCAATAATCTCATTATACCGAGGTTTACGTTCCGAAACTCGGCTAGAATGTTTTTCGTTGGCACCACTAGACTATGGAACTATTTACCTAATGATTTAAAAAATATTGTGAGTCACAACAACTTCAAGCATCCAATTTATCTTTATTTTCGTAGTAACTCCTGACGCTTTATTTCTTCTCTTTTCCTTCCAAGTTCTACTACCCTCTTTCTTTTTGATTTTTTATATATATATATATATTTTTTTTTTGTTGTTATGTTTGTTTGTTATTTTCTAAATAATTGTCAATAGTATTAATTTTAATTTTAATTTTAGCTTTAAGTTTTTAATTTAAGTTACAATTGTGGCTAAGTTAAATGTACAGCATAAGTTTTTAAAACTTATTGTATGATTAAATAAATTAAATTAAATTAAATTAATACCCTAAAAGTTTACATAATAATCTTTATAATACTTAACGCACCCTAAAAGCATGTGCGTGAATATTTCTTCCATGTTAACTACACCAGTTGTGTAGTATCTATTAGGAGTTGGTGCTGTGAGTCAACTAAGCGCAGGTAGCTTGATTTTAACTCACAACAGATCAAAAGAACAGGTTTTCCATTCAGCTAAAATACTGTTTTGAGGAACAAAATTGCAAGGTTTCTGTTGGTGAATTAAGGGCACAGGCTGCTGCAGCTAATGTCAGAAGTCAGGTGACAAATAACCGTAATTTCGAGAAAAAGCGTAAACAAGCAAAAGCTTATGCAGTAGGAAATCTGGTAATGGTTTCGAATGTTGACAGCACGCCGGGAATTAATAATAAACTTATACCGAAATATCGAGGTCCTAGTATATCGTTAATGGTTTTTTTGTCTATACAATTTGTAATTTTGAAGAATAAGACTGAATGAAGAATCGAAATCCTATTATTTTAAGTTTTTTCAATATGACAGTTTTTGGAGTGGGAAATGAAACTGCATCTATCGATGAAATTAGTGGTAATGAAGCAGTATGGCGAATTTTTTCATTTCTTTCTTTTCATATTTTTTTATTGGATTTTTTAATTTTAATTTACACCTAACAATAATTTATCAAAGTTTAAATAAAGTTCATATACACAAATACAAAAGAAACTACAGTTTTTAGATACTGCTCCGAGCGACATTAGTTTTCAAAGTTTCTTACAAATTTATTCTTAATAATAATTACTATATATAAAATTATCTCAAATTAAATGCAATTTTAGAGTATCCTTCCTTCCTTCTAAGTCGGATGTAGCCTTCATTTTGTAATATATTTCTGGCTAAAATATTTGGGTGCTTTTCAAGTTTAGAACTGTAGCTTTTAGCTAAGTCTGATATCTCTTTGGATACCGTCGGGATATTTAAATTCTTGAGGATATTTGCGTTTTTAATGTGCCAAGGGCCTTTGTAATTGTGCGCAATTGTGTGTAGTTTCTCAACATTGGATGGATCCGTTGTACCCCAGAGTTGAATATCTTAAGTCCATATACGCTTTATTATGGTTTTAAGACCTTGTAATCAGGTTGGAGTCAGAATAACTTTTAATTTTATCTGCATGATTTTGGTGTTGATGGGTTTTTAACATGTTAGTCGTCGATCATGGTGTATTCCTAAATATTTTTTATCGGAGCACTGAGAGACAGGCTTCAAGTGTATCTGTACTGGGGCGCAAGTTCTTTTTACATAATGTAAATGTTAAATGCGCGCACTTATCTTTTTCCACAATTTGAGTCTCCAACAATCCATCCAGTGCTGCAGAGTATTCAAGTGCTCTAGTAGTGGCTTGTATACAATCTTTGGGTCCCAGTGGGAACATAGCAAAGATCGCATTACAATAATGCTTGCTGCTAACATGGATGGCACAGAAAAACTAAAGCCATTTATTATTGGAAAGTCAGCGAAGCCTAGGTGTTTTAAGAATGTGAAGACATTACCCGTAACTTAACTTCCCATAAGAAAGCATGGATGACAGGTAAATTGTTCACTGGCTCCAATCATTGAATAGACAAATGGAAATATAACAACATTAAATTTTACTGTTTGTTGATAAATGCCCTTCACACAATGTTAAAGAAGATTTAAGTCATGTGCGTATGCAATTTTTGCCTGCAAACACTACTTCCAAACTTCAGCCACTCGACAAAGGCATTATTCAAAATTTTAAGACATTATACTGGAAATAAATATTATTGCAATTGGTTGAAAATCTAGAAGATAAAAAATAGCATACTATCAGTTTATATTTTGCAATAAATATTGCTTTTAGAGCTTGGCAAAATATTTCGAAATCAACTATAAAAAATTGTTATCGAGCTTGCGGTTTTATCGATGATTCAGACGCAATGTTAGTGAACAGTGAACTTAACATAGCGGAGTGGGATAAAATTCCACAAAATGAAGAATGGCGTATAACCTTCAATGACTACATTCATTTTGATGATTATTTGGCTACAGAAGGAATTTTCACCGATGATGATGTGTTAGGGCTAGAAGCTGCTGAAATGATTCTGAAAATGATGACAACGATCCGGAAATTTCGCAGGTTTCCGGTAAATGTGCCAAATGTTGCATGGCAAACATTCGTGATTTCCTTTCGCAATCTGAAACTGACGATACTGCGTTTGAAGTTCTTGTAAAACTGGATGATATATGATAACATTCGTGTAAAAAAGCACAGCAAACACAAATAACTGATTTTTATGATAAACAATAAACGTTATATAAAAAATTTTATTTATATTTTTATTTATACTTCTCGTATTTTTTTCAGTTTTGCTTCCGATAGCTCGTAATTCCGCTAACTCGAAAAGCCCGCTAACTCGTAATAATGTCCCGACTACGAATTATCGGGATTGTACTGTACAACAAAATTGGAAATTTTAATTAAATAAAATCAAAAGAATTTTAATACGACCCATAATTCCTGCTATCTCCCCAGCAGTTGGCGTCGTTCAGTACCCTACCGAAAATTTTTTTTTTTTTTTTTTTTTAATATCCAAATATTTTATTGCAATCTGTTACATTCAATCACATTCAGCAATATTTAATAACTTAAGACTAATTTTTGTATTTACTGTCTTTTATGGACTACACCCAGTGGTGCAGCCATTGCCTATTAGCACAGGAGATCTGTTGTGGATTTTCTCTTCAGTCGGATGAAAGTGAAGGGGTTGGAAGTGAGTTCCGATATCAGTGGATTTGGGTGGACTAGGAGTCTCAGATTGTGCGAAGTAGAGAGCTTTTTTATTTCTTGAGCGACTGTTAACTGACCGAAAATTAACATAGGTGCTCAAATTTAATTTTTTTCGATTTACGAATAAAACATTATCATTGTTTAATTCGTACGCACAATAAAGGGTATTTTTTATGTTGGTCTCTCCCGAATTCAGTCTTCTTTACTTTTATTCCAGATTTCAATTTGTCTGCTTCTCTAAAAAGCATAGTAAATGGAACAATATAAAGAAATGATCAGAAAAACCTCATGGGTTTGTATGATAGCTAAGCAGTCGGAGAAGCACATTTGCAACCAAACCAACAAGCATATTATATTGGTAGCATTTTCACAGTACAGGACAAAGTATACAATCAAAGAAAAATTGAAATTGAAAGTAAATGTCAAATTTTATATAACCCTGATAAACCGTTTTATCGTTCGTATCCAAATTGTAGTTATCATGGAAGTGTTGGCATACATTAGCACGTGGCACTGCTTGTTTGACCATTGGGATGAAAATTTCAGAGACCAACAAATGGGGTTTAATGGTAATATATGAAATACACAAAGGAGCAGAATACCAAGAGATTCTTTAAATCCACAGAGCTCACAATAATTGCAATTTTTTGCTGTCTTGAATATCTGTTGGTTTCATTTATAATCCAAAACTTCATCAACATAAAACTTATGAAATAATTGAAAGGGTAATAAATCCATAAATTGCTGGAATAATATCATATTTTCTAGCGAAAATGGCGTGTTCGGACATATTCTTAATATTCACTGCATATTGTTGCACATTTTTTATTGCAGATCCATTTAAAGCAATATTTATCATTTATATTCATTACATTAATACAGGCATATTTCATTGCTATATTATGAGGTAATTTAATATAACCAGAAACCTTTAATGGCTTATATTGATCTCTAATTCAATTATTTAATTTTTGTAATTAAATTAGAACAATGCACAATACTCTAGCTCAATTTCTTCAAGGTTTTCGTTTGCAAGCATTTCACATCTATAGTTGCTGTTTCATATTCCCAATCACTGTTGTCACCAATATTTCTATGTTTGAACCTTATATATTCCGATGTTTTTCTAGTTTTTTATTTAATAATTCCAATATATGTCTAGCATTTTTTTTATTTCTTCCTCTATATATTACAATCTATAAGAAATATATTAAGTAATATTTTATGCAGGTTTGGATTCAATACGTTCTTTTTGCCAATCCCAAAAGAACTCTGTTGCTTTTATTTATTTGTTTATTAAATTTTCTCTAATTATCAATCATTTTATTTATATATATAATTAATTATTTATTTTGTTATTGTTATGCATTTATTTATGTAAATCTTCCTGTAAGTTCTGCAGGTGCAATTTGGTGCTGCATTTTGTGACTCTTTCCTTGATGGTTTCAATATATAGGTCACTGTGTAGAACCTCGTTCGGGATATACCATTCAGCATTTGCAATTGTTTGTAGTACCCTTGACTAAATTCGATGTATCAGACTGTAGTTTAATTTGCTAGCTGCTCCCCATATTTCGATTCCATAGTTCAATATAGGCGCTATTACTGTTTTGTATATTACTAGTCTGTCATCCATGTAGCCAGCTTAACTGTCGGTACTCATTTTTTGCTTCGTTTCGCTTGTTAATTATATACTGGTTCCAAGTCATTTTTTCGTCTATGGTTATTCCAATATATTTTGCAGCAGAGTGAGATTTTATCTTTTTCCCCTTTATAGCAAGGTTGTATTTTGTCGACTTTCTGTTTGTATATACAACTTGTACAGTTTTGTCTTTTTTATGTCTATTCCCCCTAAGTCACACCATGCTACTACATTGTCCAATATTTGTTGGATTGTATTTGTTGCCTTTTCTTCGTCATTGTGTGATGCCATTAAAACTGTGTCGTTTGCGAATGTTGCTATCATCGCATTGTTTTCGTTGGAATTGGTACATCTGCTATGAATATTAAGTATATCAGAGGTCCTAATACGCTGCCTTGTGCTACTCCAGCTGTCATTGGTAGGATGTGTGAGCAATCCTTGTCATATTTTATGTAGAATTGTCGTTCGCTTATAAAGGGTGTTTTTTTAGACGTGTGGATTTCCAGCAGAAATAAAATGCATATACGTTAATATTATATAAATTCCAGCCGAGAGGCCCAATTTTCGACCACTTTTTGCAACAATTGGGGCCGTATGTCAACAATCACGCGCCGAATATTCTCTTCCAAGACCTCGATCGTGTCAGGCTTATCTGCGTAGACAAGCGACTTCACATAACCCCACAAAAAATAGTCCAGCGGTGTTCAATCGCACGATCTTGGAGGCCACGCCACAGGCCCACGACGCGAGATAATAGGCTCACCAAAAGTTTCCTTCAATAAATTGATTGTTTCGTTGGCTGTATGGCATGTAGCGCCGTCTTGGTGGAACCAAAGGTCGGCCACATCAACATCCTCCAATTCAGGCACGAAAAAGTAATTAATCATGGCTCTATAATGTTCCCCATTGACTGTAACAGTATGGCCGGCTTCATTTTTGAAGAAATATTGACCAAGTGTTCTCTCTGCACACCAAACAGTGACTTTTTGAGGATGTAACGGCGTCTCAACAATGGCTTGTGGATTATCGTCACTCCAAATGCGACAATTTTGCTTATTAACGTACCCATTCAACCAAAAGTGAGCTCCATCGCTGAACAAAATTTTCTTGTGAAAATCAGGATCGGTGGCCCATTCACCCAACCTGCGACGCGCTTGATAGCCGTTCGGCTTCAATTCTGTGAAATGGCAAACCAAACTGAGCATAAATCAAGTGACAGCTGTCAAAAAGGCGAACTCCGAAAAAAGTATTGCCAGATTGAAAACCACACGTCTAAAAAAAACACCCTATATTATTTTCAGTATCATTGCTTATGAGGGTAAGTTTGTTTTGTTGAGCATTGCTGGAGCCTTGGGTTCTATTAAATTCATCTCATTTATTTAGTTATTTTTAAATTTGAGACAATATATCCTCTACCTAATTGGACTTTGTAGAATCCTTATTTCTCACAACTTGACCGTAGGTTAAGCATTGCGTATTCTTAAGGTTTATATTGGTCTGCGTAATTTGCATTACATGTGGATTGGGTGTAGCTGGTTCAAAAGATTTTTTCCTGCTGTATTTTTTGTAGTTCTTGCCGTGCTGCACATCCTCTGTAGCCAGCTGGATGAGTTTCACCGTAGTTACAACATTTTGGATGCTAGTTTTCTGGTTTAGTACAGGAGGAAGTGCTGTACTTTCCTGTGCATTTAACGCACCGTGTTTCTGGTACCGTTTTTCTGGTACCGTGTTTTATTTAAAGGTCTCTGATGAGGACAGTGAGGTGTACAAAATAGCTTAAAATATCCAATAATTCTCCATTTCATAATTATAATGCTGGCATAATCATATTGTACCTACAGTGTGCAGTTGCCAAAAAATTCGAATACTGAAGACTTCCATATTAAAAATTATTTGACGAATACTTTTTTCATATTTTCTATTGTTGGATCTTCAATTTCTAATTTAGAACTAACAATAATTTATCAAAGTTTATATAAAGTTCATATACACAAACACAAAAAAAGTACAGTTTTTAATTACCTGTTGATACTGCTCCGATCGACATTAGCTTTCAAAGTTTTGTACAAGTTTATTCTTAATAAAACTTAATATTCGTATAATTATCTCAAATTAAATGCTATCTTAGAGTATCCTTCCTTATAAGTCGGATGTAGCCTTCATTTTGTAATAAATTTCTGGTTAATTTTTGGGTGCTGTTCAAGTTTGGAACTATAGCTTTTAGCTAAGTTTGACATCTCTTTGGATACAGTCGGGATATTTAAATCCTTGAGCTTTTTTGCAGTTTTAATGTACCAAGGGCCTTTGTAATTATGCACAAGACTTTTGATTGAGCCCGTTGTAGTTTCCCAACATTGGATGGATCCGTTGTACCCCAGATTTGGATACCGTAAGTCAATATAGGCTTTATTATGGATTTATAGAGTGAGATCTTGTAATCCAGTTTGAGTCTGGATTGCCTATTTAGAAGCTAGTTTAGTTTAATCCTTTTTATCTGCATGATTTTGGTATTGAACTGTTTTGACCATGTTAGTCGGCGATCAAGATATTTTGCATTTCTAGATATTTTGTATCGTATCACTGAGATATAGGCTTCAAATTAATCTGTCGGGTCTTTGCCAAGCTTGGGAATCACCGTCATTTGAGATGCTTTCCATATTTGGGGGAATGAGCCAGTGCGTATTATTCCATTCAAAATATCCAGGAGATTTTCTATTGGCTACTATTGGAGATTCCTTTATCATCTATCATGTTATTAAGTCACATCATGGAGCTTTTTTTACATCTAATCCGTTAATAGCGTCTACCAAATCTTTTTTTTATTCCTATTCCTGGCATATTTGGGTTATCGCTTGGCGTGAGGCAATTTGGAATCATGAATAGCAAGGTTTGGAGTAAACACTTGCTTAAATGAGTTGCGAAAACGTCTCATTTTTCGGCATTGATTTTTGCCCAGTCCCCATTTGGGAGACGGATTGGTGACTCAGTAATTAGTGGTCTTTGCAAGTTTTTAGCTGCTCGCCAGAAAGAATAACTAGTTGCTGTTGTAGGGGTTCGATTTTCAATATATTGCTGGAAGTCACTTTCCTCTTTTTCCTTCAGAAGCCTCTGAAGTTTTTTGGTGCAAAGTTGTAATTGCCTTTTTAGGCTTGGGGGTGTCTGCTTTTGCCGTTCGCGTCTGACGGATTGATTTTCTAGTAAATCTATTTGTATATCTTTCGGAGTACAATCTTACCGAGTAACGGGTTTATAGGGCGGGGTAGCTACCTTCGTCGCTTGGGATAACAATTCTGTCAATGCATACACAGCTGAGTCTATTTCTTGATCTGTTTTTTGGGACACAGACAGATTGAGATGCGAGCTGATGTACATTTTATATTTAAACCAATCCGTGTGCTTGGAAACTAGGGCCTTTTTGTAGTCTCTTTTCGACAATGTTTGGGATTTGAGTGTTATGATTGTCGGAGTATGATCCGAGGACAGGTCGACCGATGGTTGTGAAAACCTTTAGCGACTCCCAAGTCTATAAGGTTAGGGATCTTACCTTTATCTGTAGGCCAATATGTGGGGATGCCGCAAGATAAAACGTCCAGCCCTAGATTAATTATCGTTGATAATAGCCTTCTCCCACTTTTCCTCAGGTTTAAGTGGAGCAATTGCCACCCATCAGAAACCCACTAAGACTAATGGGGACGGGGCTTGTGGACCGATTCCCGAGGTTTACGAATCCCCACGAATCTGCTACGGTAATATTTTGTTTCTAGTTGTTGACGCGCCCAAGCGAGTATGATAGTGGAGTTTATCCAGCAGTGTCAGCTTTTTTCTGAACTATTTGTCATTGATTTCAAGGGTCCCACCAGTTTAGCCAGCAATGTCTCCTCGAAGATTTCGAAATGCGTTAAAGATAAAGTTTTTAAATGTGCTGTACCCGATTTGGAGAAGAGTAAAATGACCGATGTGAACCTTTGAGGCATCGCAAAAAGCACGAAAGCCAATATGAGCATCAGGTGATGATCTGACCCAGGGTGGCACTCGTATTTGGAAGCTCGCGTGATGTTGAGAAGTGTTCCCATCTAGCTAGAGTAAAGAGATTCAATTGGTAATTTCCACCGACTCGATCCAACCAGATTTGTTGCACTTTTATGGGAGCCAACCACCCTGCAGGGACGAAGCCCAATAATAGAAAAAAATTTCGTTTGGTATGGGTTGGAATGTTTGGCACGATTGCTATATGAATGTAGGACTAGCCCTAAAGCGTGTTCTATAGGATCACTAAGTGCGTACGTAAGCGAAAAAGCATCACCAGGCTTCTGCGACCAACCTTGCGCCACTAAATGCGCTTTATACTTTTCGAGCTTGCCAGTTGCTTCATATTTTTTTACAAACACCCATCGACACCCAATCACGTTTTTTCCGGGTAGAAGGTCCACGAGGGTCCATGCGTTACTCTTCAGTAAGGAATCATATTCCGCCTGCATGGCATTCCCCCACTGCGGACTTTCGTTGGACTGCAATGCGTCGGTGACTGTCGTAGGATTCTCACATGCCAAATTCAGAACGTCACGATAGTCCATTTCCTCGGTCTTTTCCCGTTCTACGAATCTTCGGCCTACCCCTTTTTCTTTTTCCCAATTCAATTTCGCCATCATCACTCGAACTACTTCTTTCTGAACTTTCAGTTATTTCTACAGGGTCTTCGCCGTTCTTTGCAGAGCCATCTATATCAAACTTTTTACGAACTGAAGACTGTTCCTTTATGGCTTCTTTCATATTTTCAATTATATTATGATTATCGTATTCTTTTATTTTATTAGAGTTATTGTTTATCAATTCTATATTGATGATATCTTTATTTTCACTATCTGTTTCGGTTTTTGGAAAAACTGTTGGCAACTCATTCATTTTTATAAAAGGTGTCAACCCTAAAATAAAAGACGAGGTATTTTTGACATCTCGGCTGTTGTGAAGTTAACATTAGATACTTAAGTTTTTCTTTTATTAATAAATATATTCTACCAAATATATATTGCGCTTTTTGATCAGTTACGCATACATAATAGTGGCGACGAGGAGGTGAATTTTTTTTCGATACGTCATACATGGAAAAAAAAAATGAATCCAGAGCTTCTAGCACTTTTTGATGAATTTCAAAAGCAACGTGCTCAGGACGCGCAAGCAATGCAAGAGCTTCTCAAAGAGTGTATGCGAGCGAAAGTCAACAGTGCGAACGTTTCTCCAAAAGAGGAGCATCCAGAGCGAACAATGGACACATTAGCCTCAAGCATTACGGAATTTGTATATGATCCAGAACATAACCTAACATTTGATGCGTGCTACATGCGTTATGAAGATTTGTTTTTGGTCGATGCAAATAAACTTGATGATGCAGCAAAGGTTAGATTGCTACTTCGCAAATTCAGTACAAGCGTTCACAGCAAATATATTGATTATATTTTGCCCAAACATCCACGTGAATACAATTTCGCTACAACTATTGAAAAACTAAAACAACTATTTGGCTTACAAAAGTCGCAGTTCAGTATTCGCTACACTTCCTTGCAAATAGCAAAAGCGCCAGACACTTATTATACTACGTATGCTGCAGAAGTAAATAAACAATGCGAAAATTTCAAATTAACAAGTTTAACGCTTGATCAGTTTAAATGTTTGATATTCGTAATGGGACTTAAGGCAGAGTCGGACTTTGAAATAAGAACCCGAATGCTTACAAAACTGGACAGCGAAGCTGATACTATTAATTTGGATACACTTTCAAAGGAATGCCAACGCATTATTAACTTGAAAAACGACACAGCACTAGTAGAATGCAAATCACGCGACAATCACGTGAATCAACTACAGACAAAGAAGTTGAAAAAGCACAAGCCAAAGACACCTTGTTGGTTTTGTGGAGCAATGCATTACGTACGTAATTGTCCATATAAAAATCACAAGTGCGAAGACTGTCGAAACACAGGGCACAAAGAAGGTTACTGCAAAGATAAGCAAAAATCAAAAAGCAGTAATCACAACAACAAAAATGCAATCATCAGCAGATCGAACAAAAACACAACGCTAAAAACGAATAGCATTTACGTAACAAACAGCATCACCACTTCACAGCGTTTATATGTCAACGTAAAAATCAACAATGTGCCAATTAAATTGCAATTTGATACAGCGTCGGACATAAGCATAATTTCAAAATTTAATTTCGACAAATTAAATGTTTCAAATTGTATGGAAGTAACTCGTACAGCAAGAACAGCAACTGGAAATCTCAATTTAGACGCACAGTTCACATGTGAAGTACAACTGAAAAAAGTTTTCAAAAACATTAACATGCTACGTTACATCAGTCGATCTAAACTTATTTGGCTTAGATTGGATACATGCGTTCCAATTACAGAGTGAGCTGCTCAGTGAAGTTTGCAACAACATCACATCAACAGAACAGGCAAGTACTATTCCAAATAATTTTGATGATACAAAGTTATTTCCAGAAAAATTATTTCCAGTACCTTTTGACAACAACATGGGTCTTTGCAATAAAATTAAAGCTCGTTTGGTGGTAAACTGTCAACCTGTTTTTCGTCCAAAACGTCCAGTAGCATATGCAATAAGAAGCCTGGTTGAAGAAGAAATCCAACGACTACAAAAGCTGAACGTTATTTCGCCAGTAAATTTTTCAGAATGGGCTGCACCCATCGTAGTTATCAAAAAGCCGAACGGCCAAGTTCGTGTATGCGGAGATTTCTCAACAGGTCTCAACGACGTACTTGAAACGTACCAATATCCACTTCCGCTTCCAGAAGACATCTTTATCAAATTTAGCAACGCTACTGTTTTCAGCCATATCGACTTATCAGACGCTTTTCTACAAGTTGAAGTCGATGAAAATTCAAGACATCTACTTACAATCAACACGCATATTGGTGTATTTAGATACAATCGTATGGTTTTCGGCGTAAAAACTTTTCCATCGATTTTTCAGCAAATAATGGATCAAATGCTAGCTGGTTTGAACTACGCAGCTGCTTATATCGATGATATTTTTGTTTCTGGTAGAAATCAAAAAGAGCACGACGCCAAGCTTTGTGAAGTACTACGTCGTATACAAGAATATGGTTTCAAATTGAAAATATCGAAATGGAAATTTTCAGTTCCGGAAATGACCTATTTGGGGTATATTGTAAACAAAGACGTTATTCAACCAGACCCAAAGAATATTGAAGCAATTAAAGCAATGCCTGCACCAACAAACCAAACTGAACTAAGATCACTCTTAGGGGCTATTAATTTTTATGGGAAATTTATTAATCATATGCGTGACCTACGTGGACCACTAGATGAACTTCTTCAAAACAACAAGCAGTGGAAATGGACAAAACTTCACCAAAATTATCTCGAAAAATTCAAAAGTATTTTGTCCTCACAACTTTTATTAACACACTATGATCCAACTAAAAGTATTATAGGGGCCGCAGATGCATCCAATTATGGTTTGGGAGCTTGTATATTCCATGAATTCGACGATGGCTCAATAAAAGTCATATGTCACTCTTCAAGATCACTCACGGCAGCTGAAAAACAGTACAGTCAAATTGAAAAGGAGGCATTAGCACTCATTTTTGCCGTGACCAAATTTCACAGAATGATTTTTGGTAGAAAGTTTAAACTCCATACAGATCATAAGCCGCTTCTTGCTATTTTCGGAAATAAATCAGGAATTAGTGTTCATCAAGTAAACAGACTCCAACGATGGGCAGTCAAATTGTTGGCATATGATTTTGAACTAAAATTTATTTCTACGAACAGTTTTGGTTACTCCGACATTTTGTCTCGACTCATAAACAATACAATTAACCCTTCAGAAGATTACGTTATTGCAGCGGTCGATTTTGAATCCGAAATTAAGCAAATTCTGGATGTCACACTAGACAAATTACCGTTTACCAACAGAATGGTTACATATGAAACTGCTAAAGACCCAGTTCTAGCTAAAATTTTCGAATACGTATCAGAAGGATGGCCATTAAACAGTGAAAACAATGACTTAAAACCATATTTCAATAGAAAAGACGATTTAAGTATTGTTGAAGGATGTCTGATGTACGGACAATGCATCATTATACCAAAAATTTTTCATAAACGCATTCTCAAGGAAATTCTTCGAGCTCATCAGGGCATAGGCCGTACCAAAGCCGTAGCTCGAAATTATGTTTATTGGTCAAACATCGATAAAGACATCGAAATAATGGTTAAAACTTGTACACACTGCGCAGCTGCTGCAAAAATGCAAATAAAAACAACTTTACATCCATGGCCAAAGCCATCCGCTCCATGGGAGCGGCTGCACATAGACTACGCAGGACCAGTCGATTCATTATACTATTTTGTAGTTATAGATGCATTTTCAAAATGGCCAGAAATTGTTCAAACAAAATCAATCACATCGTCACAAACTATTGCCATTTTAAATGATATTTTCGCCAGATTTGGATTACCTAAAACTATGGTTACAGACAACGGTACGCAGTTTGTGAGTCATCAGTTTCAACAATTTTTAGCTGAAAAATGGCATCAATCACGTTCGTAGTAGCCCTTATTATCCCATGTCCAACGGTCAAGCCGAAAGGTTCGTTGACACTTTTAAGCGTGCGCTTAAGAAATTAAACGGGGAAGGGGTAAATACTGCAAATCTACAAACTTTTTTACAAGTACGAGGTGTGATCAAAAAATAACCATTATTTTCAAATTTCGTGAGTTACGTATGTTTGATGTTCGCATTTTTTTTCTGTTATGTTGGTACACATGTCTGTTATATATGTTGGCAATACCAATAATTTTGGATTGTCAGTTTGTTTTTGACAGATAAAAAGGTTAGTCGTGTTTTGGTGTGCTCTTCGATTTTGTACTATTCGAAAAAATGGATCAAAGAAACTGTATTCAGTTTTGTGTAAAAAATGAAATTAAATGCGCAAGGACATTTGAAATGTTGACTGTGGCCTTTGGCGAGTCTACTATGAGCAGAACACAAGTTCAATTGTGGTAGAACCGGTTTAAGGAAGGCCGAGAAGATGTCAATGACGATGCTCGTCCTGGTCGCCCGAGCACGTCAACAACTGATGAAAACATTGACGCAGTGAAGAAAATGATTTTGGATAATCGTCGAATCACTATCAGAGAGGCTGCTGATGATGTTGGCATATCGTTCGGCTCATGCCAAGCAATTTTTACGGTTGTTTTAGGCATGAAACGTGCGGCAGCGAAGATTGTTCCAAAATTGCTAAATTTTGAGCAAAAACAACGTCGCATGGACATCGCTCAGGAGCTGTTGAACATCGTCAACGACGATCCAGATTTCCTCAAAAAGATCATAACTGGTGACGAATCGTGGGTGTATGGCTATGACATTGAAACCAAAGCCCAATCATCCCAATGGAAACGTCCAGATGAGCCAAGACCGAAAAAAGCACGTCAAGTTCGGGCGAACGTAAGGGTTTTGCTGACAGTTTTCTTTGAGTGCAATGGCGTGGTGCATCATGAATTCTTGCCACAAGGTCGTACGGACAACAAGGAATACTACCTTGAAGTTATGCGCCGTTTGCGAGAAGCAATTCGCCAGAAACGCCCAGAATTGTGGAAAAACCAATCATGGATTTTGCACCATGATAACGCACCAGCTCACACATCGATGCTTGTGTGTAATTTTTTGGCCAAAAACAAAACCGTTATCATGCCTCAACCACCGTATTCACCGGACTTGGCCCCCGCTGACTTTTTCCTCTTTCCAGAACTGAAGACACCGATGAAAGGAAAGCGTTTTGCTACAATTGAGGAGATAAAAGAAAAATCGAAACAAGAGCTGTTGGCGATACCAAAAAAGGGTTTCAGAAGTGTTTCGAGGATTGGAAAAAACGCTGGCATAAGTGTATTATATCTGAGGGGAATTACTTTGAAGGGGACAAGATAGTTGCTGATGAATAAATAAATACTTTTTGAAAAAATTGAAAATAACGGTTATTTTTGGATCAAACCTCGTTTATCGATCATCGCCAAACAAGCAAAACGAAGCTGATAAATCACCAGCAGAAGTATTGCTTAATAGGAACATTCGTATTAAATTGGATTTACTTAAACCAACTCAGTCTTCAACGCCAAATTCAGAAGCCACTGATGATAAACTAAAAATGAAAATTCAATTTGATAAAAAGCATGGTGCTAAGCAAAAATTGTATGGCAAACAAGATCTTGTATACGTCAGCGTACATAAAAACAACAACTTCAAATGGACTGAAGCAAAAATAATCGAGCGTATAGGCAATGTTATGTATAATATTCGCTTACAAAATAGAAAAATCATACGTGCACATACAAATCAACTTCGAGGTCGAGTACTGTCAAAAGAAACATCTATACAGCAACGTATCTCCGAAGCTGACATCTCCAAGAAAAGTTTAGCTCATGCATTTGGACTTCATGATTCGTTCTCTAGTAATGCACAACATGATCCAGACCAAACTACAACCATGGAATCAAACGATAATCAAATGGAACGGATAGTAGTACCGACTCAAGCACGAAATGCAGTTTCTGATATCACACCGTCAACGAGTACAGATAACAATCAAGGTGCTGGATCATCATGACCAAAGCGAAACCGCAAACCTGTTGATCGGTTCACACCATTTTAAATTTTTATATACCTAAAAGGGAAGGTGTTGGCAAATCATTCATTTTTATAAAAGGTGTCAACCCTAAAATAAAAGACGAGGTATTTTTGACATCTCGGCTGTTGTGAAGTTAACATTAGATACTTAAATTTTTCTTTTATTAATAAATATATTCTACCAAATATATATTACGCTTTTTGATCAGTTACGCATACATAATAAAATCATTTCCAAAGAATACCACATCGCGTGAGTTACGTATTGGAAATTAGAGAAACAAATTTGCACCATTCAATTTCACAATTCGTTTAAAAATGAATTTAAATTTTATTTACAAATACTTGTAAATATCTTAAAATATCGCTACTTTAGTAAAGAATTTCATGAGAAATGAAGCAAGCATGTATTTAATGCGAATTCAAATTAATATGAATTTTAAGATTTTGATGTCAACACGAATTTGACGATTTTCATCAGAATTGAATTCACCATGATTGGATGATTTTCATAGGAATTCAAGTCAATATGAATTTGAAGATTTTCATAAGAACTGAACTCAACATGATTGGATCATTTTCATGTGAATTCAAGTCAACATGCATTGGATAATTTTTATAAAAATTGAAATATAATATAACTTAAATAATAGTCTTAATAAGAATTTGAATTTGAATATGCGTCTTTTTAATTATTGGAATTTGATGTTCTTGTTTGTTCGATGGCATGCTGTACTTCCGTAGTATGTTGTACTTCTTGTTGTTGGGTTAAGTGGTTGCGCTCGAAACTCGTGCTACAATAATGCTATTTTTTCGTTTCGTATAGTCGGTGTGATTAGCGTAACCTACGAACTTCGATCTGCCTGGCCTTCTTTTTTAGAGCAACTGCTTCGCAACCAAAAATTTTGAAGTGATGAACACTTGGCTTGCGCCCATAGAGACATAAGATCTTTTATATTTTAAGATTTTTGTAGCGCATCGATTTCGTATATACGCGGCTGTATTAACTGCTTCGGAACAAAGGGATTCTGGTAAATTTGATGATGTCAACATACACCGCGCCATCTCAACCGGTGTGCGGCTAGCGCGTTCGGCTACTCCGTTTTGTTCAGGCGTGTAAGCCACGGTAGTTTTGTGCACAATGCCTTTATTTTTTAAGAAATTTTGGAATTCACCGGCTAAATACTCGTGCCCGTTATCACTGCGTAAACATTTCGCTTTGTTATCAGTTTGGTTTTCCGCGCGCGATATAAATTCCGTAAATGCTGCGAATACATCAGACTTTTGTTTTAAAAATTGTACTTCCGTATACCGAGAAAAATCATCTACGAAGGTTATAAAGTACCTAGACCCACCTTGCGACATTATACGCATAGGCCCGCAAATATCAAAATGAATAATTTCTAAGTTCTCTGTTGTTTGAACATGAGTGTAACTAGCGAACGTACTCTTTTTTATTTTACACATTGCGCATATGTCACAGTCTAAATTGTGAGTCTTGTTTAAGCTTAATCCACGTACCATATTCTTCTGCGAAAGCATAAACAAATCTTTATAATTTACATACCCGAACCGACGATGCCACTTTTCAACTATGTCGCTATTATTTACAATCACTGAATTGATTTTTTCTTCGTTTTTAAGTGAATGCATATTCACACAAAACACTCCATTGAACATTTTAGCAGAAAATAATATTTCGTTTTCTTGTGTTTTTATATTTTATAAAATGTACCTCGTTCCCGTTATTGAGACTCTTGCTAACCGATAAGAAATTATTTTTTAATTTAGGCACGTAGAGTGCAGCGCGATTTCAATAAAATTTAACTTGATCATAATTTTTTCAATTCCCTATGCGTTAACTGTTTCTCCAGATGCTAGCAGTAACGTTTGAGAGAATTTGCACAAATAAGTAAATAATGATATATCATAGCACATATGTGATGATGCACCACTATCAAGTACCCATAAATTCTCATTCGTTCGATGGTTTGGTTCGAACAAGCTCAGCACCGTTGGTACTTGCGTGCTTTTACACTGCGCTCTGATGTGGCCTCTCTTACCGCATGCATAACGTTGCTTGCATTTCGCTAGACATACTTAATTTTGTTACAGTTAGTACTCTCTCGCCTAATAGCGGCTGCCTGTAGTTGATATCTCTTCTCATACCTCTTGTGGAAATTCGCCGCAAATACTTTTTCGGTTTCATCAAATCGTTGCCCTCGTCTTTGCTCCTCTTCCAATATTTTGACCTTTAATATTTCCACTTTCGGCAATGTGTCTCGGCTTTCAATTGCAATTACGAAATTTTCTAGCTCATCTGGCAGACTACATAATAGCACTATACTGAGCAAGTCTTCTTGTAGGTAGAATTATGCCTATTTCACTAAGGCTGTCGACGATAGAACAGAACTCGTTAATCTGGAGTGAAAACTTGTCACCATCGTTGAATTTGAATTTTACGAGTATCTTAAACAAATTGACCGTTTTAGCTGGTTCGTCGGCATTGTAGACACCACTTAATACACTCCATGCTTCTTTTGCTGTTAAACACTTCAAATATGAATTAACTCCGAAGATTTTAGGCAAAGATGTATCATCGCTAATGTCTTTTGATCAGCGGTCTTCCATGTCTTTAATTCCAAATCTTACATTCCTGTCTCTAAGGGTTCCTCGAAGACATTCCACAAATTCTGCGTTACTAGCAAACTCCGCCTCAATAACGCCCACTTTGAATAGTTATCCCCGGAAAGCTTTTCTATATTTGTTAACGAGGCATTCATTTTTGCGCGTAATCAAACTAAAAAAAATATCTACCAACGATTTTATGCAGACATAAAAATAAAAAAAATTACATATTTTTTCGAACCACTTGTTCTGGGCCCATAACCTTGGTTGGTTATCGCTGTTAAATGAATAGACACGACCGATCGCCAGTAATTTAAAAGAACGTCTATTCTAGTATACTTAAAACTAAATACAAAAGCATATGTTTTCTTAAAGGTATACCGCGTTTGGGTTGCCTATGATGCGTATCGCAGATATGCATTTTCTTACAAAAATAAATAAAAAAAAATGTTCGCTTGCTTCTGATCGAATTAAGTTTGTTGTAGATTTTGCAAGTATTGTGTAGTGTGTAATTCAACTGAACAGCAGTTTCAATAGTTGAGAACAATGAATACTGAGGCCCAATTTAATTAGTATTTTACTGTTGTTGGATTAATCAATATAGCTGATTTTGGAAACTAATTACCCAGTTTGATTGGTGATTTGTCTTCTATTATAGAAGTCCTAGTTAGGTATGTTTTATAGTTGATGAATGGAAAGTACAATAGAAAATCGTATGGCTATTTGATATATTCACTTCAGCTATTTTAGATCTGTATGTTGTGCAGCCTTAGATTAAAATATAAGTAGTTGACCTGCGACAGTATGGTACCATCAGTTTCATACTTATCATTAGGTTTGTATTTATTTCTATTCATAGGGTTATTGGATATTTATTTTACTTGCTATAAAATATTCACATTGTCGATCAGTATGATACGTTTGTAGGAATATTAATAAATAAAATAACATAAATCTCTGAGCCAGAATTTTTGATCATACTATAGTTGCTAGTCAAAAAATTGAATACACAAACTAAACCAGTTTGAGAATAACCATCTGGAATGTATTCAGTCATTTAAGCACATATTTTACGCATAACATACTGTTAGTACCAGAGGCGCACTGTATAGAAAAAGTTTTTTGAAAATCCCATTACTCAATTTGCGACACGAATCATGTAGACAATGGCAATATTAAGTGTTTTGTAATGGAAGTGTTAAAAATTATATATTCTAGGCTAGCACAATTGCAATTGGAGATCTATACGGATATATGTAAATGATAATATAATTTTCGCTATAGCTACCTCTACAGCAACAATAAGTAATGAATACCCAATTTCTACTAATTTTCAAGGTAAATGTCAATAGGAAAAAGGAGCCGAAAGAGACAACGGCAAATCATCACATGAATCAAATAAGTTAATTCAGATAACTAGGGATTTAAAGGAAGGGCTAATAAGTGATAAAGAGGAAGAACTTGGAATTTAATAACTGATTTGGAATCTACCAGAAATGTTTACTACTTATAGTAGAAATCTATCAACAAAATTTGTCAATTAAATTTTCTTCAACCACCACTGAAAATCGCAGACAATAAGAGTGAGATAAAACACATTTAGACGAACCCAAAGTAATCCCTCATCACTTCCAAAAACATTTCAATTCATATCCATATTTTTTTTTCTTTAATATCCATTTTTTTTTTTGCAATGTGTATAAAATACAATAAACAATATTTTTATTTTAAACCTAAATAACAAAAACTAAATATAAACATTTCTTAATTGTGGGTATTTATCGACAGAAAATATCTGCTGTTGATTTCCTTTTTAAACGGCTGAATGTAGTCATATGAGCTGAGAGTTCTCATATGAATGGAATAGAGTGCCCGTGAATTCTCAGTTTGTATGCCATTGCATATTTTTTATTTCGTGCACAATTGTCGGGACTTTCAGGACACGATGGAGAAGGTTGTTCGCTTTTGCAATCATACGCTGCGTTTTTTATTGGAATCTCTGGAGTATTTCCACATTAGAGGTTGCCGCAATGCCCCACAGTTGTAGGCCATATCGGTTTTAAGACGACTGAGTAAAGTGAGAGATACTTTTAAGTGAAGCTTGGGAATTTCGATTCAACAGCCAGTGTAAATTTCTAAGCTTTATTCCCAGCGCCTTACGCTTGGTGAATATATGAATTTTCCATGTTAGCTTGCTATCGAGGTGCATGCCCAGTTATTTAGTCACATTGCATTGCGATATATTCACGTAGTTGAGTTTTACGGGTTGGCAGGTATTGCGTTTAAGAGTGAATGTAACCTGGATAGGCTTAGTTTCATTGGACTTCATTCGCCAATGTTTCAACCATTTAGTGATTTTGTCTAAGCCCCTTTGAAGTTTAAGCGACGACAGTTGTGGAAGGGTGGCCATTGCGAATACAGCAGTATCGTTTTCAAATGTGCCAACGATAGTTCTTTCGGAGACAGGTAAATGGTGTGTATAAAGCAAGTATAGGATGGGACCCATGGCACTGCCTTGGGGTACACCGGCCAAACTTTCGCACATTTCAGATAGTTCTTCACCTTGTTTTACAAAGAAGTATCGATTTTTAAGGAAGGATTTGATAAATAAGTAATAGTTTATTGGAAGTGTTTTCTTTATTTTGTAGAGTAATCCGTCATGCCAGACACGGTGGAAAGCTTGGGATATATCGACAAACGCCGCTGTACAGTATTTTTTTTTGTTCGAATGCAGTGTGAATGCAGTTTACAAGTCTATGAAGCTGTTGTACTGTATTGTTTCCTGAAGCTAAATTGGTGATTAGGAATTAGTTTTCGTTCTTCTACTATTGGTTTATTAAGGAAGAGGGTTTCCACAATTTGACAGGCGATCGGCAACAGGCTGATGGTGCGATATGACTCAACTTTGTCTGGACTTTTTCCGGGCTTAAGGATCATTTTTACTTGAGCCACTTTCCATTGAGGGGGAACAAAACCAGATAATAAAAATAGCATTGTATATATAAGTCAGGAAAGTGAATCCCTCTTCTGGAAGCTGCTTTAATATTTCTCCACTAATGAGATCGTATCTGGGGGCTTTCTTTGCTTTAAGCTTTTTGATCACTTCCTTGACTTCCCCTTTTGAAATTTTTATATGAGCAGGTTCATCTGGCAGATGTGTACCAAGGTTTCTCTTACTCTTTCTGCAGTGATTGGAGATGGTTCGATTTCGTGTGGGGTAAATACTTTTTAAATATCGTACAAATGTGCATGATTTTTCGAGATCACTTTTAACCAATTCTTTGTTTTTCATTCTGATGGCAGATTGTGCAGAGTTGTCTGTAACTGTTTTGTTGTTTTCCAGAGGAAATGGTCGGTGGATGCATTTGCATCAAGGTTACTGGGATAGTACTGAAGTTGAGAGTTGTGTTTTGTTTGGGGAGCTCCTTGAGATCTTTTGAGAGGATATTTAATTTTTTCTTGTCAGGAAGTCTACTACTCTGTTGCCACTTTCTTGCCCTGCGTTTTTCTCCCAATTTTTCATTCACAAGAGGAGAGGTATGTGTGTATTGACGCTTGATCAGGGGGGTGTTGCCTGTTGGAAGCAATTATTGAAGTGTTCAATAGCTGTCATTATATCTTCACTAGACTTAAGCGAGTGCTTCAGGATAATTGTCGGAAGTAATTCCAATCAGTTTTGCTGTTGTAAAGGCGACATTCAGACGGTGAGTCAACAAAATCGTTAATTATTGTAAACATTACTTGAGAATGGTCAGAGGATAGATCATAGCATGAGCTGCATGTTATGTCCCCCTACTCGAGATGCCTTTGATTATCCAAAAGTCGGGAATTTTATTTGTATAGGTTGGCCAATACGTTGGTGAGCCTGAGGAAGCTGTGAGAAGATTTAGATTTGTTATAGACGCTAAGAGTTGTCGGCCTTTGGGAGTAGTTAGAGGGGAGCCCCAGTGTGTATGTTTTGCATTATAGTCTCTTCCAGCTAAAGATCTGTTTCCGAGGGTTGTAAAGTACCTTTCATACTCCTCTGTCTTGATTGCATGATCGAGTGAGCTATATACTGCCGAGATTGTAGTTGGTCCTTTCCAATCTACAACAACTATGTTTGTGGCTTGAATGGCTTCTCTGCAAGAAGATTTAACAGAAACGTGTCTGATATTCTTTTTTATTATAATAGCTGAACCGACATGCTATTTTTTGTCCGAGTTCATTGTGTGAAAGAGCTTAGAGTTTGGTATTTGAAAATAGCTCTTATCCGTAAAATGAGTTTTAGATATTAGAAGTATATCTATGTCGTGAGTCTGGAGTAGAGCTTTAATCTTTAATATGTGTTTGGATAGCCCATTTGCATTCCATCCGAGAATATTTATGGAATTGCAGAACTAACATTTTTCGTCGTGAGAGTTACGAACGACTTGCTTGAGATGCATGAACATTTCTCGCATTTCGTTTGAAGACTCGGAGGCGATTTCCTTACGATGTGGGGCTCAGATATTTTCTCTCGTGTCATGTGTAGTATTTCGCACAGTAGGTTCTTGTGTGACCATACTCTTGCAGTTAGCACATTGAGGGATTTCGCGCTTTGGACGAGGTGGCTCAAATACAATTTTCGTATTGAAGAGGTACTTGACTCCGTAAATATCCTTGTTGCTTTTAGCTCAACAATGAACATTGGCAGTGATTTTTTGGTGTTTCTTTGTTTAATATTCCAGATCTTCAGAGCAGAGTGGCCGAGTCCTAGTAGTGATTCAGAAATTTTCTCAATGCTTATAGAAGAGTGCATGTTTTTGATTATCACCCTAAAGCTTCTTTATTATGTTGATTTATAGAAATATATTATAGAATTCGGCATTTTTTTGCTCTAGTTGGTTTATTATTATTTTGTTGGCTTCAGGAGTCGATGCATGTATTTTGACTTGCTCATTACTTATGAGTTTTAAATCATAAGAACTAGGAGCTGTTTCCGTTAGGAACTTCATTAGAGGAGTAATGTTGGTGACTTTGTCAACAAATATTGGTGGGGCTTGGGGACTTTTATTTGGGGCTTAAGACGCTTTCCCTCTTAAATTTCTAGAGAAGAAACCCTATTTTCTGTAGGCTGAGGAACACGTGGCCAATATTTGTCGAGTTTGGCTTGTTTTTCGAATGCTTTGGGCTTATCTGGGCTATCACGGGGTATTTTTTTGGGCTCAAGACCAGTCCAACCGTCACCTGATGTAGATTTACTACTTAATGCTTGAGGCAAAGCTTGTTGCTGGTATAACAATTGCAGCTGTTGTTGAAGTTGCTGAATTTGCTGTTGCACATTCATGTTTGGCCTGATTGTAGAATTTGGGGGTAGCTTCGGATTCGGCTTCGGTTGTTCTATTCCCAGTTGTTGCTGTTGCCGCTGAGGAGTTTGTTATTGTGATTGTTGCTGTATTGGTTGTTGTTGCTCTATTTTGCAGCCCCATTTGGGTGGGGAGGGGCCTACTGTCATTTCGAAATTTTCCGGTATTTTTTTAATTTTTACCACTTTTTAAGTGTTTCACGCCGCGATCGCGGCACTGCAAGACACTCACAATATGCGTACGTACACTTGAGCACAGTTTTTAATATTTTTCAATTACTTTTAACAGTTTTCACTCGATAAGTTTGTTGAAGAACACTTTTCCACTTCTACGCTTAGTCAGGGTTGCCAAGTGGACATATCAATGATCAATGAATGGTAATTGCCCCAACTTGCACAACAAAGAATACAAATATCGGCCAAATTTTGGGCAAACTAATGCTAAACTCAAATCTTTTGTGGTTATAGTTGCCCAATAGTAATGTAGATTGTCTAAGACCTAGATGGCTTATAAAGAGTTCCTGCCTCTGTTGTCTTTCATGTTTTCTAAGCTTGTCTTGCCATATTCCTCTACCTATGCCGCAGTAAGATGCTGGTCGTATCGTTGCCGTGGACTTCCATGTGGCGCGGGACCCAGCAAATGCTGACTTTGTCGTTCTTGCCCAGCTGATTCAGTGTCTTTAGACATTCCCATATTAGCTTGGAGTCTACTTCATACTAACTTAATGCTCGAAGGGCTGCTTGACTGCCCGATAGTATGGATATTTCTCGTCTTCAGTAACCTCTATTTAGATGAAATTGTGCACATCTTTTGACGGCGACCATTTCTGCTTGGAAAATACTTGGATATTTTCCCATGGGTTATGAATATTTAGTTCTAGGCCCAATTACTCCCACTCCAGTTCCACTGTTATTCTTTCACCCATCAGTGTACCACTTTATTGTCCTTTTCTTAAAAGAATACGCAGTGTTGAGATTGCTCACTCCTTTTGGCAACTTAGCTTTACCGCAAACCGTTTCTAAAAATTAGATTTCTTACTAGTCCTATCTTGTCTAGAAAGGTGTTATTGGGACATTTCCTAGGTATCATAGCTCTTTGGAAGCCCCCTGTAGTCCTAACTGTAATTGCTGTGGCTATATTCACTATAACTCTTCACTACGACTATAAGTAGAGGCGTCAAGTCCAAGATTACTTCTAGCGCTGATGTTGGACAGGTCCTAATTGCCCTGGTTATGCCTACACACGCTTGTATTTTTGACATCTCTAGCTGAGTTGCCTTGATTTCCGTTCTTCTGGCCCATGCCCCATAGGTCATTATTGGTCGGACTGTCATCGTGTATATCCAGTATAAGATACTTGGTTTGCACCCTCACGTTTTGCAATTCAGCCTTTTGCTAGTTTACTTTTTCCAGAATTTTCTCGACATGTATTTTCCATGTCATTTTACTATCTAGTATAACCCACAGATATTTTACCTTACTTTTTGGCGTAATAATCTCGCACAAAAGTTGAATGCTCTGTCAACCCTACATTTTCCTTTTTTTAACAACACTAACAACACTGCAGACACCAATTATGGTTTTGGGCCACTCTTACTGCAGGCAACAACACTTCCGAAAAACTGGAAACTAATGCAGCAAGGTGTTTGACCAACACAATTTGAAAGTTGCCCAAGAATAACTGGGTCACAGCACCAACGAGGATAGGCGAAGCGGTCCAATGAAGATGGGACCCCTGACAATGGTTCATCCACAACAACACGATGCATTGATCCCTGTGGCAGCTTTCGCTATATAAGCAGAGTGACCCGAGCGGTAAAGCCCTTTTTTTATCTGACCAGCTAAGTGACCAAAACGGCCGTTTGGTAAAGCACGCGAAATAGAGTCGTTACGAAAGTCAGACCAGTTATACGGTGTACAATTGTTGCCAGCTGTCACCACGTGGTGGTGATATATCCATTTTCCACCAGATATTTAACCATCTGCACATATTTAAGTACATGTTAGTACACTTGGATTTCTAATGTCTCTGACAGCCAAACGGCAGAGTAAGTAAGAATGTTTGTCTGAAAACAAAAGAGCGCAACATGGAGGTACGGTGAATAGCTCAACTTAACTGCGTGAGTTTCTGGAGAATCAAATATAGATATGTCGCCAACACAGAGAGGTGTTAATGTGTGTACGAAATTATTTTCTTGAATTTGTTTTTAACAGCTTTCTTTATTTCGAGTTGATTATCACTATATATGTGTTCTTTTTTATGGAATCTCTTGGTGGGCAGGAAACTGACTTTATGTGTCTAACTTTCTGTTGTGTGGATTAAATTAGCGACTAATTTAACCCACACATAGTGTGTTCTTATAAATAGTTAAAAATAACAAAAAATAAACAAAAGCAGACATTGAATACATTTAGAAAGGGAGAACTAAGAATTTTAAAGAGTTGGGAGATAATCATTGAAAGTAAACCGCATATGGAATAAGCAATAAGTTTTCTATTTAGTAAAAAGGATATTTAATTAAGAATTGAAGAAAACTGAAGAAATTTTAAACATAATAAATTTTAATTTATATCAATTTAATTTTAGAGTTATACAATAAGACAATTTAATTTTAGAGTTATACTATGGCACCACGTGTTTACCAGTTCAACTCCAGCTGTGACTTTATCACGTGGCTCAGCGCGAAAGGAGCTTCTAAATTCATCACTTTGAAAACAAGGTCCCTCATTTCTGCAGCGTTAACAGACACAGTGGCCAAAGGGGCCTGAACTACCCATCTAGCTGCCTGAAACTTTGGACTTCGAAACGGGACATCCGATTATACTTCCCAAGCATCACCCTGTTACTAATTCGTTAATCGAGCACTTCCATCGCAAGTTTCTACATGCAGGACCGCGAAGTCTGCTTATTCCAATACGTTTGCAATATTGGCCAATAGGCGGACGAAAGGCAGTTTGTAACATCGTTAATAAATACATCAGATGTTTCAGGGCTCAGCCCTCAGCTGGGTTAGCACAACCTTTTTCACCATTGGAATCGACTTTTGCGGTCCGTTTTATTATAAATCGGAAGTTCGCAACAAAGCTCTAATTAAGTGCTACAATTGCGTCATCATATGCTTTTCGACGAAGGCCATGCACTTACAAGTAGTTTGTGATTTGTCAACTTCATTGTTCCTCGCTGCACTTAAACGGTAAATTTCCACTCGCGGCAGGCCAAAAGCAATTTGGTCTTATAATGCCATAAATTATGTCGGCGCCAGAAATAAGCTGGCGGAATTGAAGTTTTTTCATTTCTGATCCTCACATACAAGCACTTCACTATCAGTGCCTTGAGAACGGCATCGCGTGGCGCCTCATTCCACCACGATCTGGAAGAAGTGGAGCTCGATTTATCTCATAGTTTTCCAAGAGAGAAGCCAATTGCAGTCCTTAACAACAAATATTTACATAGGCACTATGGTCCTGCTCAACAACGAAAATTTACCCCCTTTGAATTGGCAAATTGGTCGTATCGACACAGTCTGCGAGCACGATGACGTCGCTCGGGTTGTGTTGAAATGTATTAAAGAATTACACATTTCATCACACTGTAGAATAAGAAGAGCATGTATTATGAATATACACACATGCATACATGTATACATGAATACAATATAGAAAGAAATTACAATAAACTTTATTCCATGCTGAATGTTTAAATCGGACGGACGCGTCTAATTTAAGTCGCTGATTTTAGGTGCGCGTTTACGATCAAACTCATTTTCCTACGGTTTTTCGGTTATTAGGTTATGGGCCTTATGCCACATATTGAGTTTTGATTTGGTGATTTAAAATGTCGAACAAATTGACTATTTTCTCGGTTTTCCCGTTCGAGAGGCTGCGTGGACGCGAAAATTTCGACACATGGAAGTGTCAGGCAAGGTCTACGTTGGTCATCAAGGGCTGCTGGAAGATCGTACAATTCGGAATTGTAGCGACCTCGACTGCGGCAGACAAAGATGCAGACGAAAGGGCATTAGCTGAGATCTTTTTGATGTTGGAGCCAAACAACTTTGGCCACATCACGTCGGCAAAAACAGCTAAAGACGCATGGGATGCTTTAATGGCAGCATACGAGGACAGTGGGCTGACCAGAAAGGTGGAATTGCTGAAGCAATTAGTACATCTAAATAAGGAGCGATTTTGACTGTATGCAGGATTTCGTGAACGCTATGGTGATGACATCGGTCAAAGTGAAAAATGCTGGACTGAACTTGGATGAGGAGCTGATAGCATCACTAATGTTAGCAGGTCTTCCAGAGGAGTTTCGACCATTGGTGTTGGCAATCGAAAATTCTAAAGCGAAATTGACATTGGACAATGTCAAAAATTTGCTATTGCAAGACGCGAAATTCGAAAACGTTTCGGTTAAAGAAGAAAAAACGGCGCTATATTCTAAGTATAACAAAAAAGAAAAAGTGAAAGCAAACGAAAAAACAATTACATGCTATTCGTGTAATAAAATCGGTCATTATGCGCGGAATTGTAGAAAAAGCAAAAATAACAACGAACAAAACAAAGGTGAAAAGAGAAATAAAGACAGTGTTCTCTTCGCGTCGCACTCACACAGAATAAAGACTCGTCGGTGTGGTATGTTGACTCAGGTGCAACAACACATATGACAAAGGATGACCGGTTATTACGAAATAAACTGTCAGTTTTTAATAAAGAAATTGTTGTTGCGAACAGCTGTAAGCTGAAAGTAAAAAGTGCCGGTGAAGTATGCGTTGTATGTAAAAATAATGACAATGAGAGAAAAGCAATAATAAAAAATGTTGACTGATGAGATGTTGATACCAGAACTGTGTGCAAACTTACTCTCAGTTAGACAATTAACGCGAAACGGCAACAAAGTGGTGTTTGAAGGAAACACATGTAAAATTTTTGATAAACAGAAACAATTATTAGCAACAGCACAAGCTGAAAATGACTTATATAGTTTGAATTGCAATGTCTCAAAGCAAAATGAGAGTGCGTTTATATGTGACAGAAATGCAATGTTGTGGCATAAAAGACTTGCACACGTAGGTAATGACGGATTACAAAATGTGAAAAATTCGTGTTACGGGTTAAAGAACAATATAGGCAAAATTGAAAATTGCTCCGTCTGTGTACGCGGAAAACAAACGCGAAAACCGTATAAAGAAAAGGGTCAACGCGCTACAAAATTGTTAGAATTGGTACATTCTGATATAGTCGGACCATTCAATAATAAAACATTTTCGGGCGCGGTTTACCTATTAACGTTTGTGGATGATTATTCGCGAAATGTTTTTGTCATTCCGATTAAGAGAAAATCAGATGTATTCGACGAATTCGATCAATTCAAAAATAATGCTGAAAACGCGTGTAATCGAAAAATTAAAATTTTACGTACCGACAATGGAACCGAGTACGTAAATAAACGCTTTGAAAGTTTTCTACAAATGCATGGAATAAGCCATCAGAAAACGTTTCCATATGCTCCTGAGCAAAACGGAATTGCAGAGCGTATGAATCGCACGTTGGTCGAAAGAATGCGCTGTATGCTGATCGAAAGCAAACTCGATGCAAAGTTTTGGGCTGAGGCAGCAGTGACGGCTACTTACTTAATTAATCGTGTGCCGTGTAGAAATCAGGAAATTTGTCCTGAAGAAATTTGGTCCAATAAAAAACCAACATTAAAATACTTGCGTGTATTTGGATGCAAGGCGTATGTCCATGTACCCAAAGCAAAACGGTACAAACTTGATCCAAAATCAGTAGAATGTATTTTTTTGGCCTATAGTGCTGAGTCTAAAGCATATCGTTGCTTTAATCCCAATAACCAACAAATTATCATCAGTCGTGATGTTGTTTTTATGGAAGATGAAACTATAATCGGTTACAATACAAAGACGGATGACATGTACTATCCAAAACTATATGAATTTAACGAAGAAGTTGTCACTTCAGGGAAGGAAGAGAGTGCCGAAGAATTGCCAACTGTGAGCATGCCGAATAATGAAATCGTTGATGAGAGTGTCGAAGAATTGCCAACTGTGAGCATGCCGAATAATGAAACTGTTGATGAATATAATAACAGCGACGATTATGAATTGTTTGAAGCCGTAAGTGATGAAACCTACGTGCCATCTGAAGAGGCAACCATAGATTCATATATTGATGACACAGAAGTGCGACGATCAGAGAGAATTGCCAATAAACAAAATATGGCATATAATTTTTGTGCCGTAGATTTTGTTTCACATGATCCGTCCACAGTAACTGAAGCAATGGCATCAACTGAGGCAGACGAATGGAAAGCTGCAATGGATAGCGAGATCCAAACTTTGAAGTCAAACGAGACATGGTCGTTGACAGATTTGCCGAAAAATAAGAAAGCGATATCATCGAAATGGGTGTTCAAAACCAAAACTGATGAAAGTAAAAATACGATACGTCGAAAAGCAAGGCTTGTAGCAAGAGGGTATTGACTATAATGAAACTTTTTCTCCTGTCGTCAGATATGAATCTTTAAGATTTCTCATAGCGTTAGCAGCCAAGCATGGACTGTTGATGCATTCAATGGATGCGGTTACAGCGTTCCCCAAATGGTTTTCTAAAAGAAGACATTTATATGAAGCAGCCAGAGTGCTTCAATGACGGTTCTGGACCGTGTTAAGACTTATTTCACACCCGCAATTCAATAAATATAGTCATATAGTCACTTGCAAGCATCACACTTAGTTTAAGTACTCTTAAGTTTACCTTTAATCTAAAGATGAATTAAGAGAATAATTTTTTCATACAGACACATTGCAACAAGAGTTTCCCACCAAATTTAGGAACGATCCAAACAGATCTGGGCCTATTTCTAACTGGCGACCAGGATAAACTGAAAACTATTAAATGATTTCATTGCGTGTTACACCCACTATTTGACACAATAGTAATAATTATAAAATTATTATATTCCGTGCAATTAAATTGAAAAGCGGCGAATAAAAAAGAATATCTATTTTTGATAAAAGTGTTCCGGGAGTAAAGAAGAACAATTTAATAAAGAGAAACGAGAACCAAAAAGACAATAACTGTACTAACTGTACCAGCTTCATCGAAACGACAAGCGAGCGAACGCCTGCCCAAAGCAGACATTAGTAGATCAACGTTGAACTTATTGTACATTGTTTTTTTCATTTCCGTTACTTTTTGTAAGATAACAAAAAAAAAAAAAATGTTTGATAAGATCACATAAAAACTATCAAAAGCACAATTAAAACTACACAGAGTAGATTATTATTAAGAAAATGTTTATATAGAATGAATGCAACAGAGTTTAATTTATCTTTAAGTTGCATAAAAGCAATACAAGAATTTGGTGGTTCGGATAAAAATCAATTACCAGATTTCATAGATCAAATCGATAATATTTCATTAACCTTTTCGAACTTTGAAGAAAGTATAAAAAAAGTATTGTTTGGTTACATACAAAATAAATGCATAGGGTTAACGAGACCTGCCCTGCATGGGACAATTTAACTAACTGTAGTGTATCATGCTGATCACGCATGCCACACCAAATGCATTGAAAGCAAGCACAGCTAAATCTGCCAATTAGCGCAGTATACAATCATGTATGCATGCACTCTTACAGGCATACATGTACCATCACTCCATGCACTTGAAATGAAGTATGTGCAGCTTAAGCATAATAACACGTTTTTAATAATTGCTAACGTATGTTTATTTTACTTTTAATCGAATAAGGATTGAATAATTATTGAACGTAATTTAGAGTATATAGGAAAAGTATTGTAGAATAAAGGGACAGAAGGAAAACTGATCGAAAGTAATCCACTTCTTCTCACTTCTGTATTATACGGCCGACTTCAGTCGCTGTAGTACAAAAATATCTGGCTGACTTTTTAGTCGCCGAATTATCCAAGTGCGCTAGCTCAATTGAGCCCACCATATATCAGCTCGAGTTCACTCGCTGATCAACAAGTTAGGTTGCAATCCGCTACAGGACGAACCGTACCTCCACAAAGTATAGATCAAACATTTTGGAGGGGAAAGAAAATAGCGATGAACTTATAGATATGTTAAAACTGTGCAGAGTTGGATCAACAATAGAACAGTATTATGATAAAATTAACGAAATTACTAACAGACTACATAATCGTATACTAACACATGGTGCCACTAGTTACAGTACATCGGAGGTAAATCGAATAGCACTCCGTGTCTTCAAGGACAGCTTACCTGAACCAACTAAAACTATGATAATGCTTACAAAATTTTTGGAGAAGCTCGCTATCAAATTTACTCACTTTATGTTCCTATTAAAAATAATAGTAAAAAAAATAATAATAAACCTAATTTTAGAACCAGCTGTAGCAATGGCAGGCAAATTCATAACGAGCAAGTTTTACCTGAAGCACAAAATCTGTAAATTTCTAAAGATTAATGTAACAAACCCATCAAAATTCTAACAAAACGTTCAATAACCCATCCAGTATCGTGTATGTCAACTAATACTACAAATTGTTTACAATCGGGGCAAAGTAAACGCAGTACGCAACCAATTGACGTATGTAGGTCAGGTTCATGCAAATTTTAATCTAGACTGGAGCAGAATTTAGTATCATTTACGAAAATGTTTGTCATCCAAGATGGAAACAGGAAGTTTCCATCAGCATTAAATCTATGGGCACTATATTTAACGTAAGCAAAATGTGTAAGTTTCCCCACATTTAAAGAGTTAAATTAATTAAAAAATCATGACTGTGAGTTCTTGGAATACAACTTTCATAACGATTTTAACGGATTGATAGGTGGAGAAATATTAAACGACCTAATAATAATAATTTAGTTTTAGCAGTGTTCCCCATGGGCGACACTGCGACCTAAAAGAGCTTTTGTATCTTACTACAATTGTCATTAATGATCCATGTGATCACTATGCCCTACCAGCATTTCTTCCGTAATGCCATAGCATTTCGTACGGTGATGTCAAAGCGTCACAATTAAAGTTATCAGGTTCTCTTCTATCTAGATGTTTCTTCTCTAAAGAAAGTCATGTTCTTTCATTATCTTTTGCGCTTTATGGATGAATTTGAGAATGTCCATTAAAGGATCATTCTTTATTTCTTCCAAAGCCAGCTGGAAGCGGTGGAATATGTTCATTCTAGTTCTTGCCAATGCAATGCAGTGGCATAGTATGTGCTCTTTGGTCTCTTCTTCTTCTCGACAGAGCCAGCACTCCATATCATCAAGAATGTGGATTTTAGTCAGGTGATATTTCAGGTAGTAATGATCTGATGGAAAACCTATGTCTACTTTGCACATATTGTGCAGATCTTTATTGTAGGTGAATGGCTTTGTCAGTCTTTTGGGTTGGCGAAGTTTCTCTATCCCTTCCCAGTGTGACATTCTGAGACTATATTCCAAGTTATCTACCCTGGATTTAGCCTCCGCCCAGTTGATACCACAGTATTCCTCTGGACCTATGAGGAGCCGACCCTAGCCAGTTCGTCACCAATTTCATTGCCTTCGATCCCTGAGTGACCCGGGACCCAGCAAATTGCAACCTTATTTGTTGCACCTAAAGTTTGTAGGTTGTTGAAACATTCTTCCACCAGTTTCGATTCTAAAGAATATGAAGCTATGGCCTGTAATGCAGCTTGACTATCTGAATATATAGCTATGTGTGCGCCCTTGATACCCCTTTTCAGATTTATCCTTACGCAGATTGAGATTGCTTGAATTTCAGCCTGGAAGACGCTAGGCCACCTGCCCATTTGTTCTGAGATTTTGGTATTTTGTCCATAGACCCCTGCACTGACTCCGATGTTTGTTTTTGAATCGTCTTTGAACCATTCTAGACTTCTAGGGTCGACCCAAGATCTTGCTATGTCCCATTCATCACTGTCTGAGATAATAATCTCAAAAATTGCGATCAAACTGTCGTTTTGGGATCATATAATCCGTTATTGAGCAGATTATGTTTTGATCTGGTATTTTTTTAAAAATATTTAAATGACCATAGTCATGAGGTCTTGTCTAGACAAAATATTCATCTTCAATGCGCTTCTAGCAGCACATTTTTTCACGAATCTATGTAATGGGGATAATCTTATTATGGCCTCACTAGCAGCGGTTCCGCAGTTTTGCATGGCACCGGTGATTGCTAAGCAAGCCTGCCTTTGAATACTTGTAAGTATTTTGTTAACGGATTCTTGTGTTGTATTAGGCCACCACACAGGGGATGATAGGTAATGATTGGTCTAACCATCATTACATACATCTAGTGCATAATTTTTGAGTCTAGACGCCATGTTCTACCAAAGAGATTTTAACAGGTCCACATTGCTCTTGTGGCTTTGTTTATCACCGAATTTACATGAGAGTTCCAATTTAGTCGCTTATCCAGAACTACACCAAGATATTTGACCTCATCGGAATGTTTTATATTGATTCCCTCAACAGCTGTTGCACTAATCAATCAATCTGCTTGTGAAAGGAACGAGAATGGTCTTGGACACCAATTTGAGATGAAGGTTAGAGCCTGATTCATAATGTTGGATATTGTTCTGTCAAACTTGCCGCTGATAATGACAGCAAGATCGTCAGCATATTCACTTGCCTCGAAGCCTAGTAGTTTGACTAATAGATCGTCAATAGACCATAGAAGGAGTGACAACACACCGCCTTGGGGACAGCCTTTTATTGCCTTGACTGATACGGCCTCGTCTCCTAGGGATGAGCTAATTTCTCCACTTTTTGACATCATTTTAATCCACCCAACCGTTTATCGATATTTTTGCAGAGCATAGCCACCTCTATAGAGCGGTAACCAGGATTATCAAAGCCGCCCTCGACATCTAAGAAGGCACATAAAGCAATTCCCTTGGAATATTGAGCTTTCTCTATCTTTGCTACTGAAGCTCTCCCTCCGTGGATTTCCCATTATTGTATGCAAACTAAGATTGATGCAGAGGTGTTGTTCTGTCCGTCTTTTCTCTAATATGTAGATCCACCAATCTTTCCATAATTTTTAGAAGAAACGACGTGGGACTTATAGGTCTGTAAGACTTAGGCAGTGCGCTGGAGCTCTTGCGCAATTTTGGAATAAATACCACATTGACTACGTTATATGGATGGTGTATACGCCCTGCTGAAACTGTTCCTAAAAATTGCAACAAATATATCCAGTCCTCTTATCAAGAGGGCTGGAAAAATGTTATCCTCACCTGGTGTCTTGAATGCTTTAAAGGACCCAATAGCCTATTTAACTTTGTGTGTGGTGATTATTACTCCAGACAAACTCCATGATCTTTTGGCTAATATGGCCCATCGGTCGCATGACGGCTGATCCAGTGTTATTGACACTCTAATTCACCCTGGTAAGTGCACCTGAAGTAATCATTCAAAAGTGTCCCTCATTTTCATTGTATAAGACCCATCTGGTCCTCTTAAAGTAGCAACACCATTCGAGTGTTCCTTGCCTAAAGCTTTATGGAGTCTTGCGCTCTCTGGCTTTCCAACTATGCTTTCGCAATTTTTCTCCAAGACTCACGCTTGGATCTTTTTATTTCTTTGTTGTAATTTGTCAGAGCTACCCTATAGTCGTCCCACACATTCGTGTGTTTACAACGATTGAACAGTTTTCTTATCTTTTTACGCATATCTGCAAGCTTGCCATTCCACCATGGGACCTTACGAGTCACATTGTGAGTTTTGACCGCTGAAATGCTGAAATTTTTGTATCATTTTGTCGATACACCGCCTCCTCGAGTTCACCGACAAAGCTTATACTTGTAAGCAGCGAATCGGTTCTTGATTCTAGTAATTCCCTATATAGTGTCCAATTTGTGTTTTTTAGATTGAAGACTTCATTTTTTAATTCAGATTTACTTGGTAAATCGAATCTCTTATGTCAATTATCTGATAGAGAGGGCTCGTCAGATATATGCCAGTTTCTAACAAAATTTGCGATGTGAGGACTGGTTAGCGTTAGGTCTAATACCTCTTCTCTAACCGCGTTAATAAAGGTTGGTCTTGTACCCTTATTACGTATTAATGTCCGAGTTTTCCCAGACATAATGGTGCGCGTTTGCATCACAACCAATCACATACTGCAGATTGTTGTTGTGGTAGTGCCCAATTAGCCCCTTCACCTCCACGGGAGGCATAATGTTGGAGTAGGCGGACGTTCGAACAATTTGCTGCGCTTCCTTCCCTGTTGAGACCTGTACAAGGATAGCTACTAGATCCTGACTAGTAAATTCTGAAATGAGAAAATAGTTAGTATTAAAATCAATCATAATAATAACTATTTGTAAGACCTTTGATTTGGCCCCCAACTACTATCCATGGCTCTTGTATAAGGGCCATGGCTAGCTCTTCATCACCGAATCTCTTGCACAGGGTGGCCGATGCTCCTTTAGCATTGTGCAGGTTCGCCTGTAGAAGTTAAGAGTGCTTATTCGCGGCGGCTTTTCAAAGCGATTTTCTGGAGCCTCGCGCCCCTAGGTCCCATGTTTTTGTGGTCTCTATGGCCCCCAGTATGCTTCGCTTTTGTTTTGTCATGCTATGGCGCTTTCTGCGCGTGTCATACTGCGGCATCGTGTTTTTTTGTTGTTGTTTTTGCGCCTGCAATTTCTCTTTGTCGTTCTAGCGCGGCTTTACTGCTAGTTGACGGTTTATTAGCCTCCGCTCCGTTGGACCTTGTGTCACCTGCATGCCCTTCAACACAGCTTGGGAGCTCGGTCTTCTCTGGAAGTAGCCTCTGATAACATACGTTTTTGGAAACTTTGATTACTCAACGAGCTTTATTTCCAAACAAAATTCCCCGTTTATTAGGCCTATGTGTTTTCGTATCGAACTAGTCGTGTTCTCATTTGAACATAGGAACAGTAAAGATCCGTGTCTGTGCGCTAGGCCCTCACCCTCATAACATCAATAACGGTTTCTTGGATGAGAACCAACTGTTCTTTGGTGAATGGCGCCTTTATTAAATCGGTCGGAACAATTCCCAGCCGAATAATGCTTGCCACCTGACTAAACGTTCACTTTCCTACATAAGGTGACGTTTTAGTCTTCTTGACTGATGGCATTGCTATTCGGAACTCTTCTGAGCGAGCCCTTTTTGCCGTGGACCTACTTTTAGCAATCTCCACAGCCTTTCCCCTAGAGTGACAACTTGTCATCGCTTGCTTGATGTGTCTCTTCTCTGCCGAAGTCATTTTTATAAAGTCATTTTTTATGGTCAGATAATTTAGGTCTGAACTAATCACCGTGCAACCAAATTTCTCAGAGGTCGCACTGTTGTGGTCACCATACAGTGTTTCGATTTCAGAAGAGTCGAGTGACTCATGACCTGATTGCGTATTCCGTGGTGGTGGCATCGAAACCCGAAAAGTCTTTTTGCAACTGCAGTCAACACCGTAGATGCTGATGCAGAGCATAGTTAGTGAACAACTAAAAAAATACCTACCAACGTAGATGTTGTTGGGAATTGGCTAGGTGCATGTCCAACAACTCTGCACGAAACCGAAGAGGAGTTCTCCAGCCCAACAGCTCGCTTGGTCGAAATGACCGACGATGGTTGCCCATCAGCAGATTCATCGTTTATTTGTGTTTTTTTCCTTTTTTTTGTTAAATCCATATATATAAATTCCCACGTAGGTATATAGATCACCCACGGCAGAGCCCTTGTAGCGGGGGAAGGCATTTAATTAAAACCGGAGCTCACCAGGTATCCGGAGTTTGCATATTCGAGGCTAACCACCCTATTAGCCACGCATCCCTAGGCATATTAGGAGTCATATGACTGATGTGTGCCATCAACTATAGCACGTCACCAGTCCCCCAATCCGCAACTGCTTCCATCCGTCACCACGTGTAGGTGATAGATCAGGCTTCCATCAGAAACGCAATTACGGCACATACCTAAGTACATGTTAGTCCTCTTGAGTTACCTGCGGCTCTGGCAGCCTATCAAACGACCTAAATGCAGTAATAGATTATTCACAAAGAAAGTTTAAAATTAATGACGTTATATTAGAAATGTTTATGGAAAAGCCTCACCAAATAACTACGCCTGAGACAAATACGAGCAATTTGATTCGCACGCATCACTTAGATTCCAAAACAAAGAATCTATTAGATTCAGTTGCTGAGAAATTTAAACGCATTTTTTATAAAGAAGGCGATGATTTAACATTCACGAATGAAGTTAAACATAAGATTGCAACTGAAAATAATATTCCGATTTATCCAAAGGCATATATGTAGGTACCCTAACCACAAGAGGAAGAAATGAATAGGCAGATAGGCGACAAGCTGAAACAGGGAATAATTAGGCAGTCCAATAGTCCTTAAAATAACCCAGTATGGGTCGTTAAAAAAAAATAGACGCTTCTAACAAGCAGAAATAACGCTTAGTCCTTGATTATCGAAAATTAAATAACGAAACTGTTGAAGATCGTTTTCCAATTCCGAATATGGATGAAATTTTCGATAAGTTAGAGGGGTGTAAATTGTTTTCACCTGGATCTTGGATCTTGCCAAAGGGTATAATCAAATATAAATAAGTGAAGACGACATTCACAAAACAGCTCTTTCTACAGCTAACGAGCATTATGAGTTTATATGAATGCCATTTGGACTTCGTATTGTGCCATCTACCTTTCAAAAGTTTATGAAAAACGCACTCACTCACTATATAGGTCGCATTTGTTTAGTGTACATAGATATTATCATTTTTTCAAAAATTATTGAAGAACATGTTGAACATCTTACCACGATTTTGAGTCGTCTCATGAAGCTTCAACACCCACAAATGCGAATTTGTTAAAAGTGAAATAGAATTTTCAAGACACATTATAAATGCAGAAGAAATTAAGCCTAACACAAAAAAAGTGGACATTGACAAAATAAGAATACCAGCGTATCAGAAACAAATTAAAAGCCTTTTATGACTGTTTATCTAAGGGGTTACACCAGAGATTATTCTAGGATTGCAAAATACTTACTAAAATATCTTTAAAAAAATACAAGAGTAAACCTTGAGGACTCAGATGATATAGAAGTGTTTGAAAAATTAGAAGAACTAATTAAGAACGATCCAATTGTTGTATACCCCGATTTTGAGAAACAATTTACGCTTGCTACGGATGAATGGTAGTGAATAATTCTTTATAAATTGGTTTAAAGATTTATAAACAAATATATAGTGTACTTTTATTGGGAGACACAACAATTGGCGACGAGGATAAAAAAAGGAACGTACATTGCTGGCAATATGCGAAACACTTTTTGAACGTGCTCACAAAATTTTTAATATCTATTGACGCTTATACAAAATGGCCATTAAAAACATGACTTCGGAAACAACTATACAGATATGCCTCGAAATATTTTCTTGTTTTGGGTTACCAAAAGTCTTTTTGTGAGTGATTTTGGCCCCCAATTAATGTCTCATGAATTTCAAAATTTTTTAAAAGCGAATGGTGTTTTTAAAAGCGAATATTCAAATGCAGAATTGTCTGCAAGTTTATATAAAATTTTGATGGCCTATCGCCAAAATATTCATTCCAGCACTGGAATCCCTTCTGTCCTAATATTTAGTCGGCAAATTAGATCTCGTATCGATTTAATAATTCCTAAAAAAACATGAAAACTAAAAACAAGCATTAGAGGAAGCAATTTTTAGAGTTGGTGAGAGGGTGGCAGCTCGGGATTTTCGGTTATGTCCTGGACATTTTGGGAAGTCATTGGTACAAGTCATTGGTACCTTACATTATTTGATTAGATTATAGGATGGGCGCGTATGGAAACGCCATGAAGATCAAATAAGGTCAGTTGGTACCAGCGTCCATGTTCCTGTTTCACCACATTACAGTCTCGCTGACTACGGTACGGAAATTGATTAAAATTTAGATCACCTGAAATCGAGAAATTAGAGGAAGGTTCTGAGCTTAGGAGATCGACTCACACACGTCGACCACTGTCGCATTTACAATAGGAGCATTCAAAATAGTTTAATAATAATATGTTGAACACATTGAGCAAATTAACCTTTTAACACCCAAAGAAACGTTATGTATCTTAGCTGTAAGTATGCTACTGTGCATTATTTAAAAGATTGCTTTTGGATATCATTGTTAAAAGCATTAAAAGATATAATATAACACCTAGGAAGACCAGATTTAATAATCACAGATAAAGAATTCGACATACTAACAATAAAACAATTATTTAATAAATAAATATTTAATCCTTGGTACTTACTTTCAACAACGATCGGGTTGCGATCATTCGAACAAGCAACAGAATAACGAATCGCGCCACTAGAAGAATCCCTGCGCTCCTTATAGAGGTTAATGATGTTGAAAGTCCATGCCTTCCAACGGGCTGAGTATGTTTTGAGAAGGAGCGAATCCACCTGTAAATTGTGCGTTGTGGTTGCTTTCTCTTTGTACTGGCCTCTGCAGTTTGTGCATGTATTTGCTTGTGTGTTTGTATCATTTTCCCTAAACCTTGTAACGAGACATGCTTTATATTTTGTACATGGGCCTATGTAAAAGATAGTTATGGAATAAAAATGTCTATTGCTTTTGAGAGTTTATCGCATTAAGACTGAAGTCAATAAATATAGTCATATAGTCAGAGACATACACTATCTTTCACTTGCAAGTATCACACTTAGTCTAAGTACTATTAAGTTAAGCTTTTAGCTTAGATAATAAGGTTAATCTGTAATTTATCGTGTTACAAAAAGCATCAGCAATAGAGGAAGATAAGTATTAAGAAACCACCAGAGAAGTTAAAGAGAATCATTCTTTCATACAGACACATTGCAACAAGAGTTTGCCACTAAATTTAGGAATAATCCAGACAGATCTGGAGTTTAAATATATTGTTTGCTCGTAACAGTGTGCTTTTAAGTTTAGTTAGAACATATTGCAACCGCTTGGATTTGATGATTAAAATGTATCATAATAAGAATTCTATTGTCTGATCATCTGAAAAATTCGGTGACAAAATTGTAGTAAGTTTCACGCAATAACACTTGGCGTAAAATTTTCATATATAATTTCAATTCAATACAATTCAATTTATTGTCTAAAGTTATACAATAAGACAAAGTCTTTTAATATATAACTACATATCAGTTATTAAAATAGATATATTAAATTAAATTAGCAACTAATTAAATAGATAAATAAAAAAATGATTAAATAAATAAGAAAATAAAAGAATACTGACAGAAAAGAACAATAAAAGAAAAATTTGTTTATTTACAAGGGAAAAATTAAGAGAGCTCTATGTCAGCTCTCAACAAAAGTACTGGAACACTAAATACTTAAACTCGCTAATCCCTGCCACGCCTCTCACAGCAGAAGACAGCGAATTCCAGATCCTGATGGCATTAATGAAAAAGTATCGAGTTGAATTAGCATAGGCAAATTTAGGTATTATCATGCACCGATTTTTAGATTGGCTCTGCTGAAGTTTCTTAATGAAATAATTAGGTGTTCTCGTGATAATCAGCTTGTATAGAAAAATACAATTTCTCATTCGTAAGTAGTTCTCAATACTGCATCCAAGAACACTTGTCTTCCAGGAAGTTACACATATCGTGTAGCATAATTATATACAGCTTATATTTTATGTAGGGAGTTTGATCCAACTTACTATATACAAGCTCTGAAAAGAAAATTAACGGTAGAACCAGCTGCTTAACCAACATTCTCCTAGTGTCGACAGGTGTAAACTCTACAAACATCCGTAACTCTCTCATCACAAAAAAGCTTTTTTTATAATACTATTTACTGGATCAGTGCAAGTAAAAACGAATTAATATGTAGCCCAATTGATATTAAAGGAAGTTTATCCTATTCTACTTTCTTCTTCGAGATTGGTAAAACATAGGACTTTAATGTATTTAAAGTTCATTTCTTTTTGACCAGTCCAATATAGACTTTAGATCTTCATTCATTTTCAGACTCAACTCATCAACAAACTCCATGCACCTAGAAAGATGAATCTGTAGATCATCAGCATATGCATGTATATTTACGTTTTTACACACCAAGAAAATGTCATTTGTAAATATAGAAAACAGGAGTGGGCCAAGAATCGATCCCTGTGGAACACCCGAAAAAACATGCTTATTTTCAGAGTAGATATTGCCCACCTTTCCTCGCTGCATTCGCACTTTCACAAAACCCATAGTACCGTTTTAATTTTAAACAGAGCAAAGAGTGATTAACGCTATCAAAAAGCTTTAGAGAAATCCAGGAGACATAGGTCATACATAAATCAAATATCATCCATAATCTTAAGCATAGCAGTCGCACAACTGTGCCCCGATCGAAAACCAGACTGCAATGGAGACAAAAGATTGTTTTGATGAAAGTAACCCGAAATTTGCTCAGCCAGAAGTGATTCATTTCGATTGTATGTAAAGAAGGAAGGATGGGATGTGTTTTTCGGTTGCTCCTCAATTATATGGTGATTTACAGTGAAATACTTTAATGTTTTGATTTTGAAGCCCAGCGAAATAGACGCATAATACTGGTTGTTTAATAAAAGTTACTGAGTGAAATTGGCAAAAGGGGATTTTGCGAAATATACCGGTCAGTGGATGAGCGTATTGCGCTCTCCCACTCACCCGGTGCGCTCTCCTGTTCAGCGCATGCGCTCTCAAAGTTTGCACTTACACCAACACCTGATCTGCCACAGTCGCTTTCCCAGTAGCATCCGGTAATCACGCAACTGAGTGAGTACAGTATGTTAGCTTCTCTCTCCAATGCAAGGTCGGATGTTCTCGGCATGACTGTCGAATGTGGTTCGCCGACGAATGTGGTTCGTCGACGAATGTGGTTCGCTCACCACCTTTGCCTGCAAAACAGAGACAGGCGAGCGGAGGTAGCATATGCCACAGCGGCGAGAGGCGGCTCTAATGCGAATTTAACTCCACAGCGTACAATTGCGACTGCACATAACAATGCAAGTGCAAGTACACAAAATTCGCACTCAAACCTGAAACAATGTTCAAAAGTGTCTCTGGCACTCACTGCGCATGTGCCCTCTTGGAGCGCTCAATGTTCAACACCCAGCCCAACGGCGTCCACAACTAAAGAGTGCAAAAAGGTTCCATCCACGTCTCTCTCTCACTCGTCCGATCGTGCTAAAACAAAATCGCCAACAGTGGCTGAGCGCACTTTCTATACTGAAAATGCACTCACACCATCCATCAATGCAAACCACTCAACCAAAAATTTTTCAAGCAACCCAGCAGGCAAAAGTGGAATATCACAAACTGGTTTAGATAGGTATATCCTTATAAACAAGCGCAAGCGAAGCCCAAAATCGAGTGGGATCAGTAATAATCGCTTCGCACTACTTCAAAATGATGGGGAGGCAGACGCCCCTAAACCTGATATTGTATTTAAGCCACCTCCCATTTACCTACCAGAACGTAACTCCAGTAAATTAGTTGGAAAGCTTACCGAGCTCATTGGTCCTAAAAATGTCCATGTCACCCCTCTTGTTAAAGGAAATATCCAGGAAAAAAAATCCAAATACATAGTGAGAGCAATTACAGAATGGTTATAAAAAACCTCGACACTGATAAAAAAAAAGCTACTACACCTATCAGCTTAAGTAGCAAAGGGCCATTGTCATAAAGGGACTTGAATCGGATATTCCCCCAGCTGAAGTCAAAGATGCACTACATTAAGCAGGGTTCGCTGCCCGCTCTATTATAAATATAATAAATCGCAACAGAATCCCTCAGCCATTGTTTCGCGTAGAACTGGAGCCTGAAACCCAAAAGCTTAAAAAAGGAGAAGTGCATGATATTTATAATCTCCGCTATCTTATGCATCGTAGAATTACAGTGGAGGAGGCTCTCAAACGAAATGGCCCAGTTTAATGTTCTAATTGCCAAGATTTTGGGCACACAAGGTCCCACTGCACTCTTCGTAGTGTATGTGTTGCCTGTGGTGATTTACACCCCACATCAGAATGTACGAAGGACAAAACTGATATAGCTGCTAGAAAGTGCTGTAATTGTGGTGGTAACCATACTGCCAACTACAGAAGTTGCCCTGTTTACCAGGAAATTAAGAACAATGACCCTCAGTTAAGGAATAAGCGCACTCAACCTAGTCCAAATATACCGACCATTGCACAACCCATACCCCGATACAGGGGCGATGTATGCAGGGGTACTTAAGTTAGGGAAGGATCAGCAGTCCGGTGATAATGATAGCAACGCTCACACAACTCCACACAAATAATGATTCAAGAAATGATGAGAAACCAAAACCAGCTCATGCAGCTTCTGCTATCTCCGAAATTAACCTCTTCAATCAGATCTGTCAATGGAATGCAAACGGTGTAAACCAGCACAAGTTAGAAATCAATAAATTTTTACTCACTTACCCATCTAACCGAAAAACACAATTTTTACATACCGGGATATAAATTCTATGATACAAAGCATCTCGCTGGTAAAAGCCCATGGTGGCACTGGAATCCTAATCAAACAAAGAATAAAACACTTCGTTATGGAAGAATACAACAAGGAGTACCTACAAGCAACATCAATTTGTCTGGACGGATGGGAGGATAACTTAACAATATCCGCTGTGTACTGCCCACCTAGATTTAAAATAACAAGTAACCAGTTCTCAGATTTCTTCTCCACACTTGGAACAAGTTTTCTAGCTGCTGGCGACTACAATGCCAAGCACACTCACTGGGGCTCACGGCTAACAACACCAAAAGGAAAACAATTATATAACTTCATGCTTTCTGACACCAAGATTGATATTATCTCTTCAGGACAACCATCGTACTGGCCGACAGACCCACGCAAGATCCCTGACCTTATAGATTATGGAGTTGCTAGAAACCTAAAACGAGAGCAACTCAAAGTAGAACACCTTAACGACCTCTCTTCAGATCACTCTCCTATTATAATACATCTGAACAAAAAGTTACGCCCTACCTACGATTTCACACCTTTTAAAACTAACTGGCTGAAATACAGAAAATACATCAGTAGTCCTCTCAACCCAAACCCACGTCTCAAAACTAATGAGGACATCGAAACATTTCTTGACCAATTTACCTCGACCCTAAGATTAGCTGTGCTCCACTCTGCGCACAAGCGTGACAACAACTGCAACAGCATCCGGCGTTCACAAACCTCAACCCAAATCGATATTCTCCTTACTGAAAAAAGGAGGACGCGTCGTGAATGGCAAAAATCCAGGTCCCATTTCCTAAAACGGAAGTTATCTATTGCCAGTGAAAATTTGAGAAAAGCCTTGCGTCTAGAATCAGATCGTTGCCTGGACCAATATATCCAAAACCTTTCTCTGACTGACGTCACCAATTACTCTCTGTGGAAAGCTGTCAGAGAAATGAAACCACCTACACACGGAATTCCACCGATTCGTACAAAAACCGGAAACTGGGCAAGAAGCGATGATGAAAAGTCTGCTGTTTTCGCCGAACACTTAAGAGATGTTTTTACCCCCAACCCACCTCGCAATACCAATAACCTAATACTAACCCCCACGCCAGATACAACATGCTCGCCTATTAAATTAAAAACAAAAGAAGTAAGTAATGCGATTAGTAACCTTGCTCTTAACAAACCTCCAGGACACGACCTCATTACTGGAAAAATGATCAAGGAGTTACCCCAAATGGCCATCATCTTACTTACTCCGCTATTTAATGGCTTGTTGCGCTTAGGACACTTTCCTAATGCCTGGAAAGTTTCAGTAATCACAATGATCCCGAAACCAGGAAAAGAACTCTCCCAATCGTCATCATATAGACCGATTAGCCTCCTGCCTATCTTATCCAAACTCCTAGAAAGGCTTTTTCTTGCAAAACTAATGCCGCATATAAACGAAAAACGCACTATTCCCACTCACCAATTTGGCTTCCGCGAACACCATAGTACAATAGAGCAGGTTCATCGAATAGTGAACGAGATAAAAAACGCATTCGACAAAAAGCAATATTATTCACCTATCTTTTTAGATGTGGCGCAGACATTTGACAAGGTCTGGCACGAGGGGCTTATTTACAAAAAAAAAAACTGTTGCCCCCGAAAGAACACGACATATTGGAAGCGTATCTGAGGGGCAGAAAGTTCAAGGTAAGGTACAATAATGCTTACTCTACATGCTATGACATCAAAGCTGGCGTAGCACAAGGAAGCGTGCTAGGTCCGGTGTTGTATCTACTATTTACCTCAGATCTGCCTACTAATAAGTACTTAACAACATCAGCTTTCGCCGATGATACGGCTATCCTGAGCATTCATCCAAATTCCAAAATCGCATCCTGTGACTTAGAAGATCATCTGGTCCTAGTAACTAATTGGTTGGCTGACTGGCGAATAAATGTTAATGAATCGAAAAGTACGCATATTACCTTTACTATAAAAAAAGGTCCATGTCCAGCGATAAAACTCAACAACGTTCCTATTCCTCAAGCAAAGGAGGTGAAGTACCTAGGAATTCATCTTGACTCACGTTTGACCTGGAAGCGCCACATCGAATCCAAAAAAAAACAAATGACTGAGAGCGAATAGCCTACACTGGCTCATGCACAAAAAATCCAGGTTGAGCCTAGAATACAAAACTCTCCTGTACAAAGCCATTATAAAACCAATTTGGAGTTACGGGAGCCAGTTTTTTGGCTGCGCAAGCAACTCTAACATAGAACTGATTCAAAGAGCGTAGTCCAAAATTCTAGGAACCATTACTGGGGCTCCTTGGTTTATAAAGAATACAAACATTCACAAAGATCTGAACATTCCGCTCGTAAAAAAGGAAATCTTTGACGCCACCTTAAAATATGCGCAAAAATCAAAGAGCACCCAAATCATCTAGCTAGGATACTAACATGTAATAGGGTTCCAAGTCGCCTAAAACGTACGATATCATTATGTGGGTTAGTGGACTAAGAATAAATGGTAATATAATCTTAAGAAACTTAACCGGTAAGCCATCCTCACCAATTGCGTATGACTTAACCCTCATCAAACATCGGCCCACATCAGCCTTACAGACACAGCAGAATTGAAATGTAGACGTAGCGGAACTAAACACTCCAAAAGCAGGCAGAGGAACCGAGCCACATAATCCCGGAGAAGCCAAGCTATCACACATAACACTATGATCCAACTTGCAGACTGTACTATCATTACTACGCACTCCAAGGTTCCTCAAATTTCTCCAAAGTAGCTTGGTAGGAAGTAACATTGGTTTGTAAAAATTTCTCTTAGATTGACGAACAATAAAGAGTTTTATTTCGAGCAACCCTAAATAGATTCCAATTATCTTCAGAAGGCTTATTTTTCCATTTAGCATGAAATTTATTTCGTTTCCTAAAAGAACAAATCTGAATTGCCACTGCACTCGACTCATATCAGAGAATAGTGATTCATAATCAATAGCATTAAAGTCACGATATGAAAAATTATCGGCAGAGCATCACGGCACAAAGTTATATTTAAGTTACAAAAAATTAAATCATGATTGGAAATAAAAGACATTTGATCAAAACAGATCAATGAGACATCAGATACTAGAAATTAATCAAGCAAACTAGGATAGACATTATTTCCGTAAGGAGTAGGTCATGAGCTCATGTAATTTATTCCTAGCACTACAATCACACAGCAGATTCACATTGAAATCGCCACAAATCACAAAGCGATCATAATCAGCCAAATTATTGGACAGCTCAGAAAAAAAGGTTCAAGTTGACATGATCTATTGTAAATTAAATTTTGAACCTCCATTATAAATTTTAACATTCAAAAATTCGAACACCCATTAGACAAGCTTAACTCAACATTCAGGAAAGTTTTGCAGTATATTGCTACACTACCCACTCTCCTATTCAACGTACCACTCCTTATTAATTAGTAGGTTTTAATGCCATAATGGGCATCCAAAACATTACCCTGACCCATGTTTCTGAGACACATATAACATCCACTAAAGAGCCCTCAAAAATATATCTAAAGTAATCTAATTTCTCTCAATTCAGATTGATTACGTTAAGATGCACAATATTGATACTACAACTCCGACTGCACTATATATCAATGAAAACTTTATGATTTTCATTAATACCTTCCGCACTGTCATCGATATCACCCACAACAAGTGGAAGCCAGGCAGTTCAAGTATTAAATAGTAAACCTTAGCCATGGGATTTATAAAAAAAATAATAAAAATTATACCATAACCTAATACATATAAAGAAGAGATAAAAAATAATAAGAGAGAGCATACAAAAATAATAAAATAAAAGCCGCCCTCTGTGGTCTAGTGGTAAGCATGCTAGACTAACACCCCGAGGGTCGCAGGTTCAAATCCTGCCGCGGGCTTGGTCTCTAAAAATGCTTCTTTCTATAAAATCCTTTTTCTCTTCCGAGTCGAAAGCCTCTGTAGCTAGTACTCATTCCCCCAATACCTTGCACTCATTAATTATGGTGTAAGATATAATAATAATAATAATAATAAAAAAAAGCAATATTTTGATCAACTATGATTTAAGCAATTGATTAGTTGCTCCTGGTGCGCCAAAAAGTGAATCAACGGTATCAACGCTCGAAACTAGTTTCGCCTCCGAATTTCGATGCACTCGAACATAGACTATACACCTCGTACGGAGAAAGCAGACTGTTGCCGCTTAAGCTTCGATGCATACTGCATCACCACTCGATTGCTTTTGGTTAAGCTCTCATGAACAAAAATCGGAGTTTGTCCTCTTAAACCAATGCCAGAGAGCAAGATGGATCTCTTCTTTTCCTTACAGAATCCAGCAATAGCCCGAAAGAGATGACTCCTTTGTTGAGCATTTGCAGTTTAACCAAAATCGGCACAGCCCCGTGTTGGGGCCACGGTTCCAGCGCAGACGGAATATTTCTCGAAGCAGCGGCGACTCAGAATTAACTGGTGGACATATTTTAGCAAACACATCACTAAGTCTATCATTTTCGGACTCAGGTACTCCATTTAAAATTAGATCAGTTAAGACAGCATCACTTTTAAATTTTTCCATTTGTGATTGGAGAGAGTACAGAGTTGATTTCAGAGTCTCAGCTTCCATGGCAGATCGCTCAATTGCAGCCACTCTCAAGTCAATCTCTCTGAACCCTCTCCTCATGTTTGACAACTCACGAGCCATTTCACTCATCTTCTGCATCACTCGATCTTCTAGCTGTTTCACAGCTCCGTTAACCTTAGCAGCAAAGCTCTCTTCACGCTTAACAAGCCGCTCATCCCAAGCAGCCAGCAAACCAGGGTCTTAGAGCCTCTCCGCACTTGCTTTTGTTGCATTTGACGTTGAGTGCAAATTAGTCGCCAAATTTTGCCTCTCTTTCCTTTGTGCTGCCTGTCTAGTTGCCAAAGACTTTTTTAAAAACCAGTTTCTTCAAATATTTCAGACTGTTCACATAAAAAGAGCACAATTACAACAAACACCGACACTCAATTACAGATTCAAAGTTGTTTGGCAAATTAACAAACCAAATATATCTGGTAACAGTTCAAAAGCCGCGTTCAACTCGATAGCACACAAACTCACGTCTACTCATTATGACTCATACTCAAACAAATGTCAGAGAGCAAGATTTATTGCTGTTTGCAGTTTCACCAAAATCGGCACAGCCACGGTTTGGCCACGGTTCGAGCGCAGACGGAAGACTTCTCGAAGCATCTACTCATTATGACTCATACTCAGGATAGGAACAAAAGAAATAAAAATCGAAGGAATCATAAGGGACTAAAGGAAAAGTCACTTCAAGGATATTCCAAGGACAAGTTATCAAGGATATCATCCATGGAAAAGTCACATCCAAGATATCGAACGACTCATAAAAGACTAAAGGACAAGCTACTTCAAGGATGTAGAAAGACAAGTTACTTTAAGGATATGGAAGGACTCTTAAGGGACTTCACGGATCCTTGAAACTTCAAGGACTTTACGAGTTTCAAGGATAGCAATTCAGTGACTACAATCACATTCGTCCACTTTCGTTAGCACGCCCGCTCTTTCTCAAATATATAAATAATATACACCGCAATGCCAGATACATTGAAGACGCGAGCTACGAAACGTATGTATAGAAGTACTTATATTATATATATATTAATTGGGTATCCTATGTAGTTTGCAGTGTGGTTGCCACTACAGTTACTACAATCTTCTCACAACACTTCTAGCTGCTTGGCAGGAAAGGGGAGGACTGCGCAGAACAGAAGGCAGATTACATTTCATTGCATCAGATATGTTACACTTTTCTCCTGTTTTGATTGCATTGTTTTGCTTTCCGTACATGCACTGTCAATTAAACTGGCTAAATTTGTATAGTTTGTTGTCGCTGTCACAGGAAATTTGATATTATCTATTTACCCCACTCGAATGCATTATCCCCGATCATGCTACTCAAAGAAAACACCAAATAAAATTACGGATAGTTACATTTCGGGGCTAGTTCAAAGACATTTTGACAGTGCATGCGCTGTGTAGCAAAGTTGGAGAGCGGAATACGATATAGACGCTATAAATCTACTCATTTAAACTATTAGCACAATTTAACTTTGGTAGATTTTTTTTACTGAACGTCAAATCTTGTTTTAGTTATATGTAGCATATGATCCGTGCCCCAACACAGCGAATTAGATGTCGTTTAGTTTTTTGACGGCGCCTTTCCAAAGACTCCATTGGTGAGGCGCGCTGGTTGTGATAAAATGCCAGTCTTTTCCCCTGTTGGCTAGCGATTGATCCTGCTGCAGTAATCGATTGGCACCCACGAAGGCAGTGCCATTGTCGCTATTCAAATTAGATCATGGCCCTCATCGGCTGATATCTCGGGCTAAGACGTCCAGAAAGGCGATGACAGATCTTCTTTCACTTCGATGTGCACAGCCTTGGTAGACATGCAAACAAAAATTACCGTGATCCCGACGACATACCACATACTTGTTGATGTAACTTTTGACTGCTTGTCTCGCGTGCAGAATCCGAAAGTACCTGCGAAGTGTTTGCACCATAAACTACGTCCCTCCATGCATCGTTTCTTCATGTGCTTGACGGATCAAAAGGTGGACCAAGAAGCTGGACTTCGGCTAAATGATTGGAAATCGATGATCAAGCTCGGCTTTCTTGTGACATTCACCGACGCGTACCAGTTCCTTGTTATCAACATACGGGCTTAAAAGCAGTAGCCGGCTAGAAGGTGGTAACCTGGCACCAGTTTCCTCAGCGTAAAACAGGGGTGTCTATCAAACCCAAGGCTATTCTCACATACTGAAGGGTCATGGCTAATACGTGCACAGCACAGAGCTCAAAGCGTGGGATGGTGATGCCCTTCAACGATGCCACATTCGTGCTTGCTGTCACGTAGGGTATTTGCACACAACCTACTTCATTAGTTGTCCTTGTGTACGAGTATATGCCTCTGGCTTACGCATCAGCACAGCATCACAAAATCCATGCAAAATTGTCGAACCTTGACCCAACATATGCAGCCACCGAAGCACGCGGACCTTGTTTGAGTGTCTCCAGTGTCGCACGGTAGGTGAGGCAGTCGTCCCAATGAGGCCAGCGGACCACAATAGTTGTATGAACATCTTACCAGCAATGACCACACGCGCCAATATGCCAGTGGGGTCCAACAGCTAGGGCACCTCACTAAGCACTCGTCTCTTCGTCGGTGTTGGTGCATGCGACCTGAGGCTTCCATGAAAAAAGAACTCATCGACATCAGAGTCCCATCGGAAATAAAGAACCGAGGTTAAGTGAGTGGATGCTGTTAGGTATGTCATTACCTTTACACTATTAGAGATCCATTTCCGTAGTTTGAGTTTTCCGGCGGACAAAATAGTGTGTACAGTCAAATCGATTGCCTCTCGGCCATTGTCGCAGCTCGTCATATATTCGTCGACGTACAATGAAAACAGTATAGAATCTCGCATTGAACACAACTCGAAACTTCGACATAACGGCATTGTGCGGAATGTAGTAGCAGTCGGTATGGTCACCGGCTTCGTTCACGAGATCCATGTGTCCGAATTTTTCGTATTGGCGCATAAAATTGATGTGTTTTTCTCGCAAATTAAGCAGCAGCACTGAGACGGTGCTCTAATCGCGTGCGTGTACGAATCGCCTAGCTCACGAGCACACCGCCGGAGTGACAACTGATCGAGGAAGCGCCCATCAAGCGTGCCGGAAAGAGTGGATTAAAGAAGGCGACGACAATCTCCATCATTCATATTATCTACGGCTGGAACCTCCTCAAACGTCCAAAATATGTGAACCAGATCCTCCAAGCGTACCTCATCCTCACATAATCTCGCATTGAATCCAAAAACCAGCCACCCAAAGCGCGTTCGCTGGGCGTAGGGTTCATCTGGACACCCTCCACAATACGTCCCCATTGGTCAACAATCGACCTCAATAAGTACAGGTATTCCACAGTGTTTATCGCCCAGATGTAGGCCTTGCAACTGCTTCCACTGGTCAGCAATCTGCACTGTAGGTGTCAGGAAAGAAATCGAAGGTAGGACCAGGGCGTCTATATATATATATATATATAGAGTTCAAGATTAGAGTATGTTGTATTGGCACCAATCCCTCCCACATCGATTTCAAGTTTGTTCCTCTATACTTGTAAAGAGTTAGCCACGCGATCAATGATGAAACTAGCCTGGGATCCTGGATCACATACAACAAGAGTTGATCGTTGAATACGAGCGTGTGCAGATGCCTTAGCACACGCTGTTGCAAGCAAAACTATTTGCTTGGCATCAGAAACGCAGGCGACCGCGGCTGGCTCTAGTCACAAAGATAAAGATGCCAAGGCTGCTGCAAGAGCTGACCTCGCGTCAGGTATTGCTGACGCTGCTGCAGTTAGCATGGTCGACGATGATGTAATGTGCACTACCATATTTCTACAAAACATTGTATTGTGCTTACGAACGCAATTTCTACATCCGCCTCAAGAGTGTCCTGCTCGCAAGCAGTTGTAGCAAAGTTTGATCTTTTGATAACTTCAAACCGCTGCTCAGATCGCATGGCCAAAAGAACAGGGCACTTTGTTAAACGATGAGCTCCTTGGCAATGAGCACATTTGCCCCATTTACAGCCGTGACGTGTGAATTGACTACACGCTGCTGTTGGCGCGCAGGCGCTGCCGCCAAGGCACCAGACCTGTGCTGCAACTGTGCGCTCGCTTTTCTAAAAATGTGAGCAGATCTTTCAAGAGAGGGATCTCACTGTAGGAGCAGTTCATACACCAGTCGCCCCTGGTCACTTTGGAAGCTTTGAAACAATGACCGGCACGGTAACAGCCACTCACTTGTCAACAGGTACTTTCTTCATACGAAGACTCTTGTACGGTGTCAACAATGGCGGACAATGATTTCGTTGAAGTCGAAGTTTTTGCTCTCCGCGCGAGTTAAGTTTAACCCTTAATAAAGCAAATTATTTTAAAGGATATTTTTGAAATTTAGAAACTACTTTCTTGATTGAGTTTGGTCTTAAGACTAAATATACAAATTTTTTGAAATACTTTAAGTGCCGAAAGAATGAACAAAAGCAAAAAAAAGAACTCGGTTGTTTGTAAGAAAATTTATTAAGTGGTTCAATGACATCGACCAATACTCAATTATGCAATCGTTTCAAACAAATTATGAGTGCAATTCACTTATGCTGTTAAGCATTTCCATGAAATGCCCATCCAGGATAATTGAAGCTGGAATTATATAATGCAAGGACACTCATGCAACTTTGTTTAGTGAGTCTAGACGCAGATTTAGCCTCGGCCATGTTTGCCTGGCGATTTCACAGATAGTGGCACCGATCCACCTTGGATTTGAGTGCTCCTGTAGGTAGGTAGGTAGGGCAGCCGCATCACCAATAACCAGTGATGCCACTTAGACCACCAGCTGGGTCCGTTGTGAACCGCGGATGCGAGGCATGGCTACGCTTCCCCCTCCCGATTGAACCACCCTGAGCCTTTTACAAAGCGAAGAAGGTTGTTAACACCTGACTGACATAGACCATCTATACTTGTTAAGAAAGGGGATCGTAGTAACCGCCCCCTATTTCTGGCAAAAGCTGGACATGTACAGAAGAGCTTTCCAGCTCCTCCTCGTTCCTGCAGCTGCGGCAGAAATTATGTGTATAAACTCCTATTCTTCTTGCATGAATTCCTATTAGAAAATGTCCCGTGAGGGCTCCTATTAAAGTCCTAATTTGTAGTCTAGTGAGTCTAATGATACTCCTAGATAGACGCAGATTTAGCCTCGGCCATGTTTGCCTGGCGATTTCACAGATAGTGGCACAGATCCACCTTTGATTGGTAGAATTAATCAGTGTCTCTCTTATGAGAAGCTTACAAGTTGCGAGAGGTACACCCATATACCTACCGACATTTGGCATACAAGTGCCATCTCTCGCAAGTTGATCAGCCTTGCAGTTCCCTGGTATATCCATATGTCCTGGCACCCATCACAACTGGATATGGAATTTTTTAGCCATCTCATTTAGAGATCGGCGACAGTCTAATACACTCCTTGATGTTATTTGGGATGCATTCCCCTTATTGCCCTTAGTGTCCGACAAAATGCAGATATCCTTGACGGTTACCTCGTTTATCCTCAGCCAATTCAAGGCTTCGTAAATAGCGGTTACTTCCGCTTGAAAAACACTACAGTGATCCATTAGTTTGATGGATTCACTGATTGAGGGCATTTCGCAATAGACTCCTGATCCTACACCGGTATTCATTTTTGATCCGTCTGTGTATATCTAAATGGGAGTATCTGGTGATGGATCCCCCTCGAGCCATTCCTCTCTGGAAGGAATTCTGACCCAAAAGTTCCTTTCGAAACAGAGGGAAGAAGGAAGGTAATCAATATCACTGGGTATGTCCGTAGAGGATTCTAATATGGTCGCATGTCCATATGGAGCAGCTTTCCATTGTGAGCTCGCCTTGAGCTGAAGAGCAGCGCAAGCCGCTAAATATTTGCAGAAGAGATCTAAGGGTGGCAGATGTAGTATTATATCCAATGCCAAGGTTGGCGTGGTTTTCATGGTGCCACTTATTGCTAATTCTGCTGATCTCTGTGCCTTACCGAGTGTTGCGTGGTAGGTCGTTTTCTGCACTACAGTCCACCAGACCACATTTCCATATAGGAGAATGGGCGTGACAACCGCAGTGTAAAGCCAGTGAGCTACCCTGGGCTTAATTCCCCAGATTTTACCTATAGCTCTTTTGCAGGCATAAAAAGCCACCCCAGCTTTCCTAGCTATTTCTATGGTGTTTGACTTCCAAGTAAGCTTTCTATCGATTATAAGACCCAAGTATTTCGTCTCTTCTGAAATCCCTAGAGCTTTCCCCTTAAGAGAAATTGGGTCTAATTGAGGGATTTTATGTTTCCTAGTAAACAGAATGACCTTAGTCCGGATTTACTCCAAGACCTCAGTCCTCCGCCCACTTTGAAAGAATATCTGGAGCATTTTGCAACAAATCTCTCAGGGTAGATGTGAATTTTCCAGTGACAGCAATGACAACATCATCGGCATAAGCCACCACCTTACATCCCACCGCCTCTAATCTTATCAGGAGTTTGTTAACAACTGTGTTCCATAGAAAGGGCAAGAGTACACCTCCCTGAGGTGTACCCCTGCTCACCAACTTACGTAGGACCGATTCTCCTAGATTCGCCTCAATGATTCTGATATTCAGCATTTTACCAATGAGGCTAGCAGGCCCGTTTCCACACCAAGTTCAGTAAGTGATGCAGTGATGGCCTCCCCTTTGACATTATTAAAGGCCCCCTCAATATCAAGAAAGGCAGTCAGGGTAAATTACTGCTTGTGCAATGAGCCTTCTGCAATGGAAATAAGGTTATGTAGAGCTGTCTCCACATATTTACCCTTTGTATAGGCATGTTGAGCCGATGAGATTAGATTCTTGTCTAAAGTTAAGCTTAAGTGGATTTCTATCACTCTCTCTAAAGTCTTCAAAAGAAAAGATGAGAGAGATATCGGTCTTAAGTCCCTTGGATGTGTATGTGAACTTTCTCCAGCTTTCGGAATAAAGACCACTCTGGCCTGTCTCCACTGAAGCGGTATATACCCAAACTTAAAGCATCCTTCAAAGCTTGCTAACAGCCAGCCTTTCAGGTATCCAGCGGTTTTATGTAACTCCACTGGATAAATACCACCAGGGGACTTGAAAGGCTTAAAACTTTCAATAGCCCATAAGAGTCGATCCTCAGATAGAGCGTCTATCCCAACTTCCCGACTGAGCAGCCTGGGAAATGCGTGCTGAGTAGAAGCTCTAGAGACTCCTTACTAGTTGTAGTGAATGTTCCATCCACCTTCTGTAAAAGCTCCCAGTTCTGAGAACTTCCCGCCAATATTTTCCGAAGTCTCGAAGCCTCAGTCGCTCCCTCTACTTCTTCACAAAAGGATTTCCAAGATTGCCTTTGAGCAGTTCCAACCTTCTTCTTAAAGACCTTAAGAGACTCTCTATATGCTTTCCAGTCATTTTAAAGACGTGTATACTTCGCCTCATTAAAAGCTGTCCTACTGTCTACCCGAAGCTTGCTTAGCTCTTCCGTCCACCACCGAAGTTTCGGCTTTCCCCTCAACCTCCTTAGTGGACAGGCTTCTGCCAAGGCCGCGTTCAGGCTCGCAGTAACAGAGCCTACCATTTTCTCTATCCCTTCTATGCTTCTTGGTTCGCTAGGTGGACAGACATTTAAGGTATTCCCAACTAGATCTACATATTTATCACAGTCTGTTTACTTGATATTTCTACCAGGCTTAGGTTTAGGTAGAGTTTTCTTAATCTCAAACGAGATGTATCTATGGTCAGAGAAGGAGTGTTCTTCTAACACCACCCACTCACTTATTCTTCCTACAACAGAGTCAGAGGCAAAGGTGGCGTCTATTACCGCCTGCCTATTGCTTATGACAAAAGTAAGTTTAACACCCCTATTACAGATTTGCAGGTTAGTTCCAAGCAAATAATCAAAAAGGCACTCACCCCTCATATTAGTGTCCGTGCTACCCCACACGATGTGATGAGCATTTATATCAGCACCAATTATCATTTTTGCGCATAGCCTTCGCGAGTGGGCCACCAGATCCTTAAAAATTGATCTTGGTAGCTCTTCGTGATCGTGGGCCAGGTAGCATGACGATAGCCATATCCTCTCGTCACCCGACTCCAGGCTGATAGTCGTTTGATCGGCATCGCTGTAATTAGAGAGCATAAAAGCATTTATCCCTCTACGTATTAGTACATACGTTCTAGGTTTACCTGTATTGCGTGTATACATCATTTTGTATTTTGGAGTCCCTAGTCCGCACACAAGACCATGTAAAACCCATGGTTCTTGAATCGGGACAATACGGTATCTGTCCTTTGACAGATGTAGTATAAAATTGGCGGACGCAACCTTTGAGTGGTGTAGGTTAATCTGAAGTACCCGTAACATCATGGTTACTGGTCTCCACGTCCACCACCGTTTTATCAGCATCTTCTTCGTCCGATGCCAGTAGCTCCTCCTCGTCAGTCAGAGTGGCTTGCGCCACCCTTTCCAATAAGGAACAGACTCTGCCATCAGATGATGCCCTGTTTAGCGCAAACGCTTTGCCAGAACCAGAGCCAGGTTCCACCACTGACGTTCCATCTCCACCTGCAGAAGTGGTTTTGCCTCTTCTTCCAGCTGAGATGAGGCGTCAGGGTCTACCACAACTCCAACATGGTCCATTGCATTGGAGACATTCACGTCCTTTTTGTAGACCCTTAGTGTAATGGACGAGAATCCATAGCTCACGACACCATCGGATCGCGAAAGAGATTCCAACGAGTCCGTGCTCACCACCAAGGTAGCACTGCGGTACTCGCCTTTTGGCTCCTCCAGTTTCGTGACCTTCCACGATGATGTCGGGAGTTCCGGATTACATACCCGTAACATTTCCTGAACCATTTTAGGGTCAGATGGTTCAGCTGGTATCCAGGCCCTCGCTCTTGGCAGGTTCGGGATATCCTCCCTCGAGATTACCTTGAGCTTAGACCCAGACCAAACTTCACCAATTCTGGAGATGGCTATTTTATACTGATGGCTATTTTATACAGATGGCTATTTTATATCGGATCAGATCGGCACATACGATGAGCTTCACGTGGTTCTGATGCCATTCACAATCGTGACAAAAAGGAGCTGGGCCAGGATTTTCCTTCAAAATCTGGAATAAAGTGCTCGAGAGCCTGGCTGCTATTTTCTTCCAGTTCTCAACAGAAATTGTGCCATCAATGTTGCTTCTGTCCACAACGGCCCATAATTGTTGACCTCGTACAGCTTCGCTGAAGGTCTTTGGTGCGGGACTAGTCTCATGACGTCTTGGCCACTTTATACTGCTGGGGTTTCTGGGCGGGTCGTCCGACAGCTGACGTTTTGGCGGCGGGTTCGGTTTCGGGAACTCTGATAGTCCCTCCGTAACCCTTTTTGCCCAGCTAATGGAGGACTTTTGTTTTTCTGACCTCTCGCCCTCCGGAACACTTTTAACACGTTCCAGCAACTTCAAGGCAGCGCGTCTCTCCTTGTAGTTATGCCGTGTAAGCTTTACTACTGAGGAGATCTTAGTCATTTTAGACGTGGATGCGCCTTCACGTCTACCAGGGCCATTCCCGGTATCCGCCGTATGCAATGTAGATTCTTCCTTTGTACTGTCACTTCCACTGGAACCAGGTTTGTCCCCGGTGCCAGCTTCCGCCGTACGAGATGGGCCAGCCGTACTTAGCTTGTTAGTACCGACGCTTCCACTAGGTTCTATAGCCCCAGCTTCCGCCGTACGAATTTTTTCTGACCTGAGCCAGATTCAGAAATGGAGGCAATAGCCCCCGTTGCATTTAGGGACTGCTTGTCCATAGAAATTGTTTTTATTTTTTGTTTGTGGTTCATCTTGTTCTTACGATCACCGTCCACCGTAGCAGACATAGTGACCTTAAATTTTTAAGGGGGAGCAGAGTGGTCGACCGTGGCAGCGCCCCATACCACGGCAAGGTCGTGAATATACCTCGAGGTGACCTGGTATCGAGGTAGCTCCGTAGGAGTACAGCCGGTATTACCCCCTGGCTGCAAACCAACCAATAGGCACGGGTCGCATAACACCTTTAGTTAGTGCTCCTGTAGTTTTTCTTTGTATTTGAGCATAATCTCTGTGAGCTCACTTTTAACAAGAGGAATGTTGAGGTCCTTATGGATGTAGCATTTCTAACGAATCAAGGAGCACCCGTGATTGCACGCAAGATTTTCGATTGCACTCGTTGTATCAGTACGACGTTCGATGACCTAGCATTCCCCCAAAGCTCAGTTCCGTATGCCCAAATTGGTCTTGTACAATATAAGCTTATGTTCTAAACGAAGCCTTGACATGGAGATGAGTAGCCAATTTATTTTATGGGCCTTTAACTTTATATGCGTTCTTTTTGCCTCAATATGGTTCCGCCAAGTTAGTCGTCTGTCTAGATGGACTTCTAGGTATGTTACAGTATTCGGTTTAGGAATACCAACATTGTTCAGTGTGATCACAGGGTATGTTTCTTTCCTAAGTGAAAACGTAACATGGATGCTGTTGGTCTCATTTACCTTAATGCGCCAATTTGCCAGCCACACTTCCATTTTATTCAAATTCAAGGCGATTCGAAGCCACTATTGGATTGCTAGCAGTGTCGTCTGTGAATGTTGAAGTGATTAGATGATCATCAGAAGGGAGGTCTGCAGTGAATAATACATATAGTACAGAACCTAGAACACTACCTTGTCGAACCCCAGCATTAATATCAAAGTCGTCTATGGTGAATTCTCCATATTTTACTCTGAACTTTCGGTTCTTCAAATACGATTCGAGTAGCATGTGCACATTAACTGGTAAGAGTATTTGAATTTTATATATTAGTCCTGCATGCCAAACTCTGTCACACGCCTGTGCAATATCTAAATATATAGCAGAGCAGTATTTTTTGCGTCTTTTCTGGGTTTTGGTATCATTGTAATTTGTGATATTTTCCAGAGTTGTGGAAAATACCCAATCCTTCCTTATTGTTGCATTAAATAACTTTGTCACTATTTTGATAGCTATTTCAGGCAATTCCACAATAATTTTTGCGGTAATTAATTCATATTCTGGTGTTTTTTTCGGGTTTAGCTGCGTTTGAATTGCAAGTTGCACTTCCTTCATTTTAACCTTCATCGGGATTAGTGGTATTTTAGAGGACAGAAATTAAATTTTAAAACTGTTGGTTGGTTGGTTAAATTAAAATACGGATTCGAGATGATTAACATACGCTGAGGCTTTCGCTTTGTCACTTCTTGCCCAAGTTCCATTATTTTGCCTGAGTGGTGTAGGAGTCTCTATATTTTTATAGGCTTTGCACAAAGAGTAGTTAGTATTTTGTATTGGAGTTAGCGTCTCAGTATACTTTTTTAAAACTGTTCTCTATCTCGCAGTTCAGTATTTATCGGAGGCGTTTTTTTGCTAATGCTAATTTCTGCTTGGAGTAGGATGATCTATTTTGTTGCCAATCTCTTCTTAAGCGAGATTATCGATAACTACTGATAAACGAGATGTTGCGAGGTGGGATAATGAGGCTGCCGGAGATGAGTGTGTGGTTGCAGATTTAAGAATTGAGTTGATGGCCAAAAGTGCCGAGTCAATATCACTTGCACTCCTTAATCGAGTACGAATATTTATATGACTACTTACATATTGGCGATACATGAGCCAGTTTGTTCTTTTATAGTTAGATGACCTGTTTTTTTACCGAGTTGAGCTTATTTATATAGACAAAGAATCACTGATGAATGATCAGAAGCGAGCTCTAAACACGATTCTGCAGATGGCAAGTCTCGATCGGTACTACTGGTTATGCCAAAATCGATGAGGTCGGGCGGTTTTTGAGGGTCAGAGGGCCAGTATGTCGGTTGCCCTGAAGACACGAAGTATAGGTTAGAACATCGATTCAGTAAAGCAGAGAATAGTCGTTTGCCTTTGGGAATTATTAACTTGGAGCCCCAAAAGGTATGTTGTGCATTATAATCGCCTGCTGCCAAAAATTTGGTCCCTAGTGATGTGAAAAATTGTGTGATTTGTAATTCAGTCACTGAGTATCTTGGAGGACAATAGACTGCGCTTAGTACAATTTTTTCCTCTCATCATTGAAGACATATTGATATTGCCTGCAGATAGTCCTTTGCATACTCTTATTAATACAACCACCCGTACCACCATGAGCTTTATTATCAGGATGTGTTGTCTTGTAGAAGTTATATCCTGATATTACAAAATAAATTTGGTTTGCCTAGTGCGTTTCTGATAAAACCAAAATGTCAATTTACCTAGTATGAAGGAAGTATTGAATTTTAAGTTCATGCTGGCTGAACCCATTTGCATTCCAATGAAATATCTTAATATAATATATTTTTTAGAGATAACAATTGTATAAGTTGGTTTTGAGTTTTCAACAACCTGTGCAACAATCTTTGCATTTATGTCATAAATTTCTGTCATACAATTTCATAGATTCTACATTTTGCATAGGATTTGCAAAGCTTCAGCTACTTTAGTACGTTGGCATATGACCTTGATGTAGACGCGTAGTCACTGGTCAGTTGCTTATGCGTTTTTTTTGTGCGGTTCTTCAATGGTTATTCATCTATGTAGTAATTTTTCGCTACTTTTTAATGTTCTTCCATTCGCATCAAGTTCTACTTGAAATAGTAGTTGTGGTCCTTTGTCTCTCTTTTTAATGTTGAATACCGTTTTGACTTTATATCCGGCGATTCTGAGAGAATCTTTGATTTCATTAGTACTTACACTATTCTCAATACCTTTAATAACAACTACTAGGCCTTTACTGCTCTTCAGTTGATATGTAGCAGTTTTTCCAATTTTATCAAGATAAGATGCTATTATTCGGTAATTGCTTTCATTGTATGTCTGTAGTTTCGTTTCTTTTATATTCCCGTTTGTTATGGACGTTACGTGGAAATTGTTATTTCCTACAAGACTAGCTACATTTGTAATTAAAGCTTTTGAGCATCTCTCTCGCAAGTAGAATGGTAGTGGCTTAGGAGTTTTACCAATAGAAGCGTTTGCAGTAGTTACTACTACTACTAGTGCTACTAGTTATTTGTTTAGGAGAGGCAGATGTATTCGCCGGTTGAGGAGTTAGTCTCGCATTTATTGCTTGTCTTCTGTTTCCGTTTTTTTGTGGACTGAACTTTCGCTTTACCTGTATATAGAGATCTATACTAGTCTATACAGTTGCATCATTTCTTTTCACATTATTTTTCCCAGCACCTGTTCTCGGTTTAATTTTTCAACCACCTGTTCTTACACCAAGGTTTGTTTAATTTTCTAGAGCACGGCGTTTTCTGATAAATTTGCCGTTGAGTAATTTATCAGAGCTGGAGCTGTAGTGAGTGGGCTCGTACATATTGCTTGGCTGTATAAAAAAAGTTGTTGTAGTGGTTGCATTCGATGACCCTGTTTGGAGTTCTTAAGGAATCGAAGACCCAATTTGAGATGGACGCGGCATTTTGCATTGTGTTATGTTCTCTTGTAAGTAGGTTGGCTCACTCAGAACGTAAGGCACAGAAGAAAATTTTTGTTGTTCGTGAGCGACCGCTATGTTTCTTCTAATCTGTTGTGTTTCTTCTAATCTTGTGGAGAGAGTGCACTGAAGGTACGAGTAGATCAGGCTCTTTAATTTGATATCCCTGTTGCACCTTCTTCAAATGTTTGTGCATTCTCCCGCCGCACTGTGGCGAGCACAAAATACTCATTTTGGCGAACTCACCAGTTTATATATTTATTAGTATTGATTGACTTTAGTGACAATTTTATTTTAAATGTTTATAACTTTATGCATTAACACACCAAAATCACTGCTGCACTTAATCACTGCTGAACAAAAAACAAATGTGCCAATGAAACGCCCTGTCGTATTTAACACTTTTTATCTTGAAATTTATCCAACTTACAACCAGAGCGATAATAAATCATACCGCACTGTACTAGCGTTCTAAAAGTGATTTGATAACTATAAGTCCATATAAGCTTCATTATTAACTTATATATCAGGACTTTATATACCAGTGTTAAGGCCGAGCTTCGTCCAAGTAGCCAGAACAATGACCTAAACGGTAGTCCAAGTTGTTTACATATGGAGAAGATGTGACAGCCGCACGTAAGGCGCCGATCCAGGTGCACCCCAAGGTATTTTGCATGGTGTGCCTGCGGCAATTGGCAGTTATTTAGTGTCACTGGAGGTCAAAAACCTTATTTTATTGCATTTGCTTTTATTCGCCACTTGTCTCGCCAGTCTATTTGAATCACGTTCACCTACAAATGCTTCGAAGCTATCTCAGGGTTTTTGTTGCTGACCCTTACAACAGCATCATCTGCAAAATTTGCGGTGTATGTGGTATCATTCATAGGCAGATCAGCGGTGAATAGTGTATAGAGTATAGGTCCTAAAACGCTCCCTTGTGGAACACAAGCTTGGATTGGATAGAGGGAAGCTACGTCGTTCTTTAATCTAAGAATCTGTTTTCTAAGTAGGACTTTAACATGACAAAGTAGTGATAAGGTATATTTGTACAGCAAGCCTTGGTGCCACACTTTATCGAATGCCTTGGTGATATCCAGGAATGCGACTGAACAGTATTCTCTGTTTTCTGGTGCATTCCGTGCAAATTCATATACTCGGTTTATTTGCTCTATCGTAGCGTGATGCTTTAAGGAGTCCAAATTGATGGGAAGGTATAAGCTGTTTTGACTCGATGATTGGGAGGCGTCGCTTTCAAAGCAGTTTCTCAAACACTTTAGATAGTATCGGAAGCAAACTTATTGGTCTATATGATAATTTGAGCTACTTTACATTGGCTTGGGAAGTGGTCACTTCATATAATGGCATTGAATAATTGGGGAATGAATTTATAGCCGCATTCTGGTAGCTCCTTCAGGATCTATCTATGCCAGTCTGTATATTTGCAACATTTCTTGTCACATTATTTTTTCCACACCACCTGTTGTTGGCGGTTTAATTTGTCCATCACCTATTCTTACTCTATGGTCTGTGTGATCTCTAAAGGGAGAGATGCATTTTCTGATAAATTTGCCGTTGAGTAATTTATCAAAGCTGGAGGTGCAGTGAGTGTGCTCGTACACATTGCTTGGCTATATAAAAATGTTTTTGTAGTGACTGCATTCAATGAGGCAAGAGTTGTGTGAATTTTTACGCGCTGTGTTTTTATATCCTCTTTTAAGTTGGTTGGCTCACTCAGAACGTTAAGCACAGGCTGAAATATTTTTGGTTTTTGAGCGACCGCTATATTATGTGACAGTTCTGCACAGCCGCTGCGTTTCGTTTGATCTTGCGGAGAAAGTGCACTGGAGGTAGAGCGGACTCTTTGATTTAATATGCCTGTTACTGGTTCTTCAAATGTTTGAGTGTTATACGCTCGCGCTGTGGCGAGCGCAAAACACTCATTTTGGCGATCTTACCGGTTTATTAGTATTGGCTTTTCTCTTTTTAGTGGTAATTTTATTTTATATGTTTCTAACTTTATGCGCCAATTAACGCACCGAAATCACTGATGCACTGCTGAACAAAAGTGCCAATGGATCGTCCTGTCGTAATTAACACTTTTTATTTTAAAATTTCTTTCACTAGAGTTGAGAGAGAAACTATTATTAATGATATTATGATTAATATTATTACTATTTTTGTTGGTACACTATATTGTATAATTCTATTATTATACTTAATTTCTTCTATTTTTTGGAAATTTTGAATTGTTGAGAGCTTTACTTCTTCTATTGAAAGAGTTGAGTTGAATTTTATATTCATAAAATTTTTAATAGTAATTTTATCTATGTATAAATTTTCATATTTTGAAAATTTTTTGGTTTTCTATTTTAATTGAACAGTTACTATAGTGTATTAAAAAATTTCTATTATATATATTTATTCTACCACAAGTATTTGTAATAAAATCGTTCCTCGCATTTTCACGATTTTTGTATGATCATTAATATTTTGTATCTCTGTATTTTATTTTTTTTATTAATTTACAGCTTCACTTATTCAATTTTGTGCTGGTGTGATGTAGCTTTGTATGTGTTCTGTATGGCTTTTAAGTTTTGTTAGTATGAGTAATTTTTACAGATATATGTTTTGTGTCAATATTTCTCTAACTGATTTATGAAACCCGTCGATGTGTTACAAAATAGATTGATGATTGATATGTATTATATATATAATATATTTATATATTATAAATTGTATTCTTATATATTTTATAAATTGTATTCTTTTGTTAAAATCATCATTAATTTTTATCTGTTGATTAAATCCTGTTTTGGAATTATGCATATTTGTATTAACTGTATTAAAATGGTTATATCCTCTTGATCTGTACTGTCCATTGTGCCAAAGAGATATTATATGGCCTACTAAGTTTATTGTCTCCTGGTTGGGGTAATTGTTTTTAATTTACTTATTAATGTATCGACTTGGTTGTTAATAAGTAAATTCTGATATTCAGTTAAGATATGCAAAAGCTGTCCTTCATTAAGAGGAGTACTTTTGTTATTTCTTGTATATCAATTTTATGCAAGATTAAATATGATTCTATCGGGATGCAATTAATTACACAAGGAATACACGGTTTTGTACCTGAGCAACCAAAGTGATTTGCTGATTCCGAATCGGGTATCTGTTCTTCCCTAGGTTGTCAGTTTTTCGAGATACTTGAAATGGCGATTTTTAAAATTTTCGACTATACATAGCCATTTTTTCAATAATAAATTAAAATTTAGAAAAGAAATGTTGTGAAACTTTTTGGTTTATATTCTAATCACTCATCATTCCCTCGTCCCAGAAACTTTGGTAATTTCTCTCAATTCTCTGCAAATCTTTATGCAACAGCTCGCCCTGAGAATAATCCAGGTGGGAATGGAGAAAATGAATTTTTAGCGACATACGAGCACCGATTCTCTTGTAATTCAACAACAGTTCCGCGACAATTTGCCTTTAGTTGTCACTTTTTCGGTCGCTAAGGAAGTTATGGACAATGCTCCTGAAAGATGCCCATGCTGCCTGTTCTGTGGGTGTTAAACGTCAAGTAAAGTTTTCGTCAGCCATCAGTTTCCTTATGTCAGGTCCAACGAAAATCCCATATTTTATTTTGGCGTAGGAAATCTTCGGAGGCAGACGAGTTAAGTACTGGAAAGCTCAATATGTAGTGGAGGGAGTAAAACGTTATTTTGATCAATCAGTGAATTGTTAGAGATATTTTTTCTTGCTGGTGAATAATATTCTCGAGAGGGCCATTCTTTTTTCCGCAATGATTCGCTGTTGCTCGATTATCCCACAGACAAAGAAAGCAACAGTATTTCGTGAAGCTGCTCTGCATCCCAACCAACATGCCAATATCCTGGAATATATGTGTAATCAATTAGTTTAAATTAATATCTTACTTCGAAATCACCAAATACCTTTAGATCTTAGATCGCTGCAAATTTTCCATTTATGTTCCTTGTACACGATCAATCCTAAAATTTCTTTCATCGATTCGTAACTTTCTTTGGTGTTGACGGCATGAGCAAGTGGGATCGACTTCATTTTATTTCCAAAATGCAAGAGAGGGGCCTTCAAACTGTATTTATAACCGTCGAATTTCGCCATTCATTTTTGACATATGGTTGATTCATTTTTCGAAATAAACCATTGATGTCTTTTCAGAAACAAATTTGATTTATCTTCTCGAAGAATGGCAATAGCCTTTCTCTAAAATGAGTGACTTTGGTTTCGCTCGAGAGAAATTTTCACTGTTGCAAACGTAATACTAATATTTCCTTTGGATAAAATCGCGGACCAAATCATTCGTACACAGTTCTTCTAGTAATAGCAAAGACATTCGTGAAACAACAATCATTGGTGTGACTTTTCTGTTGTTTCCAAAGCATTGTCGTTTTGAACGGCAAATACATTTCCTTGCCAAACGATCATCTGTATAACTTTGTTCTACATGCATTACAAAACAATTTATGCGTCCACAGCTTCTCAAAATCTCCTACAGCGAAACCAAAGTAGTACCGATACGCAGTTTTCAGCGAATCTGCTATAACTTTGCCATAATTCAAACTTAACAAAAATAGTTCAGGTTGACTTTGCACGGTCTTTTCGACAATTTTATGTGTTATTTTTCCATAACAAATACATTACATTGCTACCAAAATAAAGAAAATAAACAGAGCAGTTATAATAAATTGTAGCATATCCTAGTGCCACAAAGAGACAACTGAGATATATGTTGACAGGTAAATCACTCGCAGAGATACCTACAATATATATATACTCGTATATACTTACAGAATGTTATCAACTCTTCGATTGGAATACAATTCTTTCACAAAGTAAGGAAAATTGTTGAAATAATTGCATTACTGATACCGGGAAAATATGCTACAATTGCATCATTGTATAGTATAGACCAATATAGACTTCCCATAATTTCTAAAATTGGTGAAAAGCTATTGCATGATAGACCATAAAAACGTAATGCCAAACAACAATTCGGCTTTAGAAAACAACACTCATCGATTCAACAGATACACCGTATAACAAATAAAATTGCAATAGACCTAGAATATTAACGTTACTGAGTTGCTGTATTTTGGGACGTGGAAGTATTCGACAAAGTATGGCATTAAAGGCTTCCTGCATAAACTGAAGACAATGCACTTGACTACTATTTGATCGTCAAAAGCTACCTTACTGATCATTATTTCTACTTCAAATATAATGATGAGAGCTCATCCACTTACCTTATAACAGCCAGAGTTCCTCAGGGGAATGTTTTAGGACCACTTCTATATGTTACATTCGACTCAAATATGCCACTTCCAAAAGAAGCAAATACAACAATTGCTACCTCTGCTGATGATACAATTCTATTAACATTTGACAAAAACCTAAATAAACCTAATTTGCAGTTGTACACAGATGCAAATGGTTTAATAACTGCAGATGAAATGGTTTAATAACTGGTGCTTAAAAATAAATGAAGTTAAAACTGTACAAGTAATATTTACAACTAAAACAAACTTCACCACCATGCATATGAAAATTAACAATAAACATATGAAAATAGAGAATACGGCTAAATAACTTATTATACACATGAACTCAAAGCTAAATTGGCACTACCACATTAAAAATAAAACGAAATAAATCAAAGATATATTACGTCAACTATATTTATTAATGGATAAACAATCTAAACTCACAATTAACAATAAGTTGCTCTACACAAATGTGTAATTAGGCCAAATTAGTTATATGGACTTCAAGTATCGGGAATGGCTAAGCGGTCGCACTTAGCAACAATTCAAAGATAGCAATGAAAAATATTATAAACAAGTCTGTTTGGTACACAACAAATGAAGACATACATCGCAAACAAAATATGACACCAAAAAAATATATCCACTAAACATTACGTTCCACTGCACTACTTAGAAGAAATCACCAGACGCCGCTTGCATAGAACTCGTTTGGTCGACCTAATGAACTAGGAAATCCAGAGTAGATATATATTACTATGTGTAATAAATATGTAAACTTGTATATGTAGTAATATCTATTATAAACAAAGAGAATAAAAAGGTAATGTAAATTATTATTAGTGCATCACTATCTGGTACTGATCACACAGTGATTTATTTACTTTCTTCTCAAATCATGTACTAGGTGTCAATATATTAGTGACAGATGTATAAAATAAATGGAGAAGAAAAAAAGTTTAATTTAAGAAGAAAACAGAAGTAATGGAAATAGATGAAGAACCCATTATAATAAAAAAGCTGTCAAGGAACAATTGTAACAAAACAGTGAAGACAGAAATATAACATTAACAAAGAATAGTTACATAATTTTTAATAACTGTGAAATTATAATAAGAAATGAAAATGACTCTAAAAAAAATTTACGTCATGAAAAATTATTTTGTCCAACCAATAAAAAAATCAACGAAACAAATGCAAACCTCATTTTTAATAGCTGTAATATTAACAATTATTGCACTAATTTTGTTGGAAAAAAAGTAATGTTAATGTAAAAGACAGAAATTCATAATTAGGGAAGAAAGAAAAATACATGCAAAACAATATGAAAATGAAACAAATGAAATAGAAACCACCAAACCACAATTTAATGTAAAATAAAAAGAAAAATGTTTAATATCTGACAAAGACATAATAACCATGGCACTGAATTGAAATGAAATACAAACACTTTAATATCAGAAAAAGCACGACTCAAGAGTGTCGTTATTCAAAAGGGAGAGAAGTTACGTTCTCAGACGCAACCCGATACCCCACATTCATTTACTATCTTATTTCATAAGCTAATGTCACAAAAATTGGGATAAATACGAACGAAAGAAAACAATTAAAACGTTGTTACAGTTACACACAGAGAAAATATAATGTTATTAGTGCAGCTTTTAGCATTATTTAAGTGCACACAAAAAGGTTTTTAGTAAAACCACCCAATTAAAATTATATTAAAACAATTGAAAAAAAAACACAAATGTGAAAATTTTAAATTGATCTACATCTGAAATCTGCAAGATTACAAAAAAGTCGTTACCCCGATACCGAAAGAATTCGAGAATCAGGGAACTATAGAATGGAATTTTGCACATTTACTAAACAGGAAATATGATGCGATTATGGGAATGAAGGTCGCGAGTTCGATCCTAAGATCGACCTAGAAAGAAAATATATTAAAATAAATCATAAATAGTTATTTTTTATGAGCAGTCATCTGCCTTTCAAGGGCAACGATATATGTTCACTACAACCGATTAAAAAATATTATTGAAAAAATAAATTTAGACTTCGGAAAAAGAGCAAAAATGCTTCAATTATTAAAACAATTGTGGACTATAGAAAGCTTAACTGTCAGCGATAAGTATCCAATTCCTAATATAGACAATATATTGGAGAAATTGGGGAAATTCCATTATTTGTCTACGATCGACTTGTCCAAACAGTTTCACCAGATTATGGTAAAACCTGAAGATAGGAAGAGAACTGCCTTTTTGACACCGTTTGGTCACTTCGTAATGCCATTCGGCCTCAAAAACTTTCCTGTCACTTTTCAGAGGCTGATGAATTTGATATTAAAGCAACATCTAAATAACATTCTTGTCGTCTATTTAGACCATATCCTTATTTTCGGTACATCTTTACAGGAGCACAAAAATGTGTTTGATTGTGAGAGTATTGATACTTTCGTGTTATGAATGGGCTGTTGCTTATGTGTAAGTTTCAGTAAGCGGAGCTGAAGCCGACAATGTAAGTACGAGGGCGGATTGATATTGAAGCTACCTAGCGCTAGATGGCAGCACGAACACAAACACTTTTTTTTTAGAGATTGCGATCTGTCAAACGTCAGCTGTTAAAATTTCACCCAAATTCATCGATTAGTTTATTTGTTGTAGTCGTTTGAAGTAAGTAACTTTTGTGTTTCTTGAAAAATGGAAAAAAGCGAATTTCGTGCAGTGATTAAACACTATTATTTGAAAGGGAAAACGGCGAAAGAGACAAAAGAAAAGCTCGATAAACATTACGGTGAGTCTGCTCCGTCAGATTACATGGTAAAATATTGGATTGCTGAATTGGATTGCGGCCGAACAAGCACTGCAACAATATCATCAACAGGAAGGCCAAAAGAGGTGGTTACTGAAGAAAATATCAAGAAAATCCTCGATATCGTGGAAGCTGGTGGAAATGCTCCGAAGAAGGCGAAGGCAGTGAAATCGGCTGGCAAGGTTATGGCCACTGTATTTTGGGATGCACACGGAATATTGCTCATCGATTATCTTGAAAAAGGATCCACAATCACAGGAAAGTATTATCGTGCATTATTGGATCAATTGATTGATGCAATCAAGGAAAAACGACCACATTTAAAGAAGAAAAAAATGCTCTTTCTTCAAGACAACGCACCGATTCACACAGCATTATTATCGTATTATTCAGATGGTATAAAAAAGTTGGAATATCGTCTTACTAAGTGTGTTGAAGTAAAAGGAAACTATGTAGAGAAATAAATGGTTTTTGAAAAAAAGCCTACTTTTTCCTACTTAGGTAGCTTCAATATCAATCCGCCCTCGTAAGTGTGCTGGTATTTGAATTTATGTATCAAAAGGTTGATTTTGAATTTGATGATTCCAGAATTGTAATAATTATTTTTGTGGTTTTTAAGTGATAGTGTTTGTCGCACCACACTGTTTATTTCTTTGTTTATTATTTTTAATTTTTAATGTTTTTATGGCATCAAATATTTTCAAGTATGTCTCGGAAGCATTATTATCTCAATAAATTACCTATAATGTGAATTTGTGAATTTATAAAATTATGTCTTTTCTTACTTTTCATATTTTAATGTTGCACGTTTTCTTCTGTCTTTTTATTTTATGCTGCATATGTATAATGGACTTTCACTCTTCCTGGAATCGGCGCTTTATTCAACCAACTTTTTGTTATACCTATAATTAATATCAAAAATTTGAAAATATTGATTATGCTCGTGAAAATCGTATATTGCCTTTATGCCATTCATTAAGTTATGGAGAGGACTTCATCACAAATTTCATGTAATTACTTTTTTCAAGAATCAACTGCAAATATTGGGATGGCTAGTGGAGAATCCAGAGAAACAATGGTATGTTTTTTCTCTTAATCATAATTATTTTAAATACTTGCATATATTTTAAAATATTTTTAGAATATGATATAGTTTTGCCGTAACTTTACTGAATATAAAAATAAATGCAGAAAATATACAAAAATACTACTTGTACATTTGTACTTTTTAAGATTGCACATATTGTAATATATATACTTCTCACAATAATATTTAACTGTCTCAACTGCAACTTTTATAGTAAATGACTGACAGATATTATAGTGTTTCATCCATTAGTTCGGTAATTTTCTACGTAAAAGTGCAGGAACTCCTTTTCTAAGTGAAAATTACTTGTACTGATTTAGTGATGACCCTCATTCTCCATTTGTCAACCCAAATTTGAGGTTTGTCGAGATGCTATTGTAGTTAGTTTGTATCAGTTAGCTGATTGGCGTTTGTAGCCATTATAACGGTGTCATCCTCATAGGTTGGAATTGGTTAATCTGATACTATTAAGCACAGGACCTAATACGCGGCCCTGCGGCCACTTCTGGTAGTTTCTGACTTAAATTCTCCTCTGAAAGGGGGCTCTTCAAGATATGATTTCAAAATATTAAAATATATTTGAGGCATTGACTTCTTTAGTTTGAATAGTATGACAGGGTGCCGAACTTTATCGACCGCTTGTGTGATATCAAGGAGTACTGCTGTACAAAACTAACTTTGTTCGAGAGCATTTCATTCATATGATAAACTTTTAAGCTTACTGAATAGCTGCTTTTCAAAAACTTTCAAATTTCCCAGGTTTTGGAATTCGAGACATTTTAGCAACTTTCCATTGGCGAAGGAAATAGGCACTCCTAAATACTACATTATTCAAATACAGTATGTCAAGTAATTGTTTACACTATGAAAAAAAATCATAATTTTTCTTTTATTCTTTCAAAAAAAAGTAAGACTTTATTTTTTTGGTTATTTTTTTTACATATTTCATTTAATTCATGTGTTTACAACCAAATACAAATAAATTCAGCGCATAATAACAACAAACACAAAGAAAACATACCAAAAACAAAATAAATCCGAAAATTTGACGGTCAAGTAATTGTTTACACTACATCAATTTTTTTTAATAAAAGTAGAGGAATATTAATACTAAAACAATTTCAATACTTTGTGTGGCCACCTTTAGAATCCCTAACAGCTTTTAATCTTCTTTTCATTGAATAAATTAAATTCTATATGTCGTATGTATCAGGAATATTGTTCCATTCTTCTAATATATACGATGTGATGTATTTTATAGCAGAGATAAATGTAATAGCCAGAACAAACTAATAATAAGTTAACCAACACAGTGGTTTGTTGATACAAAACAAATTTTATTTATAATATTAATATTAATATTCTGGAAAGAAAGAAACAAAAACAAACAAACAAAATATTAGTAAGAAAAAATACCAAATAATAATATAAGAAGCAAATGCATTAACTCCTACTGTTCAGCTTTCCACAAAGTTAGTCTCTCCTATAAGAGAATGTAGTTGTTCCTCATCGTCAGCATGAATATTGAATTTATATGTTGTTCCGCGTTTGTCACGGGTAAGAAAATGTTTCGTTTCCTTTACGAACTGAATTTGTTGATGCTTAGTCCAATATCAAATATCCTTGGTAGATAGATATGAAACATATCCATATCCATATCCATATCCATATACCAAGCATCGGATTTTACGACCAAACCTTGTGCGATTCGAGCCCACTCCATATTCAAAATTAATTATTACACATTCTTTCACAATTACTCGAGAATGACTTAAAGAATAGTTCAAATGCACACTATTTTTATCCTCAATTAAGCTGTAGAAATGTTGAAGATGTTGATCAATTCAGCTATAAAAATGTAGGAGATGTTTACTTAATGTTACGTGGAAAACTTAGAGAACTATTATTTATTCTTTTTATTTCAGCAGATTTTGAATTCCATGGGAATTAAATTAAATTTGAAATATGATTCTTAATGTAAAACATTCAACAATCATTGATACATTCATAACATTGTATCTGTGATAAACTTCATGAAACAATCGTATATAGTGTGACAATCATTGTTTTTTTATTTTGAATGTTTACATTACGATTCGTACTGCATATTGTCCATATAGATTATTGTATACATATAGCAAATGGAACTATTGTTTCTTCATTTGATTTCAGCAGAGTTTGAATTCCATTTGCAACGCTCCTAGGAAATAATTGCCAAGTAAATTTATAAGAAAGTTTTGTGAAAAGAAATTCTTAATTTATTGTTGAAAATTTTTCGAGAAACAGAAAAAATAAATTGATTATAAATTTTAATAAAACGTTTAATAAAACCTTAACTAAAAAACATTTAAAATGAATTTTTGTTATCAAGGTGGTGTTACATTGAAATCTTTATTTAATGTAAAAGATTATTTAAATATTTTATTTGTGATAAAAATTTCGCTCGCGAGGTAATCTTCAAATGCACTGTCATAACGCGCATGAAGATATCCGTGCAACACCATCATCATCACCTTTAACGTGAAATATGAGAATATTAGCAACGAACTTCGCATTAAATTAACATGAAAAACAAAAAGAACAGAATCATCAACAAACACAACAACAACATCAACAAATATCACCATCAACAATAACAACATTACCATCATCGTCAAATATGAGTATAATGCCACCGAACTCCTCATTAAATAAAGATTACAAACGAGAGCAAGAACATCATTATCATCAAAAACAACTACTAATATCGCCATCATCAACAGCATTACCATCAAAGAGACAAACAACAACTACAGAAGTAATTGCGACAACAACATCAACTACAGCTGACAGCAATACTAATAATAGAATAATGAAAATATTGTGAAAAGATTATTCTAATTAAAAGTAGGTCATATTACTTAAGAACTAATGTACACAAATGAAAGGCAGGAATGAATAGCAATTTTAAATGGAATTTCATCCAGTTTCAATACCAGAATTAATACTTTAATTTATGCAAAAAGTATGAAAGCGTTTTATTACCACAATCAGAGAAACTCAATTTGAAATTTTAGAAGAATTATTGAAAAGCAGTCCTCTTTTAAGAACAATTTTGAAATATTTTGTCAATATCTAAAGTTCAATTTGGTTGTTAATGATGTGATGATAGAATTTTATTTGAAGTAAATCATTTCAAATTAAATTAATGATAGGTCAAACTTTGAAGCACATAGCAGAAAATTATTCGTCATAATGTGATGAAATAATAAAAAATTCGAAGAGTTCCAAGAACGTGATTGCGGCTGGACATTAGTAAAAATAAATGATTTAGAAAATATAAATCAATTTTACATATATATATATAGAATTTTACATCATCATTCTTTACACCAAGATAGATGTATAGATGTTGGGGACCGTATTTGTTGTCCTCGGGAGCGTCCTTTCGCTGCTTGTCCTGGGCGCGTACCTGTAAACCTAAATCACTCTTTAGAAATAACACAACATCACTTTCAGATTCAAAATAACAAGAAGATTTATTCTTAAAATACTAATTCTTATATACTATTTCCAAACAGTACTCTCAGTCTGTGAACTGACCTTTCTGGTGTTCCAGTTCCGCACCTGTTAATTGGTGTCAGTTGGTCAAGCCAACTGACCTACTGTAAAAGTATCGACGGTGCATTCTAAATTTCAATGCCCTTCGTCGACTCGACTGCGGAACTGTAACACCCTAAAAGTTTACATAATATTTATTACATACATTCTAGTTACTTATATTACTTGCACCCTAACAAATGTGCTTTCTTACTTAACTTAATTGCTTAAAGCTAACCACACCAAATGTGTAGTAGAGTAGTTAGGAGTCGGTGCTGTGAGTCAACTACTCGTAGGTAGCTTGATTCTAACTCACAACATCCCTGCCCTCTTTCTAAAAGAAGTTAGTGAAACTAACTTCTAATGAATCTTTTACAATATTTATTTTTTCTGCACTTTGAACAATCCTTGCATATTCTTAAACCTATTATACATGTATATAATTTTTTTTTCTCTTGTTTGTTTTAAGAAATCGCCATACTTGGGTTTTGTTATTGTATTTTTTTTCCTTTTGTGCTCTTTTGTTTCTTTTTATTTTTTTACTAATTCTTTTATAGTTTTTTTTTGTGTACTTCTTTTATAGTTTCTTTTTTGTTTTGTTTTGTTCTTTTAGTTCAAATTTTTTTTTGTTATATTCCCCTTTTTTATATTTGGTCCTTCTTAGACTCTTTTCTCACTGGCGTATAAACAATTTCAAACAACTAGTGATAATACAATGTAACTCTATACTTAATATCCTATATTATACTGCCATATTTTATACATAAAATCTTATGTTATACTGCGACCTCTGCTACCTGTTGATCCGGTTGACTGCCGTCGTTGTCGGAGTAAAGTCCCTCGATAAACTCTGCATATCCCTTCCTTCTTTCTAGATCGTACGTTATGTTATAGGTTGGCGATTTGGTTTGCCATTAAAACTTCGCCTGTAGTCGCCTTCTTCTTTTGATTTATATAGAGTGCCCCACGGCTGTAGGTGGTACTGCCTCTGCTTATAGTATTCAGCTAAAATGCATTTGAAATGCATGAGAGATTACAATACTCCTCCGTTATTTACTTTGCAGCAATGCGTTTTATAGTGGAAGTGTTTCTCTTGACCTTCCTCATAATAGAATTTGACTTCGTTTGGCTTTGATGTGGAGACAATCGGTATTTTTCTGAGATACACTTTTAATGATGTAATTTGCGTACTCTGATCGGATACCAGTCTGTGTCTTCTTGTATTAAATCACATTTCATATGTAAATCATATTTCATATGTTCATTGGACATATACTTCAATGAAGCAATTAACTTCCGTGAGCCAAATTTACTCTGCTTATTGTATTTGGTGGTGGTTTTAGTCACCCTCCTTAAACTTTTGCCCATCTTCAACTTATCCAAAATCGATTCTGTTGAGATTTTGATACACTGGGTGGACATTGTAATATAAAACTGTCAAATGCAAAACATGACTCCGCAAGGAAACTTGTTCATTTTTCGTTTCTTGTCAATAAACCCATCCACAACGCGTTCAAATGCTGCGGCCATATGCCGTTTCGCAAAATCAAAATTACATCCGTCGCCATTCATCCCCAATCCAATATGTTGGCATCCTTGGGGTCACAACTGGATTCCCAAACCTTAGATAGCTACCAAAAATCCCTGTTTTTTCAAAAACACATCTTTCCGAACACTACGTCGGTCCCTTAGCCTGCACCGTCTTCCGATATGCGCTGTTCCTGGAACTTTCTGCTTCGGTTCACATCGTCAGAGCTGAATCCTTATACTAACTTTCTTAGTTTTCTAGTTAACATTTTAGTTTCATCTAACATTTCACCAGTTAATTTAACAAACCAATTTCAACAACATATAATAAATAAATAAATATACCATATACGAGTATATACACTATATACTCTTGTGGACAATTTTCTTATTTAGCATAAATTCGGATTTTTAAATAATTAATTATAACACTTATAATTAATACGCTTATTCTACAGTTAAATGCTATATCATTACACTTACGTCCACTCGTCCTTTCCCCTTACATCATCGGATCTGCTACTGCATCCAGAACGAAAAGAGGCCCGGACTGTCTATTATCATTGCCATATAGGGCATCAGATTATTTTGTTTAACTTTTTCATGCTTTTCTTTCAAATGTGAGTTGTCACTCATTTAAATTTCGAGCAAACCCCTTTGCTCCTCCGACAAAAACAAGGTTATACAAGATAATCTCGTTTATGTCAAAACTTTGTCAATTGTATGACTCAATTTTTCATTGCATTCACTCATTTTATTGGCTTTAAATTTAATTATAACCTGGTATGTATATATCCAATAACGATTGTATTTTCTACCCTGTAATTAGCTCGTATATGGCTACATACATACATTCGAGGCACTTACTGAATTACTTACAATTAATTGCTAACGTTATTTTCCCAATTAACCTATACATTTTTTTTATATCTCAACATATACATTTCTTCAATTTTCCGTACGCTAATTTCCTAATCAATAAACAGTAAAAACCTATGTATATTTACATATAGCCTGCTGCAGTATCTGCAAATTCCCAATTCCTAATCATATTTCCCTAAATATTTACTTATAGGGCCATACCCATTCCTATGAACAAAATTACTTACTTACTTAAATATAGCTTCGTACATTCATTCTATACATTATACAGCTACATACATATACGAGTATACTTACTTCACCTACTGCTTACGCATCGTATTTCATTTCATTAACTGCCGTATGTATGTTACCCACGACTGTCTTATAATTTTATTTTTTAAATTGTGTCCAATGAACCCGTTTCTTATTATTTAATATTTAAAAAATATTTTTCTCTACTGTGCTTCATTCGGCAATAGTGCCTAATAAGCATATTTTTATTACGTCAATTCTTACTCGCCCGAGTTTAATTGGCACACTTCTTTTGGCCTTGACTTTGAACGTCAGAACCGTGCTATTTGATATACTTACGCGGTATCAGTTTATTTACGTTGTTATTTCGTGTTTACACTTGTAAAACACTGTCGACACATGTCTCTAATTGTGCCTTGTATGGAATAATTTCAATAAATTGTTATGTAGCTTTTTACTCTTGCCCTTTATCGTTACAACGGTTGTAACTGGGCTGCGGATTTCTGCTACTGAATACGGACCTACCCAAGCAGGTGAGAACTTGTTTCTCCTAGCCTGGTTCTTCATGAGTACTTGGTCACCCACATTAAATACTACTGGGTTTAGTACCTCTTTGTAGGCTTCCCTGGCTACTCGTTTAGCACAATCCTGGTTTTCTCTAACCAATTCGTGCGCTCGCTGTAGCTGATATTTTTGCACTTTATTGGGGTCGTCAGCATTGTATACAGGCTCACATTTGCGCTTCAGATTTGCTGGCATGTTGAAATCATACCCGGAGAGTGTTCTAAACGGAGTTTGCTTAGTTGATACATGCACAGTATTGTTGTGTACATGCATTGCAGTGGTCAACCATTGATCCCAATTCGAGCCGTCTTCCTTGGCAAAACTGCGCAAGTTCTCGGCCAGAGGTCGATGACTACGCTCCAATGAGCCATTCGCCTGGGGATGATATGGTGTTATGTGCAACTTCTTGATTCCCAGCATTTTACAAGTTTCTGAGAATAATTTCGATACAAAATTGGAACCATTGTCGGTTATCAAAACCTTAGGTATGTTGTATCGTGCTATAATTTCATCAAATAATGCTTTGGCTATAGTTCTTGCTTCAGCATGGGTTATAGCCACGCACCTCATATACTTTGAGAAATCATCTTGGAACGTCAATATGTACTTGTTTCCTGAAACTGTCTCAGGTAGAATACCTACAATATCCATGTGAACTTTATCAAATGGTTGTTTTGGTGTGTCAGTTAACACCATTGGCATCTTTGTCAGCCTTGACTTTTGTTTGTCCTGACATTTTGGGCAACTCTTTACATACTTTTTTATGTCTCTGAGCATACCTTTCCATCCGTATACTCGCCTAATTCTGTCATGGGTTTTCCAGAATCCCTGGTGCCCACCTAGAGGTGAATCATGGAAACCCCTTAACACAGCCTGGATATCTTTTTTATCCTCCAGCCATTCCACACTACTGGTTGTTTGTTCATTGGCATCGTCACCCGCATTGCTCACATTCCTTGTTGCATCAATTTTATCCCCTTGAATTCTTCCGGCCTTCTCTTCCTCTGAATTTGCTTTGGCCCTAGTTTGCACTACTGATATCTTCTGTGCTTGCGGTACTCTGCTGAGCACATCCGCATTCAGAATCCTTTTCCCAGGTTTGTATATGATTTCAAAATCATATTCAGACAATTTGTGCCTGAACCTGGCTAGCCTAGACGTTTGGTCTTTCAAATTGGCTTATGCCTCTCAATGGCTGGTGATCAGTGTATATTTTAAATGGGCGTCCTAGCAGATATGCCCTAAAATTCTTCGTAGCCCACACTATGGCTAGGAATTCATTCTCTATTGTGGAGTATCGCTTCTCCGTATCGCTAAGCGCTCTGTTTGCGAATGCTATTTCCGACTTCCCCTTGTGACAATACTGCCCCTAATGCTTCATTGCTAGCATCAATGGTCAACAAAAAAGTTTGCTCAAAATCGGGGTACGCCAAAATCGGTGGCGAGCTAATTATTTCCATTAGCCTCTCGAATGTTTGCTGACATCTCTCTGTCCATTCGAACTTTGCTTCTTTTCGTAGCAAGTTATTCACTGGCAACGCAATTCCGGCTGTCCTTCCACGAACTTTCTATAATAGTTCACTAGTCCTAGGAATGCTTGCACTTCCTTTCTATTTCTCGGAATCGCTAAATTTTTAACGCATTCCACATTCTGCGGGTCAGGCAGTGCTCCTGCCTCTGAGCAACGATGGCCTAAATAAACCACCTCTTTTCGCAAAAATTGACACTTCTCCGTGTTCAATTTCAAATTGTGTTCTCGTAATTTCTGGAGCATCTTGCACAAGCGTTGCGAATGCTGCTGCAAGTTCTTCCCATAGATTACAATATCATCCAGATACACAAAACAATCTGACCCCTGCAAGCCTGTTAGCACATTGTTCATTAGCCGTTGGAAGATAGCCGGTGCTCCTGTTAATCCAAACGGCATTCTGTTAAATTCATAATGCCCCAAACCGGTGCTGAACGCGGTTTTCTACTTATCTTGGGTATCCACCAGAACTTGGTGGTAGCCACTCGCTAAATCAAGTGTAGAAAAATATCTACTGTGTCCCAATTGATCCAGAATTTCTTCTATCCTTGGTATTGGGAACACCTGCTTGATAGTGGCGTTGTTCAATTTCCTAAAATCGACGACCATTCTCCACTTCTTCTGACCCTGAGCACCTATCTCCTTTGGTACCAAAATTATTGGTGAGTTCCAAGGCGAGATACTCTGTGAAACTATGTTACCCTTCCTTCTACTTGCCTATTAACCTCATCTTTGTGAGCTTTTGGCAATCTGTACTGTTTCTGGTTAATTGAGAGTTGGTCCACTCTAGTAGGTATTTCATGCTCTACCTCTGGTGTATACGTCAGCTGGTGTCCTTCCAGCAAAAATATGTCATGGAATGACGTACAAATGGCTTCTATTGATGCCTTCTCTTCTGAATTTACGCTTGGGTCGAACTTCAGTGATTCTAATACTTTCTCCATCCTTTTTCTTATATCAACTTGTTTGATCTAATTAACCGATCTATAATTCGGTTCCTTAAAATTATCGTAACTAGTGAACGTAGGCCTAAAATCCTTATCCATATAGTAGTCCTCTTCTGATGCAGTACACAAGCGTACACCTTACCCTTGTCATCGTGCGTTATGGTTTCTCCCATATATACACCCTCCGCTAGCTGCTGCTTGTGCATAACTAGTGTCTTAAGTTTCGTGTTTACATGCAAAGTAACTACTCTGGTTGACCTTGCATTCACTACCTCCATACAATTCTTAACCCTATTCACGGTTCCTTCCTGCCATGACTTTAATGGAAGAGTAAGGATTCTATTCTTATTATTATCATAAAATGATAACTGCTTCTCGAGCGTATCCAGTATGGTGCGGCCCCAAAGATTATCGCGGCCAATTATCCCATCAGCCGGGATACCTTTCCTATCCACTTGCACTGCATGCACTCTAAAACTTATACCCTTAACTCTACTGTGCCCTATTCTGAGCGACCCCAATGTCCTAATGCAAACGTTAAGCGTTCTTAAGTCCATTTGATTAATGTCTAGCCCCTTCCGTAAAACACTAGATTTTACGAGGCTAGTGTCCGCCCCTGAATCTACTAATAGCACTAGCTTTCCACTCACCGCCTCCTCGCAGGGCATCTCGATAAAGGCATCACCTATCCTGCTCATAGCGAAGCAACCTCCTTTTGTTCCCAATATGGACGTGGATCCATTCCCTAACTCTTCGTGATACTGGGGAGCCTCTTGCTCCTCCTTCTCCTGGACTGTAGTTCCTACATTACTAGTCCCACGTACTTCCGGCCTTATTATTACTTCCTTTCTTTTGGCTTTCCAGTCTATTGGCCTCGACTGGGCCGCTGGAAGTTTCCCTGGTTCCTTTGTTGGGATTGTCTATCCCTGCATTCCGCTGCCCGATGTCCTATCTGTCCACATGAGAAACATTTCAACCCCTGTTGGGTGTTGCCTATCCTTTGTTCACCTCTAGAATTCCAATTCGCCGCTGACCATTCCCAGTGTTGAAAGGATTTCTTCCTTGGTTAATTCCTTCCGTTGAATTAACTCGGGGACTACTGAAGTTACCCCTGCTGTCCCTGAAGGGTGGAACCGGGCGCCTCGTAGCCGGCTGCCTTCTACTTTGGTCCCATTTCGTGTCTGCTTGGCACTGTCTACTTGTCTCATGACCGTAAGTTTGGCACTCCAAACAATAGGGCGTGTTTTTGCGTGTAACGCATTCATCTCTTGTATGCCCTGGCTCACGGCAGAACGAACATGTGGGTGCCCTCTGTGCAAACCCCCTGTACGGATTTCTCTGATTCGCGGCTCTGCTGTCGGAGACACCGGGATTATATGCTCCTCTGTATATGTTTGGGACGTAACTACTTCCATCTCTGTTCACGACAGCGGCGGTGAACATGTCCTGTCTATTTTCCAACACGTGTACCTCGCCTAACCTAGCCGTACTCCGTTCCACGAGAACTTGTGCTCTAATCGCTTCCTCTACTAATCCCTCCAGAGATCCTGTTCTGCTATTCAGCATATGAATCTTTAGAACGGAGTTGCGGAGCCCCACCACGAAAGTTGTCAACACCGACTTGTCAACTTCGTGTAATAACGCTGTATCTCCAATGCCATTGTACTTATTCCTGATTATTTCCTGGGAGATCATCTGAAGTGACTCTAAACGCCTAGCAAAGGCACGTATGTCTTCACTTGCCAGCTGCTTCCCGATTCTTATTTCTTGGGTTATGTCCTCCAAAGTTCTCTCCTTCAAATAAGTTCTCCTTATAAGACTGTAAAGCTCGTCCACACTGGCGAATTGCTTTGGCAACACAAGGTTGTACGCGTCTCCAAATAATCTTTGCTTAACACAGTCGAAGAAATCCTGCAACTCATCAGGGCTTATGCTTCGCTTTGCAAGCTCACAACCTTGAATGAATCTGTTAACTTCTGACCGTAAATCTTCTGAAGCTGCACCAGTAAACACAGGTACTAGCCTGGCCACTGTCTTTGAAATCTCTTTTATACCCATTTTGCGTATTTTTGTTTTACTTATGACCGGTAAAACTGGAGCGCTATCTTTGTGGGTGGTTCCTATATTTACTTTTCCCGGATCTGAGAGTTAATTGACCAATGACGGACTCGAACTAATTAGTCTTCGATCGTTTGTTCGTACAGGCGAAATACTTTCCACAGTATTGGGCCTGTCCTGTACCGTTACTGCTTCTGGCTCCTTTGGCGGATATCCCTTATTTTTATTAGTTACCGGACGTTCTGGAGAAAAAGGCTCGACCCCGATTTCAGATGCGCCAAACAAAAATTCCGCTTGCCTTTCTTCATTAAGTACTAATTTCGGCTTTACCATGCGGCTTATCCCTTCTGGTGTTAAATACTCCGGCCAACGTACTTCCGGAGGCAATGTCAATACTCTCTGCGTAAATCCAGCTGATGCTGATTTTGATCTCTCCCTATTCAGTGAGGTCCTATTGGTCACCCGTCCTCTTTTTAATTCCGCACACTCCTTTTCCAACAGCGATGCTGCTTCTTCTGTCTCCGTCAATCTCCGAGAAAGTTCCTTTACCCTATTCTCGAGATACTCTTTTTGTGCTCTCAAATCTTCTGTTTTCTCTTGAACAACTTTTCTTGTGTCCTTTTTTGGATTGCCGTCAAGGCTTGATGCGCTACTTCTAATGGTGACACAGCTCCTCCGGCGTTCGCCTGCTTCGACAATTCCTGAGCTTCTTCCCTGCTCGTACTCGCTTCGAACTGGTCAACTATTTTCCCAGTAAACAGTTTCACCTCTGACTGTGTTGATTTCAATCTGTTCCTTATTTCCTCGTCTGGCGATACCAAACTCACAATCTGTTGTCCTAGTCCCTCTAATTCAGAACTAAATGTATCTGCCCATTCGTTGATCAGACTATTTATGTAGTCTGCGTAATTTTCCGCAAAATATTTTCCTTTGCCGTACTCAACTGCGTGAGGCAACAACAGTCCGTGATTATTGTTGAACTCTCTCCCCAGATTTTGCAACTGTGTTATTCGCTTGCGGTAATACACGTTGTCCTTACGTAACCTGCCGTCTTTCTTAAAGTTACGGACCAGTTTTTCAATCGCTGCGCCAATTTTCTCCTGCATCAGCAGTAATCCTTGCGCTTCCTTTCTCATATCCCAAATGCCAGAACAGCTGCCGTATCCCCATTACCAAAACAATTTACAAATAAAACCCAATAATTGTTAAAACTTGTTATTAACTTATCCCAATTTTTTTATTTCATCTTACTTAATTATAAATACAAATTTATAAAAAAACATTCCACCGTAAATTCTATCTTAACATTATTTCTTTACTTATCTTTCATCACAAGTTCCATATCCGCTGTCTACCGGCGTCCATTAAGTCCTTCCATCAGTGCAAATTGGTCCTTGACTTCCTCACAGATACTCCTCACCATCTTTAATACTCCCAAAAATCCATAGAAAAGGCCATATGTTTGTAAAAACCGAAATTGGATTTACAGGCAAAAGTGTCTTGATTCATTCCCGGAAATTTGAATCCATATTTAAAAATAAACCCGTAACGTAAGCGCCACATAATAATAGCATTTAAATGTTTTCTTCAACATTGCTACGCAAATCGTAGTTTTCGAACTACAAAAACTTTGTTGCAACAACACGTGCTGTCTGCACTTCTTGAAATCTTTTCACCTAATACCGTAAGCTCACAATGTCAAATAATTAAACCACTTTATTTTGATCTTCAGACAACATCAATTTCAACAATTTAATTTAAAAACAATTCACATGTCTCCATTATATATATTAAGCCAATTCAAAAATTATATAAATGTAATGTTGTAAAGCTGAAGGGAAAGAAGGAGTTGTCGATGTCCGCTTAGTTTCTGTTTTACCAGACGAAGAATGGACAGCGGAGAAAAGAAAAGAAAAACATTCGTTGACGCAGAATTGGCAAAAATTGTGTCAAGTAAGAGAGAAGGAAAACGACTTACTTGGAACGAAATCTTCGACCGAAAGTCTCGTAACTCAACTATATTTTGCTCAATGGAATAGCTTAAAGTTGCAAGATGGATGAATATTCTGCCTATGGGAGAGCGCAGATGGAACAACCACGAAGAAAAAGTGTACAGCTGCCAAGGGACCGAGGCATCACAGTCAGGGGAAAATGAATTTATACAACGTGGGAGCGCCTTTTGAGCATATTGCAATGGACATCGCAGGTCCATTTTCAATAAATGATTCCGGCAACAAATATGTTATCATCGCAATCGATTATTTAAGCAAAATGCCCGAAGTATATCCCATTCCCGATCAAGAAGCAAAGACAGTTGCGGATGCATTTAACAAAAATTGAGCCTGCAGATTCGGAGAAATGAGTGAATTGATGTGTATACGCAAAACTCGCACAACCCACTTACATCCGCAATCCGTTGGAATGGTGGAAAGATGTAATCTTTCCCTTGAGGAACACGAACACCTAAGGAAAGTCGTGTACTGAAATCAGAATGATTGGAACCGACACATTCCCCTTTTACGAATTCATATAAATATCAATCGCACAACCTTCAACTGTAACATAATGTTTAATATGCAAAGTATATTTGTATGTGGCTTCACAATAGATCTTTTAGGTCGCGGTGTTCTTTTAGCCTGTTAATAATAATAATAATAATATTTGTATGTATCCGTACGTTTGTACTCACAACAATAACAAGGAAAATGCAGTCTGCGCGTGCAGTAGCATTGAGGCTCAAATGACACCTGCACAAGCATTAGGTGCATTCCAAAAAATGCAACATAAGCATTTGGGTGGCATTGAAACTTATGTTTCATTGAACTTGCACATGCTGCTATGCTCTCCTGTTATATTCTGCTGATATTTACTTTTAGTACTTATTTATTATTATTGATGATGTTAGCAATAAGTTATTATTTAAGACGATGAATTTCAATAAACAAATCACTCTTTCATTCTTTATCAATAAGAAAACTGAGTCTTTCTTTTCCAGCGACGGATTGTTCAGGTTCAAGTGCTTGAACAATCAAATTATCATTCCTAGTCTCATATTGGTTCAAGTACCTGTATGAGACGTCAATAAGGAATACATCACTACAGTCAAACGAGGCTGTATTTACATTTGGTGACCCCGACGTGATAGAAGGACGAGAGATATACAGGACATAAAATTGTTCCGCAAGAGCACTACAGTGTGAGCATTTAGTTTTATCACAATTTATCAATCGGTTTTAGTTCAAGCACACAGGGTGCTACAAAACACGATACTTAAGAAGCATGAGCACAATAGTGTGAGCGTTAATAATGACGACTATCGACGATATCGTCCGTCAGCAGGACGACAATGCATTTTGCCTCCAAAAGGCCATCGCATCCTATAAGAAGACGCCGAAAGATCGGAAGACATTCGATTATATTGAAAGGAAATTCAGAGAAATTGAGGAGCTATGGTTATTTTTCCAACGTATCGATAACCAAATTAGAAGGGATCCAACGGCAGCTAATGACCATCCATACTTTGTGAAGGACCTATACGCATCGATCGGCAACCGGTACCAAGACTTCCTTGCAGACATCAAGGAGAGCAAACAAATACTCACAGCAAAGGGCATAACTCAACCACAAGCAGTTAGTGTCCTAAGTTGCTCAACGGAACCTGCAGAGAAGGGCATAACTCAACCACAAGGAGCTAGTAGCCCATCTCATTCAGCAGATCCCATAGAGAAGAGGCTTCAAAAGACTAATTTGCCTAACATGGTGCACAAGCAAAATACAGTTATTGCACTCGTGCAACGCATGTTAGACGATGTATTGGCTGATGACACACCCCATTCATGCCAATATTATACTACAAAGGCCAACCTTATAGAACATCATTGGAATGCAGCCCGGAGATATATTGATGTTATACTGGATTCTATAGATGACATGAATTCTGACAATTAGAGTGACCGCAATTTCGAATCGAACGTCACCCGCCGAACATTTGCCAAAGTTCGATGGAGATTACCTGAAGTGGCAGCAATTTTATGATAGAGAAGAGGCTTCAAAAGACTAATTTGCCTAACATGGTGCACAAGCAAAATACAGTTATTGCACTCGTGCAACGCATGTTAGACGATGTATTGGCTGATGACACACCCCATTCATGCCAATATTATACTACAAAGGCCAACCTTATAGAACATCATTGGAATGCAGCCCGGAGATATATTGATGTTATACTGGATTCTATAGATGACATGAATTCTGACAATTAGAGTGACCGCAATTTCGAATCGAACGTCACCCGCCGAACATTTGCCAAAGTTCGATGGAGATTACCTGAAGTGGCAGCAATTTTATGATCTATTCAATGAAATGATCCACAAAAGGCCACTTCCAACGATACAGAAGATGTGGTATCTTAAAACAAATTTGATCGGAGAAACAGAACGATTAATTAGACACCTCACTCTAACTGAGAATAACTACGAAACTGCATGGGAATCACTCCAGGACCGATATAGCAATGTGCGATTGCTAACTTCAGCTCTGTTGGAAAAACTATTGGGGCAAAATAAACACTCAACAGACTATCCATCAGCGACAGCCCTAAAGAGACTTCATGATACAACCCAGGAAACCTTATTGGCATTAAGAAACCTTGGTTTAGACACGAATTCGTGGGATCCAATTATTCTCCACCTCCTAGTGAAGAAATTAGACAAAGGCACGCGGATTGCATATGAGCAGTCATTGGAGAAGCCAAAGGAATTACCCACCCTAAGGGAATTCTTAAAGTTTATTGAAACGAGATTCCAGTCTCTCGAGACAATCGGCCAAAGAGAGCACATGGCAAAAACATTGACAACGGTAATAGCCACAAAACAAGGAATCAAGAAATGCTTGTCTTGCAATAGCCAGACACATCCGCTGTTTGCATGCCAAAGCTTTTTGAAACTTTCTGTTCAGAAGAGGTTACAGTTCCTAAAAACACACAAGCTGTGCATTACTTTTCTAAAGCCTGGTCATTGGGCAAAGGATTGTATGTCAAGAAAATGTACTAAGTGTAATCACAGTCACAATACATTAGTACATTCTGAAGGATATCGTAGCGAACCATCCTCAACAGTCCACAACACTAGTAGCTTCGAAGGAGTCGAAGCAACAGGGATAGGTGCTCCTCAGTACTGCAGTGGTGAAAATAGTCAGCAACAACGGGCAGGAAGTTGAATGCAGAGACATTCTGGACTCCGGATCTCAGATCAATATCGTGAGTGAACGGCTTGTCAAGAGACTCGGAGCTTCAACAAGGTCCACAACAATGAATATCCAAGGAATAGGCAACGGAACTCGTAGAGCACAGCGTCGAGTTAGCCTTGAACAACAGTCTCGAATTAACGGCTTTTCCACTCGACTGGAGGCGTTCGTTCTAGGAGATTTCTCCGCAACCGACAAAACCATTTGACATATCCAAATGGCCAATTCCGAAGAACATCACTTTAGCGGAATCACTGTCCTGACAAAATGGATGTTTTATTGAATTTTATCACCGAGTATTGTCAATTGGACAGATACGATTAGCAATCGAACTTCCAACACTACAAAACACAGTGTTTGGCTGGATACTATCAGGAAGGATAGGAGAACTTCAGATGGCTTCAGCAACTTGGGGTATTTGCAGTGAGGATGATGATGATACAAACCAACTTATTGAGCGGCTATGGAAACTGGATGAAGTTGATCTAGCTGAATCAATTTTATCTCCAACAGAAAGACTTTTCGAAAATCATTTTATACAAAATACAACTAGAACCAATGATGGGCGGTTCATTGTAAAATTACCATTCGTAGAAAATGCAGCTGTTTTAGGTAGTTCAAGGGATATAGCAATCAACAGTTTCCTGGCGCTTGAACATCGATTCTCTAAATACACGCTAAATATCTACAACACAATCCAAGGTTATTTTCGGTTGTGATATAAGATTGCCTGCAGATCTGAAACTCGGTGCCTACTCATCTACAGAACTTCCATGTAGCAGTTATGTAGCTGAAAGACAAAAACAGTTGAATGAAATAATGTAAACATCCGAAATCGCACACAACTGATAAGTGATAAAATGAAATTAAGATATGATATACGAGCAAACTCCAAGGGATTTCAGGAAGGGCAGCTAGTTATGCTTCATAATCCGCAAAGGGGAAAGGGACTATCGCCAAAACTGCAAACATACTAGGAAGGTCCTTACAATGTGATAAAGCGGATCAACGATGGAGTATATCGTATCCAGTTGGCGAGAAATGTCAGCAGCAAAATGAAAGTCGTTCGTCTGATATCTCCTTATAAAAGTTGTAGTACTATCTTTGTTCAAATCATATTACGGTAGAACGAACATGTGGGTGCCCTCTGTACAAACCCCCTGTACGGATTTCTCGGAATCGCGGCTCGGTTGTCGGAGACACCGGGATTATACGCTCCTCTGTATATGTTTGGGACATAATTACTTCCCTCTCTCTTCATGACAGCGGCGGTGAAACTATCCTGTCCGTTTTCGAGCATCTGTACCTCTCCCAAACCGGCCGTACTCCGTTCCACGAGGAGTTGTGCTCTAATTGCTTCTTCTACTGACTCCTCCAGATTTCCTGTTCTGTTATTCAGCATATCAATCTTTAGAGCGGAGTTGCGGAGGCCCACTACGAAAGTTGTTACCACCGTCTTGTCAACTTCGTATAATAATGCTGTATCTCCAACGCCATTTTACTTGTTTTTTATTATTTCCTGGGCCATCATCTGAAGTGACTCTAAACGCCTGGCAAAGGCAAGTATGTCTTCACTTGTCAGCTGCTTCCCGATTCTTATTTCTTGGGTTATGTCCTCCAAAGTTCTCTCCTTCAAATAAGTTCTCCTTATAAGACCGTAAAGCTCGTCCACACTGGCGAATTGCTTTGGCAACACAAGGTTGTACGCGTCTCCAAATAACCTTTGCTTAACACAGTCGAAGAAGTCCTGCAAATCATTAGGGCTTATGCTTCGTCTGAAGTGACTCTAAACGCCTGGCAAAGGCAAGTATGTCTTCACTTGCCAGCTGCTTCCCGATTCTTATTTCTTGGGTTATGTCCTCCAAAGTTCTCTCCTTCAAATAAGTTCTCCTTATAAGACCGTAAAGCTCGTCCACACTGGCGAATTGCTTTCGCAACACAAGGTTGTACGCGTCTCCAAATAACCTTTGCTTAACACAGTCGAAGAAGTCCTGCAACTCATCTGGGCTTATGCTTCGCTTTGCAAGCTCACAACCTTGAATGAATCTGTTAACTTCTGACCGTAATTCTTCTGAAGCTGCACCAGTAAACACAGGTACTAGCCTGGCCACTGTCTTTGAAATCTCCTCTATACCCATTTTGCGTATTTTTGTTTTACTTATGACCGGTAAAACTTGAGCGCTATCTTTATGGGTGGTTCCTAGATTCACTTCTCCCGGATCTTAGAGGCAATTGACCAATGACGGACTCAAACCAATTATTCTTCGATCGTTTGTTCGTACAGCCGAAATACTGTCCACAGTATTGGGACTTTCCTGTACCGTTACTGCTTCTGGATCTTTTGGCGGATATCCCTTATTTTTATTAGTTATCGGACTTCCTGGAGAAAAAGGCTCGACACCGATTTCAGATGCGCCAAACAAAAATCCCGCTTCCCTCTCTTCACTCAATACTAATCTGGGCTTTACCACGCGGTTTATCCCTTCTGGTGTTAGATACTCCGGCCAGCGCACTTCCGGTGGCAATGTCAATACCGTCTGTGTAAAGCCAGCCGATGCTGATTTTGATCTCTCCCTATTCAGTGAGGCCCTATTGGTCGCCCGTCCTCTTTAACACTATTTTTCCAACAGTGATGCTGCTTCCTCTGTCTCCGTCAATCTCCGAGAAAGTTCCTTTACCCTATTCTCGAGATACTCTTTTTGTGCTCTCAAATCTTCTGTTTTCTCATGAAATTTGAACAACTTTTCTTTGTGTCCTTTTTTGGATTGCCATCAAGGCTTGATGCGCTACTTCTAATGGTGACACAGCTCCTCCGGCGTTCGCCTGCTTCGACAATTCCTGAGCTTCTTCCCTGCTCGTACTCGCTTCGAACTGGTCAACTATTTTCCCAGTAAACAGTTTCACCTCTGACTGTGTTGATTTCAATCTGTTCCTTATTTCCTCGTCTGGCGATACCAAACTCACAATCTGTTGTCCTAGTCCCTCTAATTCAGAACTAAATGTATCTGCCCATTCGTTGATCAGACTATTTATGTAGTCTGCGTAATTTTCCGCAAAATATTTTCCTTTGCCGTACTCAACTGCGTGAGGCAACAACAGTCCGTGATTATTGTTGAACTCTCTCCCCAGATTTTGCAACTGTGTTATTCGCTTGCGGTAATACACGTTGTCCTTACGTAACCTGCCGTCTTTCTTAAAGTTACAGACCAGTTTTTCAATCGCTGCGCCAATTTTCTCCTGCATCAGCAGTAATCCTTGCGCTTCCTTTCTCATATCCCAAATGCCAGAACAGCTGCCGTATCCCCATTACCAAAACAATTTACAAATAAAACCCAATAATTGTTAAAACTTGTTATTAACTTATCCCAATTTTTTTATTTCATCTTACTTAATAATAAATACAAATTTATAAAAAAACATTCCACCGTAAATTCTATCTTAACATTATTTCTTTACTTATCTTTCATCATAAGTTCCATATCCGCTGTCTACCGGCGTCCATTAAGTCCTTCCATCAGTGCAAATTGGTCCTTGACTTCCTCACAGATACTCCTCACCATCTTTAATACTCCCAAAAATCCATAGAAAAGGCCATATGTTTGTAAAAACCGAAATTGGATTTACAGGCAAAAGTGTCTTGATTCATTAACGGAAATTTGAATCCATATTTAAAAATAAACCCGTAACGTAAGCGCCACATAATAATAGCATTTAAATGTTTTCTTCAGTGTTTTCTTCTGGACTCGACTGCGGAACTGTAACACCCTAAAAGTTTACATAATATTTATTACATACATTCTAATACTTGCACCCTAAAAATATGTGCTTTCTTACTTAACTTAATTGCTTAAAGCTAACCACACCAAATGTGTAGTATAGTAGTTAGGAGTCGGTGCTGTGAGTCAACTACTCGTAGGTAGCTTGATTCTAACTCACAACACCAAGAGGCATTTCCGTGACTGTTTTATTGCACTATTATGGTTTGTTAAAATTGTTTCATTTGAATTATATTTCAAACAAAAATTGGACAGAAATAATTTATGTTCTTTGATTACTAACCTTATTTGGCAACTAATTAAGCTTGCAATATTTTTCATCTATAGTGTCTCACTTCATCTCTCTGCAGAAACATCAAATTTATATGATTTTGTTTTTCCTTTTCTGAGATATAGTACGGTCCGGAAATTACAAGTTCTTGTTCATTACAACCGAGTACATTTATACTTATAAGCGGATTTTGTTCTCAAATGTTTTAATTTGATCCATTGATAATGGAAAGTTCAAATATTGAGAGTTTAGTACCAATTTTTTTCCCGTCCCTATGAGTAATACTTCATCTGCGATCCGAATATTAAAACTATTACTTCTGTTTGAATTATTCCCAACATCATTTAAAGCTCATTGAAGAGGCCATTTAAAGTCATCGTAGTAGTCATCGTTATTTTTCACATTAATGCAAGCATTTTTCAAACTCAGGGAATGTGGAGTTGGTAATAAAGTAGATTCTCTTAATGGTTTATTAAGAGCGTCTACTTATTTACCAACTCCACATTTTCTTGTGCAAATTAAGTAGCAAAATCGAATATCATAAATATTTTCACGACGAAAAATGTAAACTGACCGGTATATCAGATGAAGAAATTTATTCTTTAGGACTAATATAACAAAGCCTAAAAATAGGAGAAGAAATTCGTAGTCATCCCTTCCAATTCGTGACCAAAAACATCGCAATAGAAACAGATGGCATTCTAGGTAGAGACTTTCACGAGAAATTCCTTTGCAAGATAGATTATGAAACCTACACAATCTCCATATAATGAAGAAACTATAACTTTACCAATGAAAACATAAGCAAACGGTACACTGAAAATCAGAATATCAGGAAGAACAGTGATAATACAAGCATTAAAATTGTACTTAAAAGAAGACAATGTAATTTTCAATAAAGAAATCAGAGAAAGCATATCACTAATTCCACCAAAAAACGGCATCATACATACAAAAATTATAAACACAACAAACTCCGACATAATTCTAAATGGGATTCAATTAGAAACTGACTAAAAAATTATGACATATTATCGTACAATAAACAATATATATACAATGAGAAGCGACTACAAAAGATACTTGAATAATTAATAAACATTTCCAGACAATACCAATAAATTGTTCACCTACAATACGAACGGTTAACAGTAAATAATGTTTATACACAAAACATTACAACAAATAACAACCCACCAGTATACATTAAAGACTACAGACTACCACACTAACACAAGGAAGTAGTAAATGAACAAGTCCATAGAATGCTCAAATTCTTTGGGTACAAAAAAGAACACAAACGACAAAAAAATGTTTTTGTATTTAGATTTAGAAAGTTAAATGACAAAATTATCAATGACAAATTTCCGCTAACTCTACTGGAAGACATTCAAGACAAATTAGGAACAGCCACATGGTTTTCCACTATCGGACATAAAATTTCATTCAATAATTTTCATATAATGTTTACAATAGCACTCAAGAATTGAATCAGAAACATTTTTTTACGTAGATAACATGATTATCTACGGATGCAGCCTATACAACCATAATCAAAATTTTATGAAATAATTTGACATACTAAAATGACATAATTTGCAATTAAATGCAGCAAAATGGTTTTTTCGAGACCAGAAGTAGTATACATATTAACATAAGAAATAACAACGGAAACATAATTTGTCGGAAATAAGAAATTTTGATAGTGTTTATAGAGACAATGAGGTGGTCAGAATTTCCTATGATTTCACAAAATCTTTCAGAGAATTGACTACATATAACACGGATAAGCAAGCGCTAATGGTGCCCAAAGTCGTTAAAATACTTCCTTTAAAACTATACTTTCACAGTTTTTGCGTTTTGGCATATTTCAACGAATCTTTCAGAACAGAAAGTTAAGATTAACTAGATGTCTTCAGAATTCTTGGATAGTTTGAAATTTCTTTAAAGAAATTATATGCTCAAAGTGGAAACTTTCAATTGTAGTTCGGCCAAAACGGTTTGCTCTTGATTACACAAGACGGAATTAAAACAGACCCAACAAAAAATGACAGTAAAGAAATCCGCATTATCAAAATGGCGAGGAAATTAGAAGATTGTTGCATTGTCCAACTATTATATAAAGTTTATACCAGGCTTTCGAGACAATGCAAAAAGTTAAAACCCACTCTTAAAAAATTATCTATGTACTAAGAATACTAAACCGCATTTAAATCATTTAACCGAAAACTCATCAATCCCACCCCTACTGTAATATCAAAATTTCAATAAACCTTTTATTCGACTATTGATGCAACAAATTATATAAGCATCAAATTATGCAATAGGTGTAATTTTATCGCAAAGTTAAATCTGAAAAGATTTACCTATTTCATATGCTAGAAAATCTCTACAAAAACATGATTTCAACAAACCAATAGTCGAAAAAGTACTTCTAACAATACACTGGGGTATATAGGTATATATTTCTTTAAACTTTACCTATATGGTCTAAAATTTACAGTAGTAACAGACCATCGATCTTTAATATTATTATTTTTCCATAAAAATTCTTCTTCAAAAATTACTAGAATTCGAATAGAACTCACTCATTAAGTCTTCGATATAGTTTACAAAAACGATATAGTTTACAAATGCAGACTCACTGTCTAGAATACAAATTGACTCAGACATTCTATAAGAAATGATACAAAAAGACATAGACGAAAAGGCAAAAAGAATATTAATAATTAATAATAAGGGGAATGGCAAAAAAAAAGAACAAAATAAATGAAAATATTGAAATAAACAAGTAAGCTGCAAACAAAAATAAAAACAATGGAATGCACCTCAATTAATGACGCTATCTATTCGAATAAAAGCTTACTCAAGAACCCTCTGTCGATGTTTAGAGAATGCTTTAGAATGTTCTCGGAAATAAAAGCTTACTGAATAACCTCTTTCGAGATGTAAATAAAATTCGAGAATTTTCTCGAATTTCTACCAAAGTATAGGAAATAGTCTAGAATTTTCTACTTGAACCATTTGAAATGTACGAGCTATATAAGCTACCACACTATTAAAGTGGAGACGTAGTTGAATTGTAATCGTCACAGTGTCTAAATCGTGCATTTTTAATCGAAACAGTAACATTTTTAATTGTGATTACAAATTAATAAAGCGAACTTTAAGTCTAATATTAAGTGTGTAAATAGCAATAAAGTGAACTTTAAGTCTAATATTAAGTGTGTAAATAGCAATAATTAAATAAAGTTAGTTATTTTAATTTAATCAGCGATTGTTTGATTACTACACGATCCAGTGGTACGAATCCGAGTACTGAGACTTAGAGTAAATTATCAAGAGCGCAATTTCGTAACAGTTTATATTGGAAATACAATGCACATAAAACAATGCGTATTCGAAATCAAGATTCGATTCTGAAGAAGCTGCGACCTGAAAAATTAAAAATTAAAATATAATTATGCATGCATGTATCAATGATAAATTAGCGAGACTATACACGATTCTGAAGAAATTGATATATGAAACAAAGAAAGAAAACATAAAAAATTTAATTAAGATATGATGAGTCACAGAAGTGCTCATTTAAGTAAATTAATATATTCCTCTCCAAAAAGAGTAACAGATGACATGGTAAAAATGATAAACTAATTGACGAATACCATAAAAAAGGACACTCAGGAGTCAGAAAAACCACACCAAAACAAAAAGAAAGATTCATTTGGAAAAATGGTAAAGAAATTCGCATCCAACATATAATAACAAAAATAAAGAAACAAGACAAACAAAAAAACAAAAAACAATAACAGGCACCACTAGCAACAATTTCGAGGTGATATCTATTGACACGGTAGGACTGTAGGACAAAAAACACACACAGCAGCAAAGATAATGGTTGAATAATTCATATTAAAAAACGGACATTTCAAGATACTAAAATCTGACCGAGAAAAGGAATTTACGAAAGAAGTATATAGCAAGCATATGTGGACTAACATAACAAGCAAACATTTTCAACACTATACAACCAAACAACAGGCTGACTCGAACGTAATCACAATGAATTCCTTTAACATCAGCAAACATCCATATATTATTTTTCCCGTATAACACGACCCCACACGTTGGCATAGGCTACACGCCATACTAACTAGTATATGAAAACTCCCATGTTTACCCAACCACATAATTCAAAATACAACAACAATCTATATCTTGAACAATTGTGCCAATGAACTAAAAACAAGATTACGGAACGCCCTAGAAAATGCAAAGCAAATGTTCGTACGACGAAAAGAAAACGAATAGAAAAATAATTAGGAAGTAATACCAATAAAATCTAATCAAAAATAGTATATTTAGTCTTACTAAATGTAGAGAATAGAAAAGAAGCAAACCCATATAAAAGTCCATACGAAGTACTAGATAAGATAGGAGTAAATACGCTTAATGGTATACCAAAATAGCTTACACTGACGACCACACAATGACATAAGCCCTGCTACAAAGCTAGTATATATATGAAATTCAGTATGTTATTTTAAATGCAATTTTTATTTTCGATTTGATTTTATTTCGCCTGGATCTTGGGACGAGAGTAGCATCCTAAATCTCGTGCGCTAAGATTTTCAGTATATATATCGTATATATACATATATATATATATATATATATATATATATATATATATATATATATATATATATATATAAATATATATATATATATATATATATATATATATATATATATATATATATATATATATATATCTAAATATATATATATATATATATATATATATACGAGGTGGGATTAAAAAGTAACCGTTATTGTGTGATCAAAAAATAAAGTATTTATTTATTCATCAACAACTATCTTGTCCCCTTGAAAGTAATTCCCCTCAGATATAATACACTTATGCCAGCGTTTTTTCCAATCCTCGAAACGCTTTTTTTGGTATCGCCAACAGCTCTTGTTTCGATTTTTCTTTCCTCAACAGCTCTTGTTTCGCTTTCCTTTCATCTGTGTCTTCAGTTTTGGAAAGAGGAAAAAGTCAGCGGGGGCCAAGTCCGGTGAATACAGTAGTTGAGGCATGATAACGGTTTTATTTTTGGCCAAAAACAGCTCCTGAGCGATGTCCATGCGACGTTGTTTTTGCTCAAAATTTAGCAAATTTTGGAACAATCTTCGCTGCCGCAGGTTTCATGCCTAAAACATCCGTAAAAATTGCTTGGCATGAGCCGAACGATATGCCAACATCATCAGCAACCTCTCTGATAGTGATTCGACGATTATCCAAAATCATTTTCTTCACTGCGTCAATGTTTTCATCGGTTGTTGACGTGCTCGGGCGACCAGGACGATCATCGTCATTGACATCTTCTCGGCCTTCCTTAAACCGGTTATACCACAATTGAACTTGTGTCCTGCTCATAGTAGACTCGCCAAAGGCCACTGTCAACATTTCAAATGTCCTTGCGCATTTAATTTCATTTTTTACACAAAACTGAATACAGTTTCTTTGATCCATTTTTTCGAATAGTCCAAAATCGAAGAGCACACCAAAACACGACTAACCTTTTTATCTGTCAAAAACAAACTGACAATCCAAAATGATTGGTATTGCCAACATATATAACCCGTGTTGGATTTGCCTGATATCCCATCGGACGCGTCCCCAGGTCGCGGATTGGGGGACCTTTGGTAGGCAAATGACATTACTTCTGAACCTCTTAGGAGGGGCGGGAGTTATGGCTATCTGTCTATCACAATGATGGTATAGAGAATGGGTACCATCCGCGGACCAAACTGGCTAGGGAGGAGTCCCGAACAAAAACCACTGTCTGGCGATGGACAACTTTGGATTGAATACTCCAGGTGGAACCCACGCATGTGGAAATCCACCCGCTTCGGCGGCAGGGGCACGGATTCTGGAGGCCCCAACCATCGCTAAAGTCTCTCGCCTTTATCAGCGAGAGCGCATCCTGGAGGAGACGGGGATTGTTACCGCAATCTCTTCTTCTTCAGAGACGGAGGAACGTACCCTGGATCCAGAGGGCCTGCGTCGGGAAGTCACCACAGTGGCGGAACGACCTACCAATGGTTCTAGGGTAACGCGAACTCAAGCGAGGAGACAGAGAAAGAAGCGACTTGATAGGCATGTGCAGGAGAAATCCTCACGTGGCTCTGCCGGCCCTTCTGTGTCGACTCCCTCCAAAAGGCCCAGGTCGGCGGAAGTGACACCCACGGAAGCCACCGAGCCTGCGGAGGGATTGACCGCTCCAAAAGCTCGCTCGCGAGGTAAGCGGCGGAAGATTGTTGCTGAAAACAGCACTCCCACCTGCCCTGCAGCTGTTACTGCTGGTAGCGCCACGACCCCAAAGGGTACGAGCGAAACCTCGGTGGCGGCTAATGTGGCGGGGAAGAATGTTGCAAATAAGCTGCAACTTGCCCAGCCCCTCGTATCCAGCAAAACCATCTGCCCGGCGAAATCTCTGCCAGTGGCGGGTGGTGAGCTGTACTTTCGCCCAAGCACTTCCAAAGGTGCAGCCAAGCCATCGTACAGCGAGAAGGCTAACGGCCCGCAACCAATGGCGGTGATTGGGAAGCTGGGGCCTGACCATCAGCTAACTGATGCAGAAATAAAACACTGCAAAGGTCATCTGATGCGTCGCGTCATTGCCTCCGGTCCTGAAGCTAATGCGCAGGGCTATGAGACAAAGGACGGCACTCTACAGGTGTCGTGCGCGTCGCAGGTAAACTTTGATTTGCTCAAGGGTGTAGTTAATGACGTGCCCCCATGAAGACCACTCGCTTCGCGGTCTATAGCGAAGCAGGCGTGTCCCTCAGGAAGGCCATCTGCTGGATTCCGGATCCCGATCTGACGACCACAGATGTCCTTTCTTGTCTGCGTGCTCAGAACCCTGGCATCAACACGAGGCTTTGGAGAGTTCTTTCGCACACCAGGGGTAGCAACCGGGATGGTAAAGAAGGTGCTAGTCTTGTGGTGCGAGTGGATGAGGCCACTGTTGATGTCATGGTTTCTCGGTACCGGAGCCGTCTGAGTCTCTTCTTTGGGACTGTGACCTTTCATGTCTTTCCCAGATGAGTGGCTCGGACGATTCTCGTAGCTATCGTCCTTTGACGGTAACGCAGATCAACTTGCAGCATTCTAAAGCCGCTACTGTACTCCTAAGTAGACGACTCACCCAGCTGCACACATCACCTCACATAACAACAGTACAAGAGCCCTGGGTCTTTAGGGGTCGCCTCTGTGGCCTTGGCTTGTTGAAAGGGGCCACGATATTATATGACAGAAACTCGATTAGACCAAGAGCCGGTCTTATAATATCATCCCATCTTGCAGCGACCTGCCTTGACGCATTCTGTTGTCAGGATCTGGTTGCGGCAGAGATTAGTTTTAAGAGTATGCACGGATGGTCGAGGTTTGTGATTGCATCTGCTTACTTTCCTTACGATGCTTTGGAGGCGCCACCACCTGGGAAGGTCGCTACTCTCGTCGGGTTCTGTGAGCGGCGCGGTCTTGGTCTGGTTCTTTGCTGCGATGCTAATGCCCAGCATACGATCTGGGGCAGCAGCAAGTGCAATGAGCGGGGCTCTCGACTTTTCGAGTATATTGCCTCCTCCAGCCTGAACATCCACAATATAGGCAGGCAGCCTTCTTTTGTGACTACGGGAAGGCAGGAGGTAATTGACGTCACCCTGTCAAATCCAAGACTGGGGTGGTCGATCAACAACTGGAGGGTCCTCGCCGAAGACTCGTGCTCGGACCACAGATACATTGAGTTTCAGTGTGGCGAGCGGGCGCAGATGCCATTGCCCACCAGAAACCCAAGAAAAACAGACTGGCCGAAGTTCAGGGAGGCACTGCGTAGCAATCACGTGACGCCACTGAGACTTCGCAAGGAGCAGAACGTTGAGGCTCTAACAAACAGCTTCGAGCTAGCCTGCCCAATTAGACCTCCTCTTAGCCGGACTCCTGTTCCATGGTGGAACCGAGAGCTTCAGGTGCTGAGGCGTGAGTCTAGAAAACTCCTCAACCGGGCCCTCAAGACGAATCTTGACGAGGACTGGGAACGATATCGACGTGTTCAGAGGGACTACAAGAAGCTAATTCGGGACTCGAAAAGGACTTCTTTTAGAGACTTCTGCAGTGATGTCGAATCCCTGAGTGACACGGCAAAGCTGGTGAAAGTCCTGAAAAAGGACCAAACCGCTAAGCTGGGGTCGCTCAGGAAACCTGATGGCTCCTATACGGAGAGGCAAAGTGAGACACTCAGCTTGCTGTTGGAGTCACACTTTCCAGGAAATCAGGTAAGCATAGCCCGTCAACAACCACCTTTGGTCGGAAATGTTGTCAGGGCAGCTGCGCCCTCTCGACATGATTGGTATGTCGCCAGAACTGTGGCGAATGAGACTGCTATTGGATTTGCTATCAAATCCTTTGACAACTTCAAGTCGCCCGGACTGGATGGCATATATCCGATTGTGTTGAAGGAAGGCATTGAGCTGGTGATGGCAGCACTGAAGAAGATCTTCACTGCATGTCTCGCACTGGCCTATGTACCACGCTCTTGGAGGATGGTGAGGGTTGCCTTCATTCCTAAGGTTGGAAGAGACGACTACACCAATCCCAAGAGCTTCAGACCTATTAGTATGACCTCGTTCATGCTAAAAAGTTTAGAACGGCTGGTGGAGCTTCGCATGCCTAGGGAGTCTCTGAAGACGCATCCACTGTCTCCATTTCAGCATGCCTATCAAAGCGGAAATTCCTGCGAGACGGCTCTGCAAAACCTTGTTGGAAGGATAGAGCGAGCCATCGACAGGAAAGAATACGCAATAGGCGTCTTTGTTGACATAGAGGGTGCGTTTGACAATGCTACTTTCGACAGTATGTGCGGCTCTGCTAGGCGGCATGGCGTAGACCGGGTCCTAGTAAACTGGATACGTTCAATGCTGGCCCAGAGAATCATAACGGTGCGGGCGGAGGAAGATTTGCTGGTGTCGTCTGGGGTTAATAGAGGCTGTCCCCAAGGTGGGGTACTGTCTCCATTGCTCTGGTGCATGGTAATCGATCCCCTGCTTAACGCCATTAATGACTCGGGGGTATACGCTCAGGCATATGCGGATGATGTTGGCTGTCTTGTGACAGGTCCATCCCTTATGATTGTCTGCGGAAGGGTGCAGAGAACTCTGGATATGATTGACACTTGGTGCAGTGCGAATGGGCTATCGGCTAATCCTGTCAAGACTGGTATTGTCCTCTTTACCAGAAGGAGAAAGCTTGATGGTTTTATTCTGCCTACACTGAAAGGAGTCACTATCCAGCTATCCAAGGAAATCAAATATCTTGGAGTCATCCTTGATAACAAACTTCTTTGGAAAACACATGTCGAACTGAAGACATCCAAAGCACTGTCAGTTTTTTGGCAGTGTAAGGGTATATTTGGTAAGACATGGGGTATTTCGCCTAGAAAGGTCCTATGGATCTATACAGCTATGGTAAGACCTATTATCACCTATGCATCGATGGTTTGGATGAGCAGACTCTCTCTTGTAGGGGTCAAAAAAGCTCTATCAAAACTACAACGTGCTATGGCCATATGTTGTACCGGAGCATTTCCGACTACTCCAGGCCCGGCACTTGATGCTTTGGTGAATCTCCCGCCACTAGATGTATTCATCCGCGGAGAGGCCATTAAGGCCATCTGCAGAGTGAAACATAGTGGCCACTGGTATGGAGTGTGCTCGATGTTGGACGACGGCGCAGACACTGACATCGATTCTGCAATCCTGTCTATGCCCCCGGACTCCATGTCGTCAATACTAGAAAAGCGGTACAATGTGTTGCTGCCAGAGGCTCGTTCATGGTTAGATCCCGAGAACGAGCCCGGCAAACACTGCTGCCGTATTTTCACTGATGGCTCCAGGACTGAAGAGGGTTCAGGTTCTGGTGTCTTCGTGGAATCCTGTGGGACCCGTCGGTTCTTTGCCCTTGCTCTGCATGCGTCTGTGTTTCAGGCGGAGGTGTATGCGATACTTGAGGCGATGGACTATGTTGTGGAACACAGGTGGAAAGGCAAATCTATTTGTGTCTGCAGTGACAGCCAAGCTGCGCTCATGGCCTTGGATAGTCCGACCACCACTTCCACGATAGTCAGGTCCTGCAAATCCAGGCTAAATTGTGTTGGAAAACATAATAGTCTGACGTTGACTTGGGTCCCGGGACACGCTGGCATTGCGGGTAACGAGACCTCTGACTCCTTGGCCAGGATGGGCTCCGAGGCTGTTTTTATTGGCCCTGAGCCTGTTCTGCCACTCCCTTCCGCTGCCATCAAAGCCACTGCAAACAAGTGGGTTGTTTCGACCCACAAGCGAGCATGGCGGGCTGAGAGAGGCTGCGGATGGACGAAAATTATGCTACCTGCTATCTCTGACCGATGGTCACGGTTCCTTCTATCTTTAGGTAGGACGGACTGCAGTCTGTTGGTTGGCGTGATGACAGGGCACTTTCTATGGGCTAGGCACATGGAAAGGATTGGCATATCAGACAGTGCGCTGTGCCCAGCCTGTGGAGAGGAAGACGAGACGGCGGACCATTTTCTTTGCGTCTGCCCTGCCTTTGCTCGAATCAGGTTCGGGATTTTTGGCACTGATGTGCTGAGGAGTAACCAACTTGGCTCCTTGGCATCACAGGATCTACTTCTACTTCTTCGGAGGTCGGGTAGATTTAAAACAGAGTAAAAGGGAGCCTTAAGTGCAGTACAATGGATATATACTCTGTCTGAGTGCTGCGCTTACTAGATTGTACCGACAAAAAAAAATAAAAAAAAAATATATATATATATATATATATATATATATATATGAAATTCAGTATGTTATTTTAAATGCAATTTTTATTTTCGATTTGATTTTATTTCGCCTGGATCTTGGGTATATATATATATATATATATATATATATATATATATATATATATATATATATATATATATATATATATATATATATATATATATATATATATATATATATATATATATATATATATATATATATATATATATATATATATATATATATATATATATATATATATATATATATATATATGTGGCGACACCACTACCCCCACCTAGTTGTCGGGTACGCCGACGCAAGCAGGCGATAGTTCCGCGCGCCATCTACTAAACGCTGTCGCTGTCGCACAGCGTGTTTATGGGTAAACCGGAACTAGCCTGTGTTGGCTGCGGAGCAACGCACTTCGTGTTTCCGTTTTTTCCATTCGTTCTTTCCTTTCGCAGCGCTGGAGCAGAGCACACGTTCTCATTTTTCTGTGCTGAAGCTAGTGTGGAGTATTATAGAGCGTTTTGTGAAATTAATATTCGTTTCTGCAAATTTCTAGGAATTTTGTTAAGTCCAACATTTAATATAAATATTATAATTCAATTTGGCTTCTTTCCTTTTTATTATTGGATACGCTCCACCCGAGCGTAACCCAAATTGGTGACCCCGACGTGATATAAAACACGCATAGGATGCTCCACTCGCCAACAGCCTCAGGACCGGCGCCGCCGGCACCACACCAGCAGCCACAACCACCGCACGTGCATGCGCAGGCACAGCTGGCCATGCCCACGCCATTGCTGATACCGACACACCACCTGCCGCCACACCGTGCAGGGGAACCTGGGGGACACGCCTCCTTTTCGTCGCCGCCCGCGATCGAGGCGGTGAGCAGCTGTCGCCTCCCACCTTTCTGGAGGAGTAACCCCGATCTGTGGTTTTACCAGATCGAGGCCGCGTTCCAAATACACCATGTGCGCAACGACAACAGCCGCTACAATCTAGTAGTCGCGGCGCTCGACCCGGAGACTATTTCCGAGGTCGCGGATGTACTCCGCACAGTGCCGCCCGTGGGCAAGTATGAGGTGCTGAAGACGGCAATATTAAATCGCCTCACCGACTCGGCGGATCGACAGCTCCACAGACTACTCACCCAACTCGAGCTGGGGGACAGGAAGCCGTCCCAACTCCTGAGACAGATGCGCTCCCTAGCGGGTGACCGGGCCACGGATGACATCATCCGCGTGAAGTGGCTCGACCTGATGCCGCCGTCAACGCGACGGCTACTCAAAATCCTGAAAGGCACCAGTCTGGAGGAGCTCGCAGAGGCAGCTGACGAGCTGGTCGACAACGGACCTACAGTGGCAGCTACGTCACCTCCACTCTCGTCTCCGAGACCCCGCTCTCCACTCGCGAACAGATCGTCGCACGATTCGACGGGTAACTCCGTGCACGCAGAGCTTGCCGCACTGCGCCAGTCAGTGGAACAGCTCGTGGCACTAACGCGGGAGAATCAGGAGCTGCTGCGTAAAATAACGCCCCCACTTCATAGGGGTCGCGCTGAAACCCGCAGCCCCAGCCGGCATCGAGATCGCTCTACAGCGCCTGGCCAATGTTGGTACCACCTGAAGTACGGGGCGACAGCACAGCAGTGCCGACCACCGTGTATCTTTGCCGCCGCCGTGGCCGCCGCCTCGACGCCGTCGGGAAACTAGCGCTGCCGACGCCGACTTGGGCGAACGACGCCGGCCGACCACCAACCGAAAAACGCCTACACGTAATGGATCGAACGACATCCACTCGCTTTCTCGTGGACTCGGGTTCAGTGGTCTCCTTACTGCCGAGGGGAACTTTACTTGGACGTTCACTGTGGCCGATGTGCAAACTGCCATTCTCGGGGCGGACTTCCTGGCATACTATGGGCTCCTGGTAGACTTGAGGGGACGACGCATCGTAGACCCCCTTACCAACATCGCGGCAACGGGCCGCATGGACCCGGCTCGAATCTACGGCATCTCCACAGTGGCTCGCATTGATGCACCTGTGGGACCACATGGCGACCGGTATAGAGAGCTCGTCCAGCGATTCCTGCAACTCGCTTCACCAGCAGGGGTCATGGCCACTGTACCAGACTTGCCGGTACAACATTTCATCGTCACGGAGGGCCCTCCCGTTTTCGAGCGCCCCCGTAGACTCGTCGGTGAACGACTCGCTGCTGCCAAAGAAGAGTTCGCCGATCTCCTCGACAAGGGGGTGGTACGCCCATCATCGAGCCCATGGGCCAGTCCGCTACACATGGTACCAAAGCCGAATGGAAGCTGGCGAGCCACTGGCGACTACCGCCGCCTCAACGCGTGTACCTTGCCAGACCGATATCCTCTACCGATCATCGAGGACCTGATCCAGGAGAGCCGGGGAAAAGTATTCTCTGTAATCGATCTGCAGAAAGCCTTCTACCAAATCCCGGTTGCCAAAGCTGACATCCCGAAGACGGCAGTCACAACACCTTTCGGCCTCTTCGAGTTCGTGGGTATGCCATTAGGCCTGCGTAACTCCGCGCAAACGCTTCAGCGGGTAATTAATCACCTACTGAGGAAACTCCCCTTCGTGAAGGGCTACGTAGACGACCTGCTCATCGCATCCGAGACGCATGACGAGCACCTGCATCATCTGAGCCAATTGTTGGAGACGCTGAGAGCGGCGAACCTACGCATCAACTTGGACAAATGCCAACTCGGTGCCCAGGAAGTTACATTCGCTGGGTATCGAGTCTCGAAAGAGGGGTTCAGGCCCCCGCACCCAAAGATCGAGGCGATCGACGCCTTTCCAAGCCCGACAGACTCTACCCAGCTGAGACGTTTCCTGGGTATGGTTAATTACTACCGCAGGTGTATACCGCACGCCGCGGAACTACAGGCCCCGCTCAACGAGCTTCTGAGAAACCTAACGAAGAAGAAGGCGGCGATTAGCTGGACGACGCAAACGGAGCAGGCATTTCAACAGTGCAAGGCGAGTATCGCAGCAGCTGCAGATTCAGCCTTCCTCTCGCCTACCGCGCCAATCGCTCTCTACACCGACGCATCGAGCACCGCCATCGGAGCGGCACTCAACCAAGAGCAACCCGATGGGGCCTGGAAGCCTCTGGGGTTCTTCTCTAGGAAGCTCAGTCCCCCAGAAACTCGCTACAGCGCCTACGACAGGGAGTTGCTCGCAGTGTATGCAGCAGTCAGGCACTTCAGGAGGATCCTGGAGGCACACGCCTTCACAATCCACACGGACCACAAGCCGCTCGCCTACGCCGCACAACAACGCTCGGACAAGGCAACGCCGAGGCAGAGCCGACACCTGGACTACATCCTCCAGTTCAACACACGATTTGTGTACGTTCCCGGGGGAGAAAACGTTGTGGCAGACGCACTTTCGCGAACCTGTACCGTCTCGATGCCTTCCATCCTCGACGAAGCCACTATCAGCCTGGAGCAAGACTCTGACGTAGAGCTGCCTCACCTGCTGGAGAATCCGCGTATCCAACTGGATCGTCTCGCTTTCAACAACAGCGAGATCTACTGTCTGGTTACCGATGGGGCGACACGGCCCTATTTGCCATCCAACCTGCGTCGAACGGCGTTTGGCATCGTACACGGATCATCCCACCCGAGTGGTCGAGCAACGGCGAAACATCTGGTGGCCAAATACTTCTGGCCAAGCATGCGCAAGGACGCGCTCCGCTGGGCCCGTGAATGCCAACCATGCCAACGCGCGAAGGTCCATCGCCACAACCGCGCCGAGTTGCAAAGCTTCGGGGAGACAGATGACAGGTTCTGCCACGTTCATGTTGACCTGATCAAGCTACCGCTGGTGAGAGGACTGTCGCACTGCCTGACCATCATCGACCGCTTTTCCCGATGGCCGGTGGCTGTCCCACTCCCGGACATTCGAGCTGTGACCGTCGCACGAGCGTTCTTCCACAGTTGGGTCTGCACTTTCGGCACGCCACTCACCATCACCTCCGACCAGGGGGGTCAATTCGAGGGGGAGCTATTCACGGCTCTCGCGAAAATGACGGGTGCTAACCATGTTCACACAACGCCTTACCACCCACAATCAAACGGCATGGTGGAGAGACTACACCGCACACTAAAAGCGGCCTTGATGTGCAGTCCAGACACACCATGGCCAGACGCCTTGCCAACAGTGCTATTGGGGATGCGGACGGCGTACAAAGAGGACCTCAAAGCAACTCCAGCCGAGATGCTCTTCGGCACCCAACTACGCTTGCCGGGGGAATTCTTCGGACAACAAAACGACCCTACCGCCCAACCGGTTTTCATCGAGCAGTTGCGCAAGCTGGTAAAAGCGATCAAGCCAGTACCAGCATCCAACCACTCGAGACAGAAGCCGTTCGTCTTCAAAGAATTGCGCACCTGCACGCACGTATTCTGCAAGCTGGACAAAATCCGGAGGCCACTCGAGCCGCTATATACGGGCCCCCATAAGGTAATTCGCCGGGTCAACGACAAGAGCTTCATCATCGACTTGAACGGCGTCGAGAAAGCCATATCTACGGACTGCTTGAAGCCGGCCCACCTCGAAATGAGTGACTCAACATCGTCGCCATCGCTGCAGGCATCCCGATCATCAGCGCCATCCCGATCATCAGCGCCATCCCGATCATCATCGCCATCCCGATCGCCATCGCCGCAACCGTCGTCATCATCAGCGACAAATGACCCGCCAGCGATCCATCCAAGGAGTCATCTGAGGAGTCAACCACCGCCCCGCTCAGGGGACCAACCTTCCCCACAGCCGGGGAGTCGACCGACGAAACGCGTATCGTTCTCCGCGCCTCCTGCGCCGATCACTGGGGGAGGAATACCTGTGGCGACACCACTACCCCCACCTAGTTGTCGGGTACGCCGACGCAAGCAGGCGATAGTTCCGCGCGCCATCTACTAAACGCTGTCGCTGTCGCACAGCGTGTTTATGGGTAAACCGGAACTAGCCTGTGTTGGCTGCGGAGCAACGCACTTCGTGTTTCCGTTTTTTCCATTCGTTCTTTCCTTTCGCAGCGCTGGAGCAGAGCACACGTTCTCATTTTTCTGTGCTGAAGCTAGTGTGGAGTATTATAGAGCGTTTTGTGAAATTAATATTCGTTTCTGCAAATTTCTAGGAATTTTGTTAAGTCCAACATTTAATATAAATATTATAATTTAATTTGGCTTCTTTCCTTTTTATTATTGGATACGCTCCACCCGAGCGTAACCCAAATATATATATCAAAAAATAAAGTATTTATTTATTCATCAACAACTATCTTGTCCCCTTGAAAGTAATTCCCCTCAGATATAATACACTTATGCCAGCGTTTTTTCCAATTCTCGAAACGCTTTTTTTGGTATCGCCAACAGCTCTTGTTTCGATTTTTCTTTTTATCTCCTCAATCGTAGCAAAACGCTTTCCTTTCATCTGTGTCTTCAGTTTTGGAAAGAGGAAAAAGTCAGCGGGGGCCAAGTCCGGTGAATACAGTGGTTGAGGCATGATAACGGTTTTGTTTTTGGCCAAAAACAGCTCCTGAGCGATGTCCATGCGACGTTGTTTTTGCTCAAAATTTAGCAAATTTTGGAACAATCTTCGCTGCCGCACGTTTCATGCCTAAAACATCCGTAAAAATTGCTTGGCATGAGCCGAACAATATGCCAACATCATCAGCAACCTCTCTGATAGTGATTCGACGATTATCCAAACTCATTTTCTTCACTGTGTCAATGTTTTCATCGGTTGTTGACGTGCTCGGGCGACCAGGACGAGCATCGTCATTGACATCTTCTCGGCCTTCCTTAAACCGGTTATACCACAATTGAACTTGTGTCCTGCTAATAGTAGACTCGCCAAAGGCCACAGTCAACATTTCAAATGTCCTTGCGCATTTAATTTCATTTTTTACAAATCTGAATACAGTTTCTTTGATCCATTTTTTCGAATAGTACAAAATCGAAGAGCACACCAAAACACGACTAACCTTTTTATCTATCAAAAACAAACTGACAATCCAAAATGGTTGGTATTGCCAACATATATAACAGACATGTGTACCAACATAAAAAAAAAAATGCATACATCGAACATACGTAACTCACGAAAAGATGTAAATAACGGTTATTTTTTGATCACACCTCGTATGTATTACTTTTATTGTATTATTGTAAGCCATCGAAGTTAAAATAAAGAAAATAACAAATATAATAAACTCGTAACTGTTTAACTTGAAAAAGGGCTGAGTTTATTACAATCATAAAGTAATCCTTTAAATGTCTAGAACTAGAAGAATATAAAACACATCACATTCAAGCAACCTCTCTAAAGATAAGTGACTTGAGAGGATCAATTACCGTGTCAGCTGTATACTCTCCACTCAAACACAAAGGCTCAATACATGGACTGTTTAAAGCCATTTGGATGCCGTTACATAGCTGGATCAGACTATATTGGAAAAAACTCTACATGTGGCTCTAGACTGACAAACGCGAAAGACCGCCAACTACTAGACGCCATAAAATAAAATAATAGTCGCTTTATTAGTACGAGTGAGCCAACCTACTGTCCAGCAGACATCAAAAATTACTTGACTTAATTGACTTTTGCGTTACAAAAAACATATTGCACGAACGATTAGCAATGAAAGCATATTTAGATTTGTTATCAGACCATTCTCCAATCCTATTAACCCTTCAAAGCAAGCCGGATACAAAAATATCTGGAGGCTTATATAAACAGACTAGAACAAATTTCGGCAATTGATAGAAATTAACATGAAAAAATGGCAAAAAGACACCCTGAAGACAAATCTAAATTCAAAAAACCGGCAAAAGGACTGAAGGCAACGATAAAACAATATGAGGAATGCAAACTAGAAAATTATTTAAAGAATTTAGGGACAACGGCGGCTAAAAATTATTCCGTTTGGAAGGTTACTAAAAAACTAAAGAATGAAATAATACATAAACCACCCTTAACAACAGAAAATAATTCCTGGGCAAAAACTAACATTCTGAAAGAAACTGCTCTCTCAAAACACTTCCCAAACATTTTCAGTAATGCCGTGGACACTCAAAAGATTCAATTCAACCTTCACAATGTCCACTACAACAAGACAAAAATGACGATGAGCTGAAATTAAAACATAAATCTCGTGAATATCACAAAGACACTTGGATACGACCTAATCAACGGGAAAATATTAAAAGAGCTACCTCACTATAATAATATATATTAGAAATATTATTAATGCCATAATTAGACTAAATATTTTCCACTCTTGTGGAAGGTAGCTCAAATAATAGCAATCCCGAAACCTAACAAAGACGCAACAAGAAACAGCTCTTAGCGATCCATCAGCCTCTTGCCAATTCTTTCAAAGGTATTTGAGAAAATACTGTGTGATAGAATTGAACTTTCCTTGACACAACAAAAAGTTATTCCAAGCCACCAGTTCCGATTTAGAAGGCATCATTCAACCGTGCAACAAGTCCACAGAGTTGTAGATAAAATTTTGGACGACATGGATAAAAAAAAGTATTGCGTGGCGGATTTTTGGACATTGCTAAAGCGTTTGATAGAGTTTGACACAAAGGACTTTTAAATAAAATAAATAGTGCACTACCTTTCAACTATCATTACTTATTAAAAAGCTTTATAAGCAATAGACACTTTTACATAAAATACGATGATGAATGTTCGGATATTACAAATGACAGCGGGAGTGTCCCAGGGTAGCTATGACCACTTCTATCTTTAATATATACTGCCGACATTCCAACCCCCACAACACCAGGAAGCATGATAGCAACATTTGCGGATGACACTGTACTCCAGCCTCAAACCACGACGAAAAAAATCGCGACAGATACGCTGCAAAGAATTATCAAAAATACAGTCCTCTGGTTCAATAAATGTGGTATAGAGATAAACAAAGAGAAATCTGTATATACTAGCAGGAAAACTGAGAAACATCCTCTAACAATTAAAGACGAAATTATAAAAATTCAACCCAGCGCAAAATACCTTGGCATAATAATCGACAAACACATAAAAAGTAAACAATACGAAATAAGAAACAAATTCAGACAATTAAGTTGGATCCTCGGAAGAAGTTCCAAATTATGACTACAAAATAAGCAAAAAATATATAAGACAATAATCATATCAATATGGGAATATGGGATAGTAAACTGGGGGATTGCGAGCAAAACCAACATACAACTGATCTAAAGAGCACAATCAAAGAGTGTCCATGCAATAACGAAGGTTGACTGGTACGTGACGAATAAAGACATTGACAATGACCTGAACATTGACACGGTGGAGGAAAACATAAAAGATGTGGTAGAAAATACACGGAGCGTCTAATAAAGACCCATGAAAATCCTCATATGCGACAACTATCCAGGAATGGAAAATTTCTCACAAAGAAGAGTAAAGCGAATCGCACCCACCGAGCTTCTGAGGTTTTGTTTTTCATGTATATTAATATGTATTTAGGTATGAATTATACATTTTCGTGATTATATAATATTTGCTCTGGTAGTGGCCAGAATATATAGTATGACCTAATTGTACAAATAATTTTACTTATTGTGGGAAAAACTGATTGTAAATAAATTGTGAATTAAAAAAAATAATTTAGAATTGATCTCTTAATATTCTGTTGAGCTAGTTCTTATAGTCACTTCGAAATACAATAGGTCGATTAATTCAACAACAAACTAAATACCATTTGACGTTATTCAATCATTACCCGAATAAGTAAGCAAAAGAATACAAACAAAAATTTTAGCTAATATAGAAACCGATTTAAACTATCACAATCAAAAATAAATATCAAGAACATTTGAACCTGAGCAAAAAGTTATGTAAAGGCAAATAACCGTCTCGGTTACAAATTCAGTGAATCTTACGTCGAAAGGATAGTACAGAAAGATTAGGTACACTATTAAAAATTGACAATAAGATAGTTTAAATGGAAAATTTATTTATTTTAATGTCAGGATAAAGTAAATTTCCTTATTACAGAATCCTAACACTTTTCACCTCTACTGGTGTCGATATCAAATGGAAATGGTGATATTTTTGAAAATTATGAAGCTCTGGCCCTCGTGACAAATCTTACCGACTTTATGGCAATAAAGGCGGAAACAGAAAACTTCACGAAATTATTCGTTTGGATGCAGAGTTGGACCAAATACGAAAAATGGTGATTCTTACCGTATCCTTCACAGGCACACCCGAAGTGTAAGAAATACAGTACCAAACAACAACGTAACCAAAACCGTTAAAATTCTTCTAAATGGAGCCAAATCGGCAGATATCGACTAATTAGACAACTGGATAGCGTAAGTTTATCAGCATTTTTGAGGAAGACCCAAATAATCAACCCAATTTTATTAGGCAGCAAGGAAGTCAATTTACATCTTAAAGACTGAAAGCCTAAACATAAACGTAAACGAAGTTATTGCCAATGCAAAATTAAAAATTTAACAGAATACTATTATGCGAAAAAAACTAGCACAATAACAAAATTTTGTTTTTCGAAAACGACACTCTAGCGAAATATGAAAAAAGTTCAACGAATGTAAAAAGAATGTGCAACGTCATTTTGTCCACCACTTAATAGTCTCAACCATTCATGTGACTTTAATTTATTAAATAATAACACCGAACCTTGCAACACAATATCAGCACAGAAAGTACCAAGTCTTAACACGATTCACGACTGCTTGCGCATTATAAATAATGTGTCCGCATATATATATATATATATATATCTCATCAAGGGTAACAAAAAGTTCTTCAAAAAGTCATAAATAATGTGTCCGCATATATATATATATATATATATATATATCTTATCAAGGGTAACAAAAAGTTCTTCAAAAAGTTCCTGGTAACTTGCGAACTCATGATAAATACAACGAAGTTACAAAATTTTCGTAAAGTCGCCTTCATGAGATCCGAAATCCCTTTAACTCATCACGATATGAACATCGATAATACGAATAATATTTCTAATTTGCGCCTCAAAATTAAAGGATAGATGGCAGTAGCAATGTCCAAACAAGTAATCCTCCCCCAGTGCTCGGCGCAGGAGTCGCAGAGAACGATACCTACTTCGTCTGTTTTACACCAAGCTGGGGTGCCGGTTGTCTCCTCGGTTGAGGTGTCAGATGACTCCTCGATTTCTTTTTATTTTTATTTTATTTTTTTTTTTGTTTTCTAATTTTGGAAAGGAGGTGGAACTTTTCAAAAAGACACTGGTCGCATTGCGGCACCAGTAGTGTAGGATTCTTACCCACTAAAACGACTTCCATCGCAACCTCCCCCGCGGGACCGCCGCAAGGTAATACTTCTCAGGGGGGTAGTATGGTCAGCGGATCCCTCCTAGCTATTTCCCATTGCGCGTCTTCACCACTCGAGGTGCCGGAGATATTTCATAATAGCGTCGGTAGTCACCTCACCATGTAACCTGCTTACCCATTGCTGAATAAGGGGATCAGACTTCTTCTCCAGCTGCCATTTGAGAATGGGTCCCACTTGGCTTGCCACTCATGAACGGTCCTCCGGTTTACAATTGCCAAGAGCTCTTCTACATTTGTCCGGTGTGTCTTTTTGGCGTGGTAGATATTCATCGCTTCTTTCGCTAGCAGCTTCACGGGAATCATGCCAGGTATCACCAAGGTGGCATCTGTGGAAATGGTGCGGTGTGCGCGGATTACTCGTAGTGTACTTCTCCTGTATGCGGCCTCAATGGTGCGGACGCAAGCCTTCACTTCCGTATTTTCGGCCCATATTAGCGCCCCATAGAGAATAATGCATCTGACAACCCCAGCGATGAGTCGACATTTCCGCTGTCTGGGTCCTGCCACGTTGGGCATTATTCTACATAGGAGGGAACATGTGTGTGCTGCCTTATCTCCCACGCGCCGCATATGTTATTTTTAGGTAAGCCGCGCGTGTAACCACACGCCTAGGTACTTGAGGTGTGGAATTGTGGCTGTGGTACATCTACAAACTCTTATTTCCACTACCTCCAATAGCTTGCGTCTCGACACCAGGATTGCCTCGGTCTTGTGTGCAGCCAAGTTAAGTCCAACGTTTGCAAGCTATCTTCCGGCGGTAGCCACAGTTTGGTTAGCCTCTGCTACTACTTCCTCCAAGTATTTCGCTGTGATTACCAATGCTATGTCGTCCGCGTTTCCGATGATTTTGACACCATCGGGGACCTGTACGCGAAGGATGCCGTCGTACTTAGCATTCCAGAGTAATGGTCCAAGCATCGAACCTCCGATAATCTTGTGCGACTCCACTCCTTGTTTGGACTGGTAGAGCAGGATCCTGTCGCTGAAATAGCTGGCAATTGCTGACTTTACTGATATAAAACATATATATTCTAATACTATATACAAAATGACTAGATCTGATACAAGAAAAAATACACAAAAGACACCACGCGCCGAAAATTTGACGACTCAAGATGAAATAAAGGAATTAAGTTGTCACGAAACAATAAATCCTCATGAAATAGCAAAATACATATTTTTGAATTTTATCTACTCCAAAATGAACCAAGGTTTATTTTAAAAAATGGAAAGAAAATTATAAAACGGATTGATTTGAATGAATTTATCACTAATGGGAAAATTTATCTTAAACGATGCTTCACAAGGCTAAAAAAAGAAGCCGATAAACTCTTTATTCAAAATCTTCAAATAAATGCAGGAGATGATATATTTCAATTAGTTGAAATATCTGCATTTAAAGCGTACGCAAATGAAATATTAAACAAAGAAGGCCTTAAAACTAATAATAAAAATTTAAGAATTGCGAAAACATCAAGAATTAAATATGTCGCCGACGACAATGAAAAAAAACAACTGCTACAAAAATTTCATGAAGACAAGTTAATCGGAGGACACTTAGGTGTCACTCGTTTTTTTAAAGAAATTGAAATAATACTTTTATTGGGAATCTATATTAAAGGATATCAAAAATTATGTTAAAAACTGCGAAAGTTCCAAAAGAAATAAATCTCTCAAAATACCAAGAGAGCCCATGATAATTATACCCACACCAACATAGGCGTTTGACAGAGTACAGATTGATACAATAGGACAATTGCCCAAACCATTAATAACAACGAATACGCTATCACACTCATTTGTGATTTAACAAAATACCTAGTAGTATTCCCTATCCCAGATAAATCGGCCAAAACGGTAGCTAAAGCTATTTTCGAAAATTTCGTGTTGATTTTTGGTCCCATGAATAATATATTAACAGACATGGGCATAGAATATAAAAATCAGACTAATGGAAATAAATTATGAAACCTCAATTCCTTTTCACCATCAGACTTTAGGCTCGGTTGAAAGATTCCACAATACTTCTAATGAATATTTAAGATCTTACATAAGTACAGGAAAACAGATTGGGATATATGGATTCAGTATTTTGCATATTGATACAATACTACGCCTAGCACAGTTCATGGATACTGTCCATACGAACTGGTTTACGGTAAAATACCCACCAACAGAAAATGCTTGATTAATCAAACTGACCCTTTACATAAATACCATAGACGCATATGCGAAGGAAGTCAAATATCGGCTTCAAGTAGCAAACAAACGTGCACATGATATGCTCATTGACAATAAAAACAGATAAAAACAAAGATAGCATAAAAAAAGTCTAAAAAGGGACTTCAACATAAATGATACCGTTTATATAGATAACCCATCAGGACAAAAATTAGACAACTTGTTTAAAGGTCCCTGCCAAATTTAGAAATAGAAAAGAGCGAAAATTTTACTAGGCAATTTGGACCTAATAAAGTAATAAACATCCACAAAGATTGATTGAAACTTGTTTAGTGTTAAGTTAGAATAAAATAGTTGGCCAACTAAACGAAAATTTTATTATTAAGACTTAAATAATTAAATTAATTAATTATAATAAATATATTAATTTTGCTATTGAGAATAATCGACTAAACTAAAATGAACTTAGTTCAACAAATTAAAACAAAAAAAAAAAATTGTTTGTTTTGTTAATTTTAACTCTTGCGTTGTTAATACACTGATTATTTAGTATACTGTTACCTAAATTTAAAAAAAAAAAATGTCCTGTTATCATTTCTTGGTCATTTAATAAATAAAAAGCAACAAAAAATTCAAATCCATTTAAATACAAAGAATGACTCCATAACTTTATAAAAATTATTACATCATTCTTACTGGAAAGGGAGGTGTAGTATAATTGCGAGCATAAATTCCATTCCCATTCTTTATTGCTTCATAAGCAGTTTTAAATCAGTGTGCACACTTTGTTGAAATCGTTGAGGCAACGTTAATTTGATACGCCAGCAGCGGCAGTAAGCAACCGTCGCTGTCGACTCACAAATACACTAACACACTATCGAGTAGATATAAGTAAATAAATAAGAATATTAAGTTGCATGTACTCGTATATGAGGAAAATTAGCAAAAACGGCTCTGCGTAGCCGATAACTATAATTAAGAATAATTTTAAGGACAGTTGGAAACTTGAGTTCAACGAATAAAGATATATACAAACGAACAAGCTGTATTATTTTAAATTTACCATTTTTACAATATGTATATGTATACGTATATGTATATACGAGTATGTATGTATATGTATATGAATATATATATATGTATATGTATATGTATATGTATATGTATATGTATATGTATATGTATATGTATATGTATATGTACACGTATGTGTATGTGTATGTATATGTATATGTATATGTATATGGATATGTATATGTATATGTATATGTATATGTAAATGTATATGTTTATGTTTATGTTTATGTTTATGTTTATGTATATGTTTATGTAAATGTTCATGTATATACAGTTTGTCAAGAAAGTGTTTCGACACGGTAAAAAATTTGTGAATTTGATTTTTCCCCTTCATAATATAGTATTTCTTTATTGTTTTGATTCATTTTTTTGATTCATTTCATTTAATTGATGTATTTACTAATGAACAGTAACAAAAAAAAGCAGAAATATTAAACTTAAGATACAAAAAACATACCAAAAAAAAAAGTTGTCAAATGGCTGTCAAGAAAGTGTTTTTACAATTCTGTTTGGAACTAATTTAGCTGCGCAGTGCATATACCGTAATTCATTCGTCACTATGCTTTGTGCGCATTTTAGATACAAATTAATAAATAGTTGTTCTTTGCTCATAGAATGCATCATTTTTAGCAAAATTATGGTGAATTTAAGATTCTTGGTAAAATAACGTCATTTGATATGACTCAATTCCTTTACTATAGCCACCGCATCCGAAAAAGTGTCCAAGAAAAAGTAATTTCTATTGAAGTGTGAAATGAATCGCCGCTGTTTTCACGCTTTTATTAAAAACAGTGATTTTCAATCACTGAAAAAAGAACGGACTGTGAAAACTCACTATTTTGCTCAAATCACTGTTGCTTTGTATATTCGATAACAGTTGCTACCAGCGATCTTTAAATAACAGTGAAAAAATTACCGGCAGTGAAATTATGCTCATCTTTAGTGGACACTGTAGGCCCCTATATAGTTATCTCACCGTAATAATTATCAAATGGGGAATTAATAAACAGAATTTAGCACAGCTGACAACTATTTCAGAAAATTCACTCTCCTCTTCAGAGATCTTTCAATGAAAGACAACTTTCCAAGTAGATATTATGCATGTGAAATTAACAGCATACCAACTATGATCCTTCCCAAGAATCGAACCTGGACCTCCAGTATTGAGGGTCACCATCCAGACAACTGAGCTAACAAACGGTGGTATATGCCTTCGGTTAACTATGTTCATGTACTGTCTCAGTTCACTGCACTCTAACCTACTGTTTCTCAATATTACTCCACTTTTTTCTTTAACTTTTCCCTTGTTCATTATCACGTTAACAACGTGTCATATTACACAAATAATAAACAAGTTAATTAAATCTGACCAACACGTTTTGAAGGTATCTTGTATAAACTTACAATTTCTTGTGAACATTGTTCTTTAGACATATCTTGTGGGTTGTACTCCGCCTATATATTCGTGAAATACATTTTTTAATATGAAAGTATTCAGTATATGAATTTGTTGACATTGAAAAAATTAGCAAATTTAGAATTATTGGACAATATTTGGCACAGCTTATATATATGTATGTATGCATATGTTTCTATTTTTGCATTCAACCAAACTGTTATCAAATATGCAAAGTAACAGCGGAAAGCGCGAATTTAATAGATAGCTGTAATGCACAGTGATTGGAAATCGCTACTTTTAATAAAAACCAGATTGGAAATCGCTACTTTTAATAAAATCATCAAATAAGAGGGAAAATATCAATCACTGTTTTATATCATGTTAGTTTAGTAAATATTTATGTAGTTGTTGCTGTCAAATTATCCCATTGCTGGTAAGTAACCACTTATGCAAATTATGAATATTCATATGTAACAGTTTTACACTTTAATATTTGAGAAAATAATAATACTCGTTAAATAGTGTATTTATTGGAATGAATTTTGTACATTGTCAGTAGAATTGCACTAATCGTGCAATTAATTTGTATTTTTTTCAAATTTGACTTTTAGTTAACGTACGAAAAACATAAAACATAGCATTGCATTTTTCAAAAGTTTGAGATTATGTACTTAACATTTTCTATCCCTAATACGGATAAAATATTTACACAATAAAACTATAACAAAACTGTTAAAAAAACAAGGGCAATTGAACAAGATGAAAGTGAAATAACGATTAAAAACAAAAATTCATTGCTTATTTGTTAACTTATTTCCCCGGGATCTTGAAAAAAATCAATATGAATGTCTGAATGTTTGCGCTGCGAAACTCCTTTTCTGTGGCCCATTAATATATTTCAAAAATTTTTACTTTGCATAAAATTTTATTTTTATTTTTTATATAATGACAAAATTCTATAGACCTCATTTTAAAATTCAATTTATATTGAACTCTCTCTATCTTCATCTTAGTAAAAAAATATATTCTTCGTTTTCATTTTTTATAAATGATTTTAAATCAATAATTTCTTGAAAACATTCATCAGTTTCTTTTATTTAAATAACAAATTTTCCTGCCAATCAGGATTGTTTGTCTTCAAGGTCATCCAATTAAAATCCTCCTACTCTTTACTGGCATACTTCCATTGCTCTAGGTAGCTTATTGTTGTTGAAAAAAATTCATTTACATCTTTTTCGAAATGTTATTTTTTATTTAAATCTAAACAATTTTTGTGTGATTTACTATAAACATATCTTCCTCTCTTGCTATCAAACAGTTTTTGCTTTTATTTATTAGAGTTTCCATTTTCGTACCACTTACCAAAGGCGATATCCACGAAACAGAAATCCAGATATACTCAGAAAATAATTACCGCAAGGTTGTTAACTTTCTCGGCATGAACAAGCAAAACTACTACACTTACCAACTAAAGGGTAGCAAAGGGTTAACAGTAGTTATCAAAGGTATCGAGTCAAGCGTTCCCTCCGACGAAATCAAAGATGCGCTAAAGGAAGTTGGTTATAACACTAAATCGGTATTCAACATAAAAACCGGAATAATGTACCGCAGCCACTGTTTCGGATCAAACTAGAACCAGAGCTAAAGAAACTCAAAAATGGATAATCTCATCCCATTTACAACATGTGCTACCTAATGCACCGAAAAATAACGGTAGAAGAACCCCATAAATGCAAAGGCCCTGTTCAGTGCACAAATTGCCAAGACTTTGGGCACGTTAAATCATACTGCACTCTAGTGTTTGTGTCATCTGCGGAGATCTACATACTTCATCCAAGTATCTTCCAATCAACCAACATTGTGGCCCTCAGACAGGCGGAAAACATCAGATCTGGTCGATTTTGGGATATTCAAAGGTCTTGCTAGATCGAACATATATGCGAAACGGTGCTATGATCTATACTCAGGCCACTCGCCAACAACAATCAAAATACACTTCACTAATAGACCCCCACCAGATTCCATTTAATGCTACATAATAAATTTATCAACTGGATAAACTGCAAAAAATTCATAAGCACTGACCTTCAGTATGACTGTAAACTGACAAACTCTCATGACATAGATTGTGCGATTAAAACATTAAATCGGCTGATGCTATTAGGGGCTAAAGTACCTACTCCTGTAATAAAAAATCAATGCAGAATTAGAAACTCAAACTTCAGTTCTAATGAGATCGAAGCTCTAGTTCAACAGAAAAGGAATCTGAGAAGGAAATGGCAACAGTCCAGATCACCAAACCTTAAAAATTAACTGTCATGCTGCTCCAGGGAGCTTATAACGATCCTTAAAGCGACAAAAGTAAATAACTTCAGCAGTATCTTGAAAACTTATCCCCCACTATATGTAGTGGTTATTCCTTGTGGAGAGCAGCGAGAAACTTGAAGCGTCCCGTCCTCACCGACCCGCCTCTACGTTTAAGGGACGGAACCTGGGCCAGAAGTTGCAGTGAAAAGGGTACTCTGTTCGCTAGCCTCCTTAAAGGAGTTTTCACCCCAATCCGCCAACAACGAGCTTCCAATTTCCGACTTTGATTTCGAACCACACACAAATACCTCTCGTAATAAAAAAGAAAAATGTATTTCAAGTGGTGTACAAAGACCTAAACATTGAAAAATCCCCGGGACATAACCAAATAACAGGTAGGATGATAAAAGAACTACCCCATTCAGCTTGTACTCGTTTAGTGCATCTCTTCAACGCTATCCTTCGATTCGGCTATTACCCAATACACTGGAAAATGTCCAAAATCATTATGGTAGCGAAACCCGGCAAGGACCATACGCTCGTGTCGTCTTACAGGCCTATCAGCCTCCTACCTCTGCTTTCGAAAATATTTGAAAAACTATTTGTTAAGGCAATATCCCCTATAATAACAGATGTGCAAATTATCCCTCAACATTAGTTTGGCTTCAGAAAACATCATAGCACGATAGCGTTGTCTCGATTATTAGGAAGTTATTCGAAAATAAGGAATATTGCCCAGCAGTCGTTCTGGATATAACTCAGACTTTTGACATAGTATTTCACGAGGGCCTCTTATACAAACTTAAAAAGTTAATGCTTGGAAACGTCCACAATCTACTGACAAACTATTTGTCGCAGAGGAAATTTATAGTAATTCATAAAAGGTTCACTTCAGACCCATATGGCATTCATGCCGGTGTCCCGCAAGGGAGTGTACCGGGTCCTCTGCTATACTTGCTCAACACATCAGACATGCCAACCAGCAGTCACACACTTACTTCGACGTTTGCGGATGATACAGCCATTTTATGCTCTAAAGCTTGCCCTAAAACAGCTATCAGTCACCTCCAAAACCATCTTAACTTGCTGGAGGTCTGGCTAGCTAAATGGAGAATTAAAGTCAACGAATCCAAATACGTTCACGTCACGTACACTCTGAGAGTGGGAACATGCCATTCTCTAAAAATAAGCGGACAATCCATCCATCCACAGACCGAAAACATTATGTACTTCGGCATTCATGTTCACCGGAGGCTCACATGGGGTAAACATATAGAAGCTAAAAAAACTCAAGTAAAGCTAAAAATCAATCAACTTCACTGGCTTGTAAGCAAAAAGTCAAAACTATCCCTATCTTACAAAATACTACTATACAAAGCCGTTGTAAAGCCAATATGGACCTACGGAATCCAGCTGTGAGGAACTGCATCGCTATCTAATATTGTTAAACTCCAACGTAGCTAATCAAAATGCCTTAGGACAATTACAGGTGCACCCTGGTACTTAAAAAATGAGAATATCCACAGAGATTTAAACGTTTCTACAATAAAAGAAGAAATAAAAAAATGCTCCAGAAGTTACTCACAGAAGGTGAAACTACACCCGAACACCTTAGCAAGGGAGCTATTGTCAAACAAAGGTCACGAACGATTAAAAAGGCAATTTACCATTAACCTACTACAATAGAAATTAACTATGTATATATAATCTCAACTGTACTGTATAATGTAATGTATGCTTAATAATCCTATGCTAATTCATGTTATGTTCGGACCATTGGCGAAGAACATATTAATTTTAAATTAGTTCTTAAGATTCGAAAAGTTATTATGAGTTTTTTATATTCTAAGAAAGATTCAATAAATAATATATAGGGGAAAAAATATATATATTGTGACGAGCAAAAATTATTGGTTAATTTTCGAAAACTTATTGTGAGTTTCTTATATTCTAAGAAAGATTCAGTAAATAATATATGTGGGAAAAAATGTATATATATATATATATATATATATATATATATATATATATATATATATATATATATATATATATTATAATGCTGCATTCTATGAGCAAAGAACAACTATTTATTAATTTGTATCTAAAATGCGCACAAAGCATAGTGACGAATGAATTACAGTATATGCACTGCGCAGCTAAATTAGTTCCAAACAGAATTGTAAAAACACTTTCTTGACAGCAATTTGACAATTTTTGTTTTTGTTATGTTTTTTGTATCTTAAGTTTAATATTTCTGCTTTTTTTTGTTACTGTTCATTAGTAAATACATCAATTAAATGAAATGAATCAAAAAAATGAATCAAAACAATAAAGAAATACTATATTATGAAGGAGAAAAATCAAATTCACAAATTTTTTACCGTGTCGAAACACTTTCTTGACAAACTGTATATACATGAACATTTACATAAACATATACATAAACATAAACATAAACATAAACATAAACATATACATTTACATATACATATACATATACATATACATATCCATATACATATACATATACATATACATACACATACACATACGTGTACATATACATATACATATACATATACATATACATATACATATACATATACATATACATATACATATATATATATTCATATACATATACATACATACTCGTATATACATATACGTATACATATACATATTGTAAAAATGGTAAATTTAAAATAATACAGCTTGTTCGTTTGTATATATCTTTATTCGTTGAACTCAAGTTTCCAACTGTCCTTAAAATTATTCTTAATTATAGTTATCGGCTACGCAGAGCCGTTTTTGCTAATTTTCCTCATATACGAGTACATGCAACTTAATATTCTTATTTATTTACTTATATCTACTCGATAGTGTGTTAGTGTATTTGTGAGTCGACAGCGACGGTTGCTTACTGCCGCTGCTGGCGTATCAAATTAACGTTGCCTCAACGATTTCAACAAAGTGTGCACACTGATTTAAAACTGCTTATGAAGCAATAAAGAATGGGAATGGAATTTATGCTCGCAATTATACTACACCTCCCTTTCCAGTAAGAATGATGTAATAATTTTTATAAAGTTATGGAGTCATTCTTTGTATTTAGATGGATTTGAATTTTTTGTTGCTTTTTATTTATTAAATGACCAAGAAATGATAACAGGACATTTTTTTTTTTTAAATTTAGGTAACAGTATACTAAATAATCAGTGTATTAACAACGCAAGAGTTAAAATTAACAAAACAAACAATTTTTTTTTTTTGTTTTAATTTGTTGAACTAAGTTCATTTTAGTTTAGTCGATTATTCTCAATAGCAAAATTAATATATTTATTATAATTAATTAATTTAATTATTTAAGTCTTAATAATAAAATTTTCGTTTAGTTGGCCAACTATTTTATTCTAACTTAACACTAAACAAGTTTCAATCAATCTTTGTGGATGTTTATTACTTTATTAGGTCCAAATTGCCTAGTAAAATTTTCGCTCTTTTCTATTTCTAAATTTGGCAGGGACCTTTAAACAAGTTGTCTAATTTTTGTCCTGATGGGTTATCTATATAAACGGTATCATTTATGTTGAAGTCCCTTTTTAGACTTTTTTTATGCTATCTTTGTTTTTATCTGTTTTTATTGTCAATGAGCATATCATGTGCACGTTTGTTTGCTACTTGAAGCCGATATTTGACTTCCTTCGCATATGCGTCTATGGTATTTATGTAAAGGGTCAGTTTGATTAATCAAGCATTTTCTGTTGGTGGGTATTTTACCGTAAACCAGTTCGTATGGACAGTATCCATGAACTGTGCTAGGCGTAGTATTGTATCAATATGCAAAATACTGAATCCATATATCCCAATCTGTTTTCCTGTACTTATGTAAGATCTTAAATATTCATTAGAAGTATTGTGGAATCTTTCAACCGAGCCTAAAGTCTGATGGTGAAAAGGAATTGAGGTTTCATAATTTATTTCCATTAGTCTGATTTTTATATTCTATGCCCATGTCTGTTAATATATTATTCATGGGACCAAAAATCAACACGAAATTTTCGAAAATAGCTTTAGCTACCGTTTTGGCCGATTTATCTGGGATAGGGAATACTACTAGGTATTTTGTTAAATCACAAATGAGTGTGATAGCGTATTCGTTGTTATTAATGGTTTGGGCAATTGTCCTATTGTATCAATCTGTACTCTGTCAAACGCCTATGTTGGTGTGGGTATAATTATCATGGGCTCTCTTGGTATTTTGAGAGATTTATTTCTTTTGGAACTTTCGCAGTTTTTAACATAATTTTTGATATCCTTTAATATAGATTCCCAATAAAAGTATTATTTCAATTTCTTTAAAAAAACGAGTGACACCTAAGTGTCCTCCGATTAACTTGTCTTCATGAAATTTTTGTAGCAGTTGTTTTTTTTCATTGTCGTCGGCGACATATTTAATTCTTGATGTTTTCGCAATTCTTAAATTTTTATTATTAGTTTTAAGGCCTTCTTTGTTTAATATTTCATTTGCGTACGCTTTAAATGCAGATACTTCAACTAATTGAAATATATCATCTCCTGCATTTATTTGAAGATTTTGAATAAAGAGTTTATCGGCTTCTTTTTTTAGCCTTGTGAAGCATCGTTTAAGATAAATTTTCCCATTAGTGATAAATTCATTCAAATCAATCCGTTTTATAATTTTCTTTCCATTTTTTAAAATAAACCTTGGTTCATTTTGGAGTAGATAAAATTCAAAAATATGTATTTTGCTATTTCATGAGGATTTATTGTTTCGTGACAACTTAATTCCTTTATTTCATCTTGAGTCGTCAAATTTTCGGCGCGTGGTGTCTTTTGTGTATTTTTTCTTGTATCAGATCTAGTCATTTTGTAAATAGTATTAGAATATATATGTTTTATATCAGTAAAGTCAGCAATTGCCAGCTATTTCAGCGACAGGATCCTGCTCTACCAGTCCAAACAAGGAGTGGAGTCGCACAAGATTATCGGAGGTTCGATGCTTGGACCATTACTCTGGAATGCTAAGTACGACGGCATCCTTCGCCTACAGGTCCCCGATGGTGTCAAAATCATCGGAAACGCGGACGACATAGCATTGGTAATCACAGCGAAATACTTGGAGGAAATAGTAGCAGAGGCTAACCAAACTGTGGCTACCGCCGGAAGATAGCTTGCAAACGTTGGACTTAACTTGGCTGCACACAAGACCGAGGCAATCCTGGTGTCGAGACGCAAGCTATTGGAGGTAGTGGAAATAAGAGTTTGTAGATGTACCACAGCCACAATTCCACACCTCAAGTACCTAGGCGTGTGGTTACACGCGCGGCTTACCTAAAAATAACATATGCGGCGCGTGGGAGATAAGGCAGCACACACATGTTCCCTCCTATGTAGAATAATGCCCAACGTGGCAGGACCCAGACAGCGGAAATGTCGACTCATCGCTGGGGTTGTCAGATGCATTATTCTCTATGGGGCGCTTATATGGGCCGAAAATACGTAAGTGAAGGCTTGCGTCCGCACCATTGAGGCCGCATACAGGAGAAGTACACTACGAGTAATCCGCGCACACCGCACCATTTCCACAGATGCCACCTTGGTGATACCTGGCATGATTCCCGTGAAGCTGCTAGCGAAAGAAGCGATGAATATCTACCACGCCAAAAAAACACAATTGTAAACCGGAGGACCGTTCATGAGTGGCAAGCCAAGTGGGACCCATTCTCAAATGGCAGCTGGAGAAGAAGTCTGATCCCCTTATTCAGCAATGGGTAAGCAGGTTACATGGTGAGGTGACTACCGACGCTATTATGAAATATCTCCGGCACCTCGAGTGGTGAAGACGCGCAATGGGAAATAGCTAGGAGGGGTCCGCTGACCATACTACCCCCCTGAGAAGTATTACCTTGCGGCGGTCCCGCGGGGGAGGTTGTGATGGAAGTCGTTTTAGTGGGTAAGAATCCTACACTACTGGTGCCGCAATGCGACCAGTGTCTTTTTGAAAAGTTCCACCTCCTTTCCAAAATTAGAAAACAAAAAAAAAATAAAATAAAAATAAAAAGAAATCGAGGAGTCATCTGACACCTCAACCGAGGAGACAACCGGCACCCCAGCTTGGTGTAAAACAGACGAAGTAGGTATCGTTCTCTGCGACTCCTGCGCCGAGCACTGGGGGAGGATTACTTGTTTGGACATTGCTACTGCCATCTATCCTTTAATTTTGAGGCGCAAATTAGAAATATTATTCGTATTATCGATGTTCATATCGTGATGAGTTAAAGGGATTTCGGGTCTCATGAAGGCGACTTTACAAAAATTTTGTAACTTCGTTGTATTTATCATGAGTTCGCAAGTTACCAGGAACTTTTTGAAGAACTTTTTGTTACCCTTGATAATATATATATATATATATATATATGCGGACACATTATTTATGACTTTTTGAAGAACTTTTTGTTACCCTTGATAAGATATATATATATATATATATATATATATATATATATATATATATGCGGACACATTATTTATGATGCGCAAGCAGTCGTGAATCGTGTTAAGACTTGGTACTTTCTGTGCTGATATTGTGTTGCAAGGTTCGGTGTTATTATTTAATAAATTAAAGTCACATGAATGGTTGAGACTATTAAGTGGTGGACAAAATGACGTTGCACATTCTTTTTACATTCGTTGAACTTTTTTTCATATTTCGCTAGAGTGTCGTTTTCGAAAAACAAAATTTTGTTATTGTGCTAGTTTTTTTCGCATAATAGTATTCTGTTAAATTTTTAATTTTGCATTGGCAATAACTTCGTTTACGTTTATGTTTAGGCTTTCAGTATTTAAGATGTAAATTGACTTCCTTGCTGCCTAATAAAATTGGGTTGATTATTTGGGTCTTCCTCAAAACTGCTGATAAACTTACGCTATCCAGTTGTCTAATTAGTCGATATCTGCCGATTTGGCTCCATTTAGAAGAATTTTAACGGTTTTGGTTACGTTGTTGTTTGGTACTGTATTTCTTACACTTCGGGTGTGCCTGTGAAGGATACGGTAAGAATCACCATTTTTCGTATTTGGTCCAACTCTGCATCCAAACGAATAATTTCGTGAAGTTTTCTGTTTCCGCCTTTATTGCCATAAAGTCGGTAAGATTTGTCACGAGGGCCAGAGCTTCATAATTTTCAAAAATATCACCATTTCCATTTGATATCGACACCAGTAGAGGTGAAAAGTGTTAGGATTCTGTAATAAGGAAATTTACTTTATCCTGACATTAAAATAAATAAATTTTCCATTTAAACTATCTTATTGTCAATTTTTAATAGTGTACCTAATCTTCCTGTACTATCCTTTCGACGTAAGATTCACTGAATTTGTAACCGAGACGGTTATTTGCCTTTACATAACTTTTTGCTTAGGTTCAAATGTTCTTGATATTTATTTTTGATTGTGATAGTTTAAATCGGTTTCTATATTAGCTAAAATTTTTGTTTGTATTCTTTTGCTTACTTATTCGGGTAATGATTGAATAACGTCAAATGGTATTTAGTTTGTTGTTGAATTAATCGACCTATTGTATTTCGAAGTGACTATAAGAACTAGCTCAACAGAATATTAAGAGATCAATTCTAAATTATTTTTTTTAATTCACAATTTATTTACAATCAGTTTTTCCCACAATAAGTAAAATTATTTGTACAATTAGGTCATACTATATATTCTGGCCACTACCAGAGCAAATATTATATAATCACGAAAATGTATAATTCATACCTAAATACAATTACATGAAAAACAAAACCTCAGAAGCTCGGTGGGTGCGATTCGCTTTATCTTCTTTGTGAGAAATTTTCCATTCCTGGATAGTTGTCGCATATGAGGATTTTCATGGGTCTTTATTAGACGCTCCGTGTATTTTCTACCACATCTTTTATGTTTTCCTCCACCGTGTCAATGTTCAGGTCATTGTCAATGTCTTTATTCGTTACGTACCAGTCAACCTTCGTTATTGCATGGACACTCTTTGATTGTGCTCTTTGGATCAGTTGTATGTTGGTTTTGCTCGCAATCCCCCAGTTTACTATCCCATATTCCCATATTGATATGATTATTGTCTTATATATTTTTTGCTTATTTTGTAGTCATAATTTGGAACTTCTTCCGAGGATCCAACTTAATTGTCTGAATTTGTTTCTTATTTCGTATTGTTTACTTTTTATGTGTTTGTCGATTATTATGCCAAGGTATTTTGCGCTGGGTTGAATTTTTATAATTTCGTCTTTAATTGTTAGAGGATGTTTCTCAGTTTTCCTGCTAGTATATACAGATTTCTCTTTGTTTATCTCTATACCACATTTATTGAACCAGAGGACTGTATTTTTGATAATTCTTTGCAGCGTATCTGTCGCGATTTTTTTCATCGTGGTTTGAGGCTGGAGTACAGTGTCATCCGCAAATGTTGCTATCATGCTTCCTGGTGTTGTGGGGGTTGGAATGTCGGCAGTATATATTAAAGATAGAAGTGGTCATAGCTACCCTGGGACACTCCCGCTGTCATTTGTAATATCCGAACATTCATCATCGTATTTTAGGTAAAAGTGTCTATTGCTTATAAAGCTTTTTAATAAGTAATGATAGTTGAAAGGTAGTGCACTATTTATTTTATTTAAAAGTCCTTTGTGTCAAACTCTATCAAACGCTTTAGCAATGTCCAAAAATCCGCCACGCAATACTTTTTTTTATCCATGTCGTCCAAAATTTTATCTACAACTCTGTGGACTTGTTGCACGGTTGAATGATGCCTTCTAAATCGGAACTGGTGGCTTGGAATAACTTTTTGTTGTGTCAAGGAAAGTTCAATTCTATCACACAGTATTTTCTCAAATACCTTTGAAAGAATTGGCAAGAGGCTGATGGGTCGCTAAGAGCTGTTTCTTGTTGCGTCTTTGTTAGGTTTCGGGATTGCTATTATTTGAGCTACCTTCCACAAGAGTAGAAAATATTTAGTCTAATTATGGCATTAATAATATTTCTAATATATATTATTATAGTGAGGTAGCTCTTTTAATATTTTCCCGTTGATTAGGTCGTATCCAAGTGTCTTTGTGATATTCACGAGATTTATGTTTTAATTTCAGCTCATCGTCATTTTTGTCTTGTTGTAGTGGACATTGTGAAGGTTGAATTGAATCTTTTGAGTGTCCACGGCGTTACTGAAAATGTTTGGGAAGTGTTTTGAGAGAGCAGTTTCTTTCAGAATGTTAGTTTTTGCCCAGGAATTATTTTCTGTTGTTAAGGGTGGTTTATGTATTATTTCATTCTTTAGTTTTTTAGTAACCTTCCAAACGGAATAATTTTTAGCCGCCGTTGTCCCTAAATTCTTTAAATAATTTTCTAGTTTGCATTCCTCATATTGTTTTATCGTTGCCTTCAGTCCTTTTGCCGGTTTTTTGAATTTAGATTTGTCTTCAGGGTGTCTTTTTGCCATTTTTTCATGTTAATTTCTATCAATTGCCGAAATTTGTTCTAGTCTGTTTATATAAGCCTCCAGATATTTTTGTATCCGGCTTGCTTTGAAGGGTCAATAGGATTGGAGAATGGTCTGATAACAAATCTAAATATGCTTTCATTGCTAATCGTTCGTGTAATATGTTTTTTGTAACGCAAAAGTCAATTAAGTCAAGTAATTTTTGATGTCTGCTGGACAGTAGGTTGGCTCACTCGTACTAATAAAGCGACTATTATTTTATTTTATGGCGTCTAGTAGTTGGCGGTCTTTCGCGTTTGTCAGTCTAGAGCCACATGTAGAGTTTTTTCCAATATAGTCTGATCCAGCTATGTAACGGCATCCAAATGGCTTTAAACAGTCCATGTATTGAGCCTTTGTGTTTGGGTGGAGAGTATACAGCTGACACGGTAATTGATCGTCTCAAGTCACTTATCTTTAGAGAGGTTGCTTGAATGTGATGTGTTTTATATTCTTCTAGTTCTAGACATTTAAAGGATTACTTTATGATTGTAATAAACTCAGCCCTTTTTCAAGTTAAACAGTTACGAGTTTATTATATTTGTTATTTTCTTTATTTTAACTTCGATGGCTTACAATAATACAATAAAAGTAATACATACGAGGTGTGATCAAAAAATAACCGTTATTTACATCTTATCGTGAGTTACGTATGTTCGATGTTTGCATTTTTTTTTTTATGTTGGTACACATGTCTGTTATATATGTTGGCAATACCAACCATTTTGGATTGTCAGTTTGTTTTTGATAGATAAAAAGTTTAGTCGTGTTTTGGTGTGCTCTTCGATTTTGTACTATTCGAAAAAATGGATCAAAGAAACTGTATTCAGTTTTGTGTAAAAAATTAAATTAAATGCGCAAGGACATTTGAAATGTTGACTGTGGCCTTTGGCGAGTCTACTATGAGAAGAACACAAGTTCAATTGTGGTATAACCGGTTTAAGGAAGGCCGAAAAGATGTCAATGACGATGCTCGTCCTGGTCGCCCGAGCACGTCAACAACCGATGAAAACATTGACGCAGTGAAGAAAATGATTTTGGATAATCGTCGAATCACTATCAGAGAGGTTGCTGATGATGTTGGCATATCGTTCGGCTCATGCCAAGCAATTTTTACGGATGTTTTAGGCATGAAACGAAGAATGTTCCAAAATTGCTAAATTTTGAGCAAAAACAACGTCGCATGGACATCGCTCAGGAGCTGTTTTTGGCCAAAAACAAAACCGTTATCATGCCTCAACCACCGTATTCACCGGACTTGGCCCCCGCTGACATTTTCCTCTTTCCAAAACTGAAGACACCGATGAAAGGAAAGCGTTTTGCTACGATTGAGGAGATAAAAGAAAAATCGTAAACAGGAGCTGTTGATGATACCAAAAAAACCGTTTTACAAGTGTTTCGAGGATTGAAAAAAATGCTGGCATAAGTGTATTATATCTGAGGGGAATTACTTTGAAGGGGACAAGATAGTTGTTGATGAATAAATAAATACGTTTTGAAAAAATTGAAAATAACGGTTATTTTTTTATCACACCTCGTACAATGCTCTCTTGCAGTCGTTGTTCATGAAATGTATACATACAAGATTCTCTCTTCAGTTGTAGTTACTGAAATGCATGCACATAAGCTTTTCTTGCCGGCGTTCATTTCATGAGAAGAGCTGTTAATACGGTTTGTTTTACTCATAAGAGATGGTAAGGGTAATGATCTGTACAATAAGTGAATACTCTACAATGATAATGGGTTTTCCCCCGTGTGGTCGATTGTCAGGGTGATTTGTATAATAATTATTATAGTTCGGAATGTTATTATAGCTTTTGTCAGTAGCATGCGTTTCAGATATTAGCATAATGTCAATTGAATGGTCGTATATGAAAGTTTTAAGTTCTAGTAAGGCCCGGATTCACAGTCATTGGTTAACCATTAGTTAACTAAAATGATAACTAGAGTTTAACTAGTGCTTCATATTCACCGTGCTTTAGTTAACTAAAACAATGAATGAAGGAAAACTATGGTAACACTCTTCAATTTGTGGATTGTTTTTGGTACCACTGTTCAAAAACATATTTTTTCTGCTACATTTATTTGAGTTTGGAAATGGAAACCGTTCGTGCTTCAAATTTTAACATTGAGGAAATTAATATGTTAATTAAATTAGTTGATTACAATTTCGTGTTCTAATCAGAGATTCATATGCGGTCGTATACATTGCAAAATTTGCCTTAGCTCTTAGCATATTTTTCTTTTTGTAGGTGGTCTTTTATCATCCTAATCACATTGTTATGTATATTTATGTACTCTAGCGCGACCAGTGAGAATTCTGATTTGATGTTGTCGACACCTCCTTCGATATCGAGGAATGCTATCATAGTGTACTCCTAGTTTGAGATTGAATTTTGAACCTTTGCCTCAAGGGAATGTGGGGCTGTCTCCGTGGACTTGCCTCTTACTTACGTGGAAACTTTGGTTCTGAAAATATCCGCCTCTATTAGTTTCTTTGAGTCTTTGGGAGAAACGATGTAAGGCTTATATAGGTCTGACATCTTTTATTATTATATGGCTACGAACTTCGTTGTAGATGAGGTAGGCGGATGCAGGCGGTGTAGATTTTGATTAGCCAAGGCATTAATATATCTTTGGCCACATTAAATTCCTCTGGGGCGATTCCACTCATTCCGTGGGAAATGCCCGGTGATAAATAGTTTAATTGATTATCATCGCTAATGATGATGTTGCCTACGCTAGGATCAGCTTGTATTACTGTATCCGAAATCGTTTGTGGTGTAGCTGCTGTAATTTGTGCTTGTGAGAAGCTAAGTGTTTATCCACTTGATGTGGTCCATATTCCATTGGGATTCTATTGTAATTGGACGCCTTCCGGTTTCTGTGATCCCTCCCACGTTTCCGCAGAAGGTTCTCCAGGACGACCGTTTTTCTAGCCCCAGTTGGTATTTGTAGTGTCTTTTGGCGTCCTTGTAGGATGGCCTATAGTTTGGGATCTTGGCGGTATTGAATAGTTTTCTACATTCGTGTCTCAGTGAGGCTATTTCCGGAGTCCCCCTTGTCTTTTTAGATTTGCCTCTAGGTGTAGGTAGGGCAAGAATTATCTGATGCCTTAGGCTTTAGTACGAATCTCGATCGCTTCGTCAATCTGCTCAGTGGGTCAGGGGTCTGCGGGATCAAAAGAGTAAAGAATTTCTGATAAAATAGATATGTATTTGTTCCAGTCCATTTTCTTCCTGTTTTTGAAGGAGAGAGGATCTGGAACCGATACGTCTATTTGAAATTCTCTTTAGCGATGGTCGGAAGAGGATATGTCCTTTGATACTCTCCACCAACGAACAGACTCTGAGCGTCCTTTCACTACTGTAGTAAAATCTAAAACCTTTCTTATACTTGACGTGATAAAAGTTTGATCTGTAATAAATTCAGCCTTTTTTCATGTTAAACAGTTAGAGTTTGTATATTTCCTTTATTTCAACTTCGATGGCTTACAATTCAGTTTGAGGCACAAAAAGGGAATGAACTTAGAGAATAAAAGTAATACATACAATGCTCTCTTGCAGTCGTTGTTCATGAAATGTATACATACAAGATTCTCTCTCTTCAGTTGTAGTTACTGAAATGCATGCACATAAGCTTTTCTTGCCGGCGTTCATTTCATGACAAGGGCTGTTAATACAGTTTGTTTTACTCATAAGAGATGGTAAGAGTAATGATCTGTACAATAAGTGAATACCCTACAACTACCCCCTTCCTAAATTTGTTTCTCAGCCAATATGATCCATATTTTACATAATTCATTCGCTTAAACTATATGTAACAAATGTATATAACAACAATATTCCATTTTTTCCTTTTTATAATTTATAAATGTAATACAAATTTTACTTATGATTTATACTTTTCTAATTTTTCTTTCTCTTAAATTATATCTAACAATGTCTTTTGATAATTCATTTTCTTTTGGTATTTCAGTAGAAGTTATATTTTCTTCTTCTTTATTTTCAATATAATTTGGTTGAACCTGATCTTCAATACTTTGTTGGATACTTATAGATATTTTCTGTAACGGATCTAGAATAGTTGTTGGAATTTCAGTTTTTTCCTTTAGAGGTTCAGTACACAATACAATTTGGTTTGCATGCCTTTTCCATGTTTTATCATTTTTTGTTTTTATTAAATAGGTTTGCTTACCAAGTTTCTTAAGTACTGATCCTCTAATCCAATAAACTTTTCCGGGAATTGAATAATCTTTACACACAACTTGATCGTCTTCATTAAAAATATTTCTCTTATTGCCTTTATAAAATTTGATCTGACTTTCTTGTTGGTTTTTTGCATGTAATTTAATTTGATCTTTGTTAATTTTTATTACTTTTTTATTTGGATTAATTAAATCCAGTCTTGTTCTTAATTGGCGTTTATTAAACATTAACTGAACTGGTGAAACACCAGTACTAGAATGCACTGTGTTTCTATAATCAAATAAAAATCTACATAGGACGCTATTGAATTCGGATATTGGTACATTATTTAAACTGCGCTTAAGAGCATTTTTAATGGTTTTTACTGAATTTTCAGCCTGTCCATTGGTACCTGGGTGCCCTACAGGAGTGGTAACGTGTTCAATGCCGTTAAGCCTTAAAAATTTTTAAATTCATGGGACACAAAAGATGTGCGATTATCCGAAACGATACATTTTGGTAAACCAAATCGAGCAAATAATTCTCTTAAAACTTGACATACTGCGCGACTGGTTGTATTAGTACCCATATCGATGCACTCAATCCATTTACTGGTACTATCCACCACAACTAGACACCAACGTTTTAAAAACGGTCCAAAAAAATCGATATGTAATCTTGACCACACTTCCTCTGATCTCGGCCAAGGTATTAACTCTTGCTGCGGTGGATTAGGTCGTGCCATTAAACATGAGTCACACGCCTTTACAATTTTTTCTAAATCTTTGCCTTGGTTAGGCCACCAACAACATTCCCGAGCCATCGCCTTCATTTTTACTATGTCCATATGTGATGCATGTAACAAGGTAACAAAGTCACTTCTTAATTTTTCAGGGATAATCACCCTATAGCCCCAAAACAAACTATTAGATTCAAAGGACAATTCGTTCCTTTTTAAAAAATATGGAAATAATTCGGATTCTGAGCACTTAGCCGGCCAGCCTGATTCAATGTTTTTACGCACTTTTTGTAACAGCTCATCTTTTTCAGTTTCTGAACTGATGGCTTCAAAATTTACAAATTTATTATCATTTTGAATTTCTTTTACGTAATTTACATATAAATCAGTTGGAAAATTTTCCTGTTCTGAATCTGATTCCCTGGGATATCTTGAAAAATAGTCAGCTACATTACTTTTTGATTTAATATGGGCAATATCAAATTGATACCCCGACAAGGTTAAGGCTATACGCTGCAATCTATTTGATGCCATTACTGGGATTCCCTTTTTGGAGTTAAAAATGTGACGCAATGGTTTGTTATCAGTAACCAAAGTAAACTGACGCCCGTACTAATACTGGTGAAACTTTTTAACACCAAACAAAATAGAAACGGCTTCATGATCTAATTGCGAATACCGCTTTTCCGTATCTGTCAACGTCCTAGAAGCGAACTCAACTGGCCTTTCTTCGCCCTCATCATTAATTTGTGACAACACAGCACCTACTCCGACCGGACTGGCATCCACAGTCACCTTTGTTTTAAAATTAGCATTAAAATGCGCTAAACAACCTTCAGCTACCAGACTATTTTTTAATTTTTTCACGTCCACCGAACAATCTGGGGTCCAATTAAATTCTGTATCGGCTCTGAGTAACTTATGCAATGGAAACAGCAATGTGGACACGTTTGGCAAAAACCTTCTATAAAAATTTACAACTCCTAAAACCGCTTGCAGTTCCTTTACCTTTGTGGGATTTGGAATTTCAGAAATGTCCCTCACTTTTTTGGGATTCATATACAAACCGTGTTTGTCAATAACGTGACCTAAATATTCTATTTTTTTACAGAAGAATTCACATTTTACTGGTGATAATTTAAACCCTACGTCGCTTAAAATATTTAGAACTCGTTCGAGACGTTCGTTATGCAGTTCGCGATTGGGAGCGCTAATTAAAATGTCATATAAAAATACCACCACACCATCCAAACCTGCCAACAGTGAATCCATTATCCTTTGAAAAACGCGGGAGCTGAAGCTAAACCATATATCAACCTGGTATATTTTAAAAGACCTTTCGAAGTAGATATAGTTGTATATTTATGGGATTCTTCATCCAACTCTATTTGTTGGTACGCCATACTTAAATCCAGTTTTGTAAATTCCTCCCCGCCATGCAATTTAGAAAAAATTTCCTCAATCCTAGGCAACGGATACTTTTCTATCATTAAGTATGGGTTTAACGTTACCTTAAAATCACCGCAAATTCTAACGCTACCGTCTTTTTTTAATATCGGCACTATGGGTGTTCCCCATTCGCTATATTCCACCGGTTTTAAACTTTTCAATTTTACCAAATCGTCTAATCCTGCTTCCACTTTCTTTTTAATTGCTAAGGGCAACGGCCTTGGTCTAAAAAATTTTGGTACGGCGTCCTCTTTTACCTTCAACACGGTCTTACTCATTTTGAACAGTCCTAAACCACCGTCAAACAATTTGTTAAATTTATTAATTATTGGATTACTTTGCATCATTTGAAGTTGAGATGCATAATTTATATTACAAATCTCAATCTCAAATCCCTCAAAAAATTTCGCCCCAGCAGGGGTGGAATGAGTTTTTCTTTATTACCGTATTGCATTAACACATCACAAGCTCCGATAGGAATTATATTTGTACCATTATACGCCTTCAACAGCATATCTATTTTACGAAGACTGTGATTACTAAAAGTAGCATTGTAAGTCTTTTCCGAAATCACCGTATTTTCTGAACCCGTATCCAACTCCATATCAAAAAGTTTTTTTTTTATTGATTTTTACGTTAATTTTAATAGGTCCATCTTTTGGACCTTAAGCTTAAATCCCTATCATCACTTTCTAAGAAATTAAAATTTTTTGCTTTGCACATTTTTTATAATGACCTTTTTTCTGGCATTGGTTACACTTATAATTTTTAAACTTACATTACTCGCTTTTATGATTTTTATAACCGCAGACTTCACATAGTTGATCATTCTTCTTTTCACGTTGCTGAGCCATCTTGTTTGACGATTCCCTTTTGTCTGTACCATTTGCTTTTTTAATGAAATGACCGACTCTTCTTTTACCACCACTGTGTCATATTGATGCTTGGCATACTCTACATTATTGGCAATTTCAACCACCTTGTCGAAAGTACACATCACCGACTCCAAAGAGATTTTGTCCCGGGCCGGACCCTTCTCCAACCCCATTACAAATTTATCACGAATTGCTGTTGATAAACTCGTACCAAACTCGCAATTCACTGCTAATGCTCGAACACGTACGGCCCATTCATTTATTGTCTCCGTAGCCAATTTCGACGCATTGTAAAATTTGTACCTTTCGGCAAAACCTGATGTTAGCGGCTTAAAATGTTTTTGCATAACCTCTACACACATTTCATACGTTGTTGTTGCATCTTCTATTTTCTTAGGGCTCACTAAATTTTGTAACAGCATATATGACGTTTCACATAATGACGTCAAGAAAATTGCCTTTTTCTTTATGATATTAGTTATATCATTCGCCACCAGAAATTGTTCCATTTGATTTTCAAAAATTGACCAGTTGTTTTGCGTATGATCAAAACTTGGAACTCTACCAATTATTTGTGTAATTTGTGCGCTTTGTGTAGTCATCTTGCTTATGTTCTTCTTATTTCTCCTGCAACACGATTATTTTAGTGAAATTGTTTAATTTTTCAACCAAAATTTAATTTTAATATTGTTTTATCCTCGTCGCCACTGTAATAAACTCAGCCTTTTTTCAAGTTAAACAGTTAGAGTTTATTATATTTGTTATTTTCTTTATTCTTCGATGGCTTTCAATTCAGTTTGAGGTACACAAAGGGAATGAGCTTAAAGAATAAACGTAATACATACAATGCTCTCTTGCAGTCATTGTTCATGAAATGTATACATACAAGATTCTCTCTCTGCAGTTGTAGTTACTGAAATGCATACACATAAGCTTTTCTTGCCGGCGTTCATTTCATGACAAGAGCTGTTAATACGGTTTGTTTTACTCATAAGAGATGGTAAGGGTAATGATCTGTACAATAAGTGAATACCCTACAATGATAATGGGTGTTCCCCCGTGTGGTCGATTGTCAGGGTGATTTGTATAATAATTATTATAGTTCGGTATGTTATTATAGCTTTTGTCAGTAGCATGCGTTTCAGATATTAGCATAATGTCAATTGAATGGTCGTATATGAAAGTTTTAAGTTCTAGTAAGGCCCGGATTCACAGTCATTGGTTAACCATTAGTTAACTAAAATGATAACTAGAGTTTAACTAGTGCTTCATATTCACCGTGCTTTAGTTAACTAAAACAATGAATGAAGGAAAACTATGGTAACACTCTTCAATTTGTGGATTGTTTTTGGTACCACTGTTCAAAAACATATTTTTTCTGCTACATTTATTTGAGTTTGGAAATGGAAACCGTTCGTGCTTCAAATTTTAACATTGAGGAAATTAATATGTTAATTAAATTAGTTGATTACAATTTCGTGTTCTAATCAGAGATTCATATGCGGTCGTATACATTGCAAAATTTGCCTTAGCTCTTAGCATATTTTTCTTTTTGTAGGTGGTCTTTTATCATCCTAATCACATTGTTATGTATATTTATGTACTCTAGCGCGACCAGTGAGAATTCTGATTTGATGTTGTCGACACCTCCTTCGATATCGAGGAATGCTATCATAGTGTACTCCTAGTTTGAGATTGAATTTTGAACCTTTGCCTCAAGGGAATGTGGGGCTGTCTCCGTGGACTTGCCTCTTACTTACGTGGAAACTTTGGTTCTGAAAATATCCGCCTCTATTAGTTTCTTTGAGTCTTTGGGAGAAACGATGTAAGGCTTATATAGGTCTGACATCTTTTATTATTATATGGCTACGAACTTCGTTGTAGATGAGGTAGGCGGATGCAGGCGGTGTAGATTTTGATTAGCCAAGGCATTAATATATCTTTGGCCACATTAAATTCCTCTGGGGCGATTCCACTCATTCCGTGGGAAATGCCCGGTGATAAATAGTTTAATTGATTATCATCGCTAATGATGATGTTGCCTACGCTAGGATCAGCTTGTATTACTGTATCCGAAATCGTTTGTGGTGTAGCTGCTGTAATTTGTGCTTGTGAGAAGCTAAGTGTTTATCCACTTGATGTGGTCCATATTCCATTGGGATTCTATTGTAATTGGACGCCTTCCGGTTTCTGTGATCCCTCCCACGTTTCCGCAGAAGGTTCTCCAGGACGACCGTTTTTCTAGCCCCAGTTGGTATTTGTAGTGTCTTTTGGCGTCCTTGTAGGATGGCCTATAGTTTGGGATCTTGGCGGTATTGAATAGTTTTCTACATTCGTGTCTCAGTGAGGCTATTTCCGGAGTCCCCCTTGTCTTTTTAGATTTGCCTCTAGGTGTAGGTAGGGCAAGAATTATCTGATGCCTTAGGCTTTAGTACGAATCTCGATCGCTTCGTCAATCTGCTCAGTGGGTCAGGGGTCTGCGGGATCAAAAGAGTAAAGAATTTCTGATAAAATAGATATGTATTTGTTCCAGTCCATTTTCTTCCTGTTTTTGAAGGAGAGAGGATCTGGAACCGATACGTCTATTTGAAATTCTCTTTAGCGATGGTCGGAAGAGGATATGTCCTTTGATACTCTCCACCAACGAACAGACTCTGAGCGTCCTTTCACTACTGTAGTAAAATCTAAAACCTTTCTTATACTTGACGTGATAAAAGTTTGATCTGTAATAAATTCAGCCTTTTTTCATGTTAAACAGTTAGAGTTTGTATATTTCCTTTATTTCAACTTCGATGGCTTACAATTCAGTTTGAGGCACAAAAAGGGAATGAACTTAGAGAATAAAAGTAATACATACAATGCTCTCTTGCAGTCGTTGTTCATGAAATGTATACATACAAGATTCTCTCTCTTCAGTTGTAGTTACTGAAATGCATGCACATAAGCTTTTCTTGCCGGCGTTCATTTCATGACAAGGGCTGTTAATACAGTTTGTTTTACTCATAAGAGATGGTAAGAGTAATGATCTGTACAATAAGTGAATACCCTACAACTACCCCCTTCCTAAATTTGTTTCTCAGCCAATATGATCCATATTTTACATAATTCATTCGCTTAAACTATATGTAACAAATGTATATAACAACAATATTCCATTTTTTCCTTTTTATAATTTATAAATGTAATACAAATTTTACTTATGATTTATACTTTTCTAATTTTTCTTTCTCTTAAATTATATCTAACAATGTCTTTTGATAATTCATTTTCTTTTGGTATTTCAGTAGAAGTTATATTTTCTTCTTCTTTATTTTCAATATAATTTGGTTGAACCTGATCTTCAATACTTTGTTGGATACTTATAGATATTTTCTGTAACGGATCTAGAATAGTTGTTGGAATTTCAGTTTTTTCCTTTAGAGGTTCAGTACACAATACAATTTGGTTTGCATGCCTTTTCCATGTTTTATCATTTTTTGTTTTTATTAAATAGGTTTGCTTACCAAGTTTCTTAAGTACTGATCCTCTAATCCAATAAACTTTTCCGGGAATTGAATAATCTTTACACACAACTTGATCGTCTTCATTAAAAATATTTCTCTTATTGCCTTTATAAAATTTGATCTGACTTTCTTGTTGGTTTTTTGCATGTAATTTAATTTGATCTTTGTTAATTTTTATTACTTTTTTATTTGGATTAATTAAATCCAGTCTTGTTCTTAATTGGCGTTTATTAAACATTAACTGAACTGGTGAAACACCAGTACTAGAATGCACTGTGTTTCTATAATCAAATAAAAATCTACATAGGACGCTATTGAATTCGGATATTGGTACATTATTTAAACTGCGCTTAAGAGCATTTTTAATGGTTTTTACTGAATTTTCAGCCTGTCCATTGGTACCTGGGTGCCCTACAGGAGTGGTAACGTGTTCAATGCCGTTAAGCCTTAAACATTTTTAAATTCATGGGACACAAAAGATGTGCGATTATCCGAAACGATACATTTTGGTAAACCAAATCGAGCAAATAATTCTCTTAAAACTTGACATACTGCGCGACTGGTTGTATTAGTACCCATATCGATGCACTCAATCCATTTACTGGTACTATCCACCACAACTAGACACCAACGTTTTAAAAACGGTCCAAAAAAATCGATATGTAATCTTGACCACACTTCCTCTGATCTCGGCCAAGGTATTAACTCTTGCTGCGGTGGATTAGGTCGTGCCATTAAACATGAGTCACACGCCTTTACAATTTTTTCTAAATCTTTGCCTTGGTTAGGCCACCAACAACATTCCCGAGCCATCGCCTTCATTTTTACTATGTCCATATGTGATGCATGTAACAAGGTAACAAAGTCACTTCTTAATTTTTCAGGGATAATCACCCTATAGCCCCAAAACAAACTATTAGATTCAAAGGACAATTCGTTCCTTTTTAAAAAATATGGAAATAATTCGGATTCTGAGCACTTAGCCGGCCAGCCTGATTCAATGTTTTTACGCACTTTTTGTAACAGCTCATCTTTTTCAGTTTCTGAACTGATGGCTTCAAAATTTACAAATTTATTATCATTTTGAATTTCTTTTACGTAATTTACATATAAATCAGTTGGAAAATTTTCCTGTTCTGAATCTGATTCCCTGGGATATCTTGAAAAATAGTCAGCTACATTACTTTTTGATTTAATATGGGCAATATCAAATTGATACCCCGACAAGGTTAAGGCTATACGCTGCAATCTATTTGATGCCATTACTGGGATTCCCTTTTTGGAGTTAAAAATGTGACGCAATGGTTTGTTATCAGTAACCAAAGTAAACTGACGCCCGTACTAATACTGGTGAAACTTTTTAACACCAAACAAAATAGAAACGGCTTCATGATCTAATTGCGAATACCGCTTTTCCGTATCTGTCAACGTCCTAGAAGCGAACTCAACTGGCCTTTCTTCGCCCTCATCATTAATTTGTGACAACACAGCACCTACTCCGACCGGACTGGCATCCACAGTCACCTTTGTTTTAAAATTAGCATTAAAATGCGCTAAACAACCTTCAGCTACCAGACTATTTTTTAATTTTTTCACGTCCACCGAACAATCTGGGGTCCAATTAAATTCTGTATCGGCTCTGAGTAACTTATGCAATGGAAACAGCAATGTGGACACGTTTGGCAAAAACCTTCTATAAAAATTTACAACTCCTAAAACCGCTTGCAGTTCCTTTACCTTTGTGGGATTTGGAATTTCAGAAATGTCCCTCACTTTTTTGGGATTCATATACAAACCGTGTTTGTCAATAACGTGACCTAAATATTCTATTTTTTTACAGAAGAATTCACATTTTACTGGTGATAATTTAAACCCTACGTCGCTTAAAATATTTAGAACTCGTTCGAGACGTTCGTTATGCAGTTCGCGATTGGGAGCGCTAATTAAAATGTCATATAAAAATACCACCACACCATCCAAACCTGCCAACAGTGAATCCATTATCCTTTGAAAAACGCGGGAGCTGAAGCTAAACCATATATCAACCTGGTATATTTTAAAAGACCTTTCGAAGTAGATATAGTTGTATATTTATGGGATTCTTCATCCAACTCTATTTGTTGGTACGCCATACTTAAATCCAGTTTTGTAAATTCCTCCCCGCCATGCAATTTAGAAAAAATTTCCTCAATCCTAGGCAACGGATACTTTTCTATCATTAAGTATGGGTTTAACGTTACCTTAAAATCACCGCAAATTCTAACGCTACCGTCTTTTTTTAATATCGGCACTATGGGTGTTCCCCATTCGCTATATTCCACCGGTTTTAAACTTTTCAATTTTACCAAATCGTCTAATCCTGCTTCCACTTTCTTTTTAATTGCTAAGGGCAACGGCCTTGGTCTAAAAAATTTTGGTACGGCGTCCTCTTTTACCTTCAACACGGTCTTACTCATTTTGAACAGTCCTAAACCACCGTCAAACAATTTGTTAAATTTATTAATTATTGGATTACTTTGCATCATTTGAAGTTGAGATGCATAATTTATATTACAAATCTCAATCTCAAATCCCTCAAAAAATTTCGCCCCAGCAGGGGTGGAATGAGTTTTTCTTTATTACCGTATTGCATTAACACATCACAAGCTCCGATAGGAATTATATTTGTACCATTATACGCCTTCAACAGCATATCTATTTTACGAAGACTGTGATTACTAAAAGTAGCATTGTAAGTCTTTTCCGAAATCACCGTATTTTCTGAACCCGTATCCAACTCCATATCAAAAAGTTTTTTTTTTATTGATTTTTACGTTAATTTTAATAGGTCCATCTTTTGGACCTTAAGCTTAAATCCCTATCATCACTTTCTAAGAAATTAAAATTTTTTGCTTTGCACATTTTTTATAATGACCTTTTTTCTGGCATTGGTTACACTTATAATTTTTAAACTTACATTACTCGCTTTTATGATTTTTATAACCGCAGACTTCACATAGTTGATCATTCTTCTTTTCACGTTGCTGAGCCATCTTGTTTGACGATTCCCTTTTGTCTGTACCATTTGCTTTTTTAATGAAATGACCGACTCTTCTTTTACCACCACTGTGTCATATTGATGCTTGGCATACTCTACATTATTGGCAATTTCAACCACCTTGTCGAAAGTACACATCACCGACTCCAAAGAGATTTTGTCCCGGGCCGGACCCTTCTCCAACCCCATTACAAATTTATCACGAATTGCTGTTGATAAACTCGTACCAAACTCGCAATTCACTGCTAATGCTCGAACACGTACGGCCCATTCATTTATTGTCTCCGTAGCCAATTTCGACGCATTGTAAAATTTGTACCTTTCGGCAAAACCTGATGTTAGCGGCTTAAAATGTTTTTGCATAACCTCTACACACATTTCATACGTTGTTGTTGCATCTTCTATTTTCTTAGGGCTCACTAAATTTTGTAACAGCATATATGACGTTTCACATAATGACGTCAAGAAAATTGCCTTTTTCTTTATGATATTAGTTATATCATTCGCCACCAGAAATTGTTCCATTTGATTTTCAAAAATTGACCAGTTGTTTTGCGTATGATCAAAACTTGGAACTCTACCAATTATTTGTGTAATTTGTGCGCTTTGTGTAGTCATCTTGCTTATGTTCTTCTTATTTCTCCTGCAACACGATTATTTTAGTGAAATTGTTTAATTTTTCAACCAAAATTTAATTTTAATATTGTTTTATCCTCGTCGCCACTGTAATAAACTCAGCCTTTTTTCAAGTTAAACAGTTAGAGTTTATTATATTTGTTATTTTCTTTATTCTTCGATGGCTTTCAATTCAGTTTGAGGTACACAAAGGGAATGAGCTTAAAGAATAAACGTAATACATACAATGCTCTCTTGCAGTCATTGTTCATGAAATGTATACATACAAGATTCTCTCTCTGCAGTTGTAGTTACTGAAATGCATACACATAAGCTTTTCTTGCCGGCGTTCATTTCATGACAAGAGCTGTTAATACGGTTTGTTTTACTCATAAGAGATGGTAAGGGTAATGATCTGTACAATAAGTGAATACCCTACAATGATAATGGGTGTTCCCCCGTGTGGTCGATTGTCAGGGTGATTTGTATAATAATTATTATAGTTCGGTATGTTATTATAGCTTTTGTCAGTAGCATGCGTTTCAGATATTAGCATAATGTCAATTGAATGGTAATTCTAGTAAGGCCCGGATTCACAGTCATTGGTTAACCATTAGTTAACTAAAATGATAACTAGAGTTTAACTAGTGCTTCATATTCACCGTGCTTTAGTTAACTAAAACAATGAATGAAGGAAAAATATGGTAACACTCTTCAATTTGTGGATTGTTTTTGGTACCACTGTTCAAAAACATATTTTTTCTGCTACATTTATTTGAGTTTGGAAATGGAAACCGTTCGTGCTTCAAATTTTAACATTGAGGAAATTAATATGTTAATTAAATTAGTTGATTGCAATTTCGTGTTCTAATCAGAGATTCATATGCGGTCGTATACATTGCAAAATTTGCCACGCCACTTCCTTACACATAACCTGTCACGAAAATCTTTAGCATCATATTCTTGGGAAAAATGAGGTCGATATCTAATAATTTTTTCCCGACGATCAATTACAACATTCCAAATGTTTTCAATGGCTTCATCACTTTCAATATCAGTATCAAAATTTCCGCGAGACATTTTTATATTTACCACAAACACAAATGTGGATTCCATTCTATAACTAACTATTACTAACTAACTTTAACTATTAGTTAACCAACAGCACTTGGGGGTTTAACTAATGGTTAACTAAACACTTAACATAAAATATTATTAGTTAAACCCTTGTCATTGGTTAACCAATGACTGTGATTCCGGGCCTAAGTGGCGCGATAGTCCATTAGCGATCCAAATAGCAAAAGTTATTTTACTTCAGGACACCATCTAGTTTCGATACGAGCAATGTCACAATGTTATCCTATTTGTCATGTTGGTTATTAATTATTTCATCATTATTTTTAAATTTGAGAGATCGGCGTTATGTTGTGTTGGTATCATACTGTTTATTGCTTTTGGTCCTGAGTTCGAGTTATATATTTTTTACATAATGTTAGGTATTTTTGTATATGTAGTGATTTGTAAATCATACAGCCTTTGTAGTTTGCTGTGTGGTTTTCACTACAGAGAGCGCATTTGATTTGTTGTTTCGTATCTCTTTCGACATTGCATTTAATTGTGCTGTAGTTACCTGCGCATTTGACACATACAGGCTCTTTAGTACAATAGTTTTTGGTGTTTCCATATTTTTGGCAATGATTGCATTATGAAAAGATTGGTTAAGGAATATGTCTTTGTTATTATCGTTTGGTTTAAGTTCCAGGGAGAATAAAGGAAGTGGTTGTTTATTTTTTTTGCATATTGTGAAGGTTTAGTACTTCATGTTCTATCTCCGCCAGCTCAGCTATAATATCGTCTTTTTCCATTGTGTAATGTATATTTCGTAAAATTACTTTGGTTAGGGCATTAATATTATTGTTATGGGTGCTGATTTTTGAGTAGTTTGAACCTGTTTGTTGGATTTGGAGGGAGTGACTTGCTCAGCCAATATTCTTGTAGTGTTGTTTGTGTTGCGCTCAGTGGTTTGTTTTTTGTTTTTGTTAATTGGTCCTTGGAGCAGCCTTGGTAATTTGGAGCAGCCGTTACATTGAGTAGAGACAGATGAGAAAGATGCATTTCTATTTGTTGTTTTTTGTTGATGAGTGTCAGAGACACTAATTTTAATTAAGTTGTTGTAGTTTTTGAAATGTTTTGTGAAATTTACACTTCACTTTTATTCTGTTCTTGCAAAATAATATATTATTTAGGTATATAAATAAATTGCACTTTTGTATGAACTTCTATATCGCGAAGTTTAAAGAACAAATTCAGTTTAAACACAGTGAAAAACTGTCACAGCCACGGAGCACGTATGAAATCCCGTCCGCACAGTTTGAATTTTAACTTGAAAGGCCATCTGGCAATCTTTGTGCTGGTCCCGTGGAACCTCTCAACTTGACCGTTTGAAGATCTGTGTAAAGGCGTAGTAGTGTAGATCTCTACACTAAAATTATTTTTTATCTGGGACTTAATAGTAATTTATTATCTTAGTGTCTTTAAAAAAGTTAGGATTTTAATGAGAGCAGGCTTAATATCGATATTCTGGCTTACAGCAATGGGTTTCACAACAGCAAATTTCGAAAATTTATCGATACAAGATAGAAAAAAAATTTGTGTCAGTATTATAGATATCTATATGAATAATTTCACCAGGAAATGAAGGTACTGGTTTTTCTTCTAGTTGCTCTTTTTGAGGGTGCCTCTGGTACATACTTCGCGGCATGTTTTACAGTAAGAATTTAATTATTTTATTTCCTTTCTAACGTTTGGAAAGTAATAATGTTGCTTGGTATTTTCTGAAACAGAACGATGTGTCTTATTATGTTCGTTGGTCAATATTTCTATCTGTTCGTTGGGATTAAGGACATCAGTTACGAACTTATTGGCATAACGGAATTTTTTCGGCGGGATATTTGTTATTGGAAATGTTGTATTTGTGCCAGGGTATAAAGATCGCAATAAATCCCATTCACAACTTCAGGGTTTAAGCATTCTTTATTTTTATCTAGGAGGTATTCGAGTTTTTTATAAGAAACACGATGGCGGATACGTTTTCTAAAAAGTATTTTGGTTTCTTTTTTTGGTTCCGCACCTTGGATAATGATAATCTGATTTTTGAAGTAGTTGATTGGATTTTCAACTGTGGGGATAATTTCCGATATTGAAAATTCGCTGGCGTAAACTTGAATAGATTTAAAATTTGTAGTGTTATCAAGGAATTACCTGGACAGAGCGTTAGCGATAACACTGTCTTTGCCTGGTTTGTATAAAATGTTAGGCAAAAATTATTCGATAATCGCTTTCCAACTTTTTATTTTTGAGTTTGCATTTTTTCGGAAACTGCGAAAGTTAAAGGCTGATGATTGGTGAAAATATGCAGCTTGTTTACCCCATACAAATAATGCCTTCGATTTTTGAGAGCCCACACAATGGCTGAAAGCTCCCTCTCATTTGTGGCATATTTTGTTCGGAGGCTGGCAATGTTCTTGATATAATAGTTATTGGGCATCTATTCTGTGATAGGGGCTGGTTGAAAGGCTGTTGAGGTCGAATCTGGTTATTTATTACAGTGGGAAATTGTGTGTAACAACAGTTGATCTAGGACAAGCTTCGTTTGGTTGGCTTGCCATATTTCGCCTGTATTGGCTGTGGAGCCGGAGGATTTTATTTAGTCGGTTACTGTAAATAGTTGCAAAATGGTATCGATTTTGATTTGTTTTCAGTTGCTGCGCTAATGCCAATGAATTTGGCATGTCTAAAGTCTTGCATGAGAATAACGTGTCGCACAGAGGCTTTCTCAGTCCCGAAATATTTTTGATTTAAAGACTTAATCATCATTCATTTTGACATAATGACTTTGTTAACAATGGCAGACAATTTGTGTTCGACATCAACGTATAATTGAAGAATGGGCTTCTGCTCTTGTCTGAGAGTAGGGAGCTCTTGCTCCAAAGTATAGATAGATTTTTTACCTGAGTACGCAAAATCTAATCTGGCTAAAATGGCATCGAAGTTTAATTCCACATTTTAATCACTTAACACAGCTTATTCCTTAAAAATGCCACAGCTTGTTATTATTTTGAACTGCCTGCATATGGTTTGAATAATTTGTGCACCGTTATCGCAGCTTTACGTCAGACACGTATTTTGTGACCTCGCCTTTAAATGCATGGGCAGACAACGATATCTAGACACTCTTCGCATTGTACTCCTTGTACTAATTCTATTTCTTTGTAGTCCGCTGCACTTGATACTGGCTCTAAACTCTTAATTATCTGGTCAAATCGTTAAAAGTAGCTTGAAGTTCATTTCTAGTTTGGTCTGCTACCTGCCTTATAGCAGTATTCACTAGTACTTGAACTGTATTTGCATCCGTTCTATTTGATTGTTCAGTATTTCCACTGATTGAGAGATTTCTTAGTCCACTCACAAAATATGGGTTTTGCCTTCCACTTCTTGGGCTTGGTGTGTGGAGCTCATCAATTGTAAGGAAGAAAACTTTACCCAAATTACCAATTTTGCCTTTCTTTCGAAGAATTTTGCTTTTATTTAAATTGGAAATTCAATTTTTATTTTGTTTTTCGAAGACTCTTTTGACTAAAAATTTAAGTAATGAGTTCATGACCTTTGCAAAAAGAATTTTTAGAAGAAAGTAGTTTTTTATTTAATTACTATAACTTAAAAAATATATATAAATTCAAATTCGAGAAACAGTTTTATTAAACCTAAAAAGCTTGTTTTGCGCTTAAAAAACTGTATCAGATATCGCTTAAAAAATAACAATTGCTTACATTAACGCTACAATCATCGGGTTATTGTTACGCTGCTTGTTTATTTATGTTGGTGTTAAAATTTATATTTTAATGCTATATTAATTGTTGTATTCCGTAGTATGTTAAAGTTGCTGTGGTAGACATAATTGCTCTCTCCGAAATTTTCGCTGCTGCAATTTACGTTGTCTTTATTGGATTGACCTTTTAAAGGTTGTTGTTTGAGAAGTTTTAATTAAAATTAAAGTTAATCACCTTGGAAAAGGGTTTGTGTATTTTCGTTTTATATTTTGAACTATGTCACATGCACTTTCTTTTAAAATGTCCATTTTAGAATTATAGCGAAGTTTGTGTCTTTTTTCAATTGAAATATGTATTAATTCTTAAAATATTGTAAGTTTTTATGTTGTGCCCCAGTTATTTCTTGACCCTCTCCCCACACAAATGACAAGATTTTATGGTTTTAATTAAAATAATATTTTCACTTCACATTGCAGTTTAAGTTTTCTTAAGCTTAAACTAGTATTAACAAACTGATTTTTATTCGCTATGCGAAGTATTTGTTTGTCGCTATGCGAGCTAGAGACCCGGTATCAACTAAGACTTAATGTTAATTGAAAGAACTCTGGAACTTGATGCAATATTGAAACCCGAGGTATTCATGCTTATTAGGCAACCCGTGAACCGAATTTGGGTGAAAGGGAATGAAATTAACAGTGTAAGGTAGCGTCCGATATCAAATTTATATTTTACAAAGACTTTTATCGCATTGGAATGATGTACCTTAACTTATATAACTGGAGCGTAAATCTAGAATATTGTAAAATATTCCCTACACTTCGAAAGAAGTTTTGAGCAGAATCTAGAGCAGGCTTTTACGCGTAGAAAGTTCTGTGCTGAATAAAAATGTATGATTTTAGGGTTTCATTTATGTTAAAATTGCAATTAGTTCATATTTGGCGTATTTACATACATACATGTATATATTTTTGTCCAGTTTTTTTTCTTGGAACAACCGATCATATTGAAGTTTTTTATTTTTATTTGAATATGTTATGAACTGCATAACCATGCTCATTGTCTGCCCACACGCTCTGTTCCCCCTTGCGCAATAAACAACAAAACCAGTTCCAAAGATCAGCAGTAAATCGGCGCAAATCAAGGAACCTGGATACCCGGTCCGTGCATGTGGAATAAACAACAAATCGACTTCTAAAGGTTAGCAGCGCGGCTTCGACTAATACTAATTGCGAGCAGTGCAGTTGTAAACTTTTCAACGTCGTATAGTTTCAAATTCTTCACTGCACTTTTTATTGTACCACGTAGGGGATAACCGGTTTGCTGTATTTGCAACAGATAGTCCCAAAGCAAAAAAGAAAAACTGATCCAACCGCTCACCTCTCCTGCATTCCCTGAACTACCATGGACACAACAGCCAGTTCCAAAATTTGTAGTTATCTCTTCTATAAAAGAATGCAAAACTTTATCAGAATTTGCGTGCTTCGCAGTCCAAAGGTCATTGCATTTAATAAGCAAATACATTATTTTAGTCACTGTCTTACGTGATGGAAATTTGGTAATATTAACCAAAAATAATTTAGCAGCTGACAAATTTATCATGGCTAAGGAATTGCATGGCTTATGCAAAATAACCAGTAAGTTTCATGATAATTTAAATCAGTTTATGCTCCTTGGTTAAACAAAATTCCAGCAGACGACATTGTGAAGGAACTGAGCTCACAAGGAGTAGTCGCGGTATATAAATTCACTACCCTCATTGAAGGTAAACCACAACCAAGTGGAGTCGTACTCCTTTCATTTGATTTGCACTCTTAACCCAGTTAAATTGATATTCTTGGTACACAGCCCGTGTAAGAGAATATATCCCCAAATCTATGCGATGCAAAAACTGTCAGTTTCTTGGACACACGGCTAAGCGCTGTAAAAATATACCAACCTGTGGCAACTGCAATCTGCCTCCTCACAATCCAACTACTTGTATTCGCGCTCTATGTGCTAACTGCTCCGAGCAGCATCCTGCTTCCTTTAAAGAATGCACAAAATTTATTCAACATAAAGAAATAATTAAATTCAAACCCCAAACAAATTTTCTTTACTTGAAGCGCCACAAATATATAGAACTCAAGCTCCTACTATCTCCTTCACACCAATTTTCGCATCAATTCTTGCTCCACATAAAATCAGCAACCATTCTGCATCAAATCCTCAACAACAACAAACCATAAAATCACTAACCAACAACACAAACCTAATATGCCAAGTACCATTACTTTTTTATGACACCTTTAACTAGCACCACAAACAAAAAAATGACTCAATCTACATAAAACGTCTTTCTCTCCAACTCTACAAATGACAATAACAACACACTTAACAGAAGCTCTTCCCTCTCTTCTCCATTAAAAAATATCAAAAATATCAACATTAATCCAAACACTCGCAAATCACATTCATTTTACATAGTGATGATAGTGATGTGTAACTTGTGCAAACTCGCTTGTCTAGTGACGGCTTATATTATAAAAGTGAATATACTATCCTGTGGAGACAGGCCTTTTGTTGTCGTTAAGAGACTGGCAAGTAGTTCGTGATTCCGCTGATACTTTTTTCTTTCTCCTTTTTCTCATATTCATGGCTTATATTTTGCAATGGAATATCAACGGTTATTTCCGTAATTACCATGAACTAATTAATACATATTGTCCTTCAATTATGTTACTGCAAGAAACTCATCTTGCTGTCAATAGTACAGCTACAACCCCAAAAAAATATATTGGCCATTTTCGCAACCTCTCTTATAACAATACCAATAAACAAGGAGTGAGCATTTTAATCAGAAGAGATCTCCCACACAAGCTTATCCAACTTAATTCTACCTTATCTGCAATCGCTATAGAAATCAACCTTACAGTTAAAATCACAGTAATATGCATTTATATCCCTCGAAACCAGCACTTCTCCTCAAAACCAACATTTCTACTCCCATAATTCTGGCTAGTGGTTTCAATTCATGGAGTTCCCTTTGGGGCTGTTCAGACACTAGTTCACGAGGTAATCATATTGAAATGATGATATAAAACTACCTTCTAACTGAATAAAACAAAATGATAGGTCCGCCACCCACCATTCAACCCATAACTCATTTACACATATTGACCTCACACTATGTTCTACAATACTTGTGTTCCTGGGAAGTATTGGATAGTCTCCATGTCATCACTACCCAATAATCACTAATATTAACTCCTAAGCTTCACACAGCATTCAGACCCAACATTAAGTTCAAAACAGCCATTGCCGATTGGCCCTAATTTCTATATAAATGTTAGCAAATCATTAAACATTAACTAGGAGACTGCAAGATCATACGTTCCGCTGCTCACTTCTCAATTCCACAGAGCAAACGCTGGGGTACCAAAACAATCGTTCCTTGGTGGAATCCATAACTGGCAACTTTTAGGTTTGATAAGCAAACTGCGTGGCATGAGTATAAACAATGTCGTTTGCCCGAAAACTTAAATACATACAAGAAAGCTAATACTTTATTTCGATACAACACAATACAATCTAAAATACTCTGACTCGAAAATCTTACTAGTAATAATAATCCTTCATCCAAACCAAAAAATATTTGGTCCGAATTTAAATTGCTTCCGGCACTAGTTGGGCAACTCAATCTAACTTCTCTATGTTAAATACTCCTAATGGTCCAATTTTCTCTTCTAATGATATCTCCAAAGAATCTAATCATTTCTCCAATATCTCACCCTAAAATCCAATAACTTCTCATCTAAATTTGCGATGTCTAATCCCCTGCCATCTTCGAAACAAATTGAATCCAGCATAACACTTGTTGAACTTGAATTAGTATTATCCTCTGTCAACGGCAAAACTCCTGTCGTCGACAGGATATCTTGCCCATGATTAAAAACCTTCCAACTGATTAAATTATACACCCACATTTTTCACAAGGGAATCTACATACAAGGCCAACAAACCTATCGGGGATATCGACAGCTTTGGACCTGGCTTTGGAAGATAGATGCTAACAGATTAATGTGGTTCGCTAATAAAAATAAACTTATCAGCCCTAACCAAGTGGCGTTCAAAAAAGGACATAGCACAATCTATGCTCTATTACACCTCGATTTGATAACTACCGCTGTTTCAAGCAAAAACCACATTAATATTTTTGCAATTGACTTTCAAAAAGCTTTCGATCGTATTGGCACTTATGTTGTTTTACGACAATTAATTAAATGGAGAGTTGGATCCAAAATTTTTAATTTCATTAAAAGTTTTTTATCCAATAGAAAATGTAGAGTCGCGGCTTATTTTCTTCTTTTCTTCTTGACAAAGGCGTTCCTCAAAGCTATTCACTTTCTGTAAATTAGTCAAATCATTTCTAAATTCTATAGCATCGACCATTTGCTGGACGCCGATGATCTTGTGATATTTTGAAAAAAATCTGATAACGCAGTAATGAATACATTCACCAACATCCTTAGAGATATATCCTGGTCTCTAGTATCAACTAAAAAACTAACATTTTACACAAATGCCGAAAAAAGTATTGACTTACTTTTTAATAATGTAAATATATTGTCTATAAATAGTCTAAAAAGTCTACATCTGATATTTGAAATATTCATTCAATAGACACTGTAAATGCATTAGAGATAGTATATATATATATATATATATATATATATATATATATATATATATATATATATATAAATATATATATATATATATATATATATATATATATATATATATATATATACATATATATATATATATATATATATATATATATATATATATATATATATATATATATATATATATATATATATATATATATACATATATATATATATATATATATATATATATATATATATATATATATATATGTTTAAGGGTAAATATAATCAAAGATTTAGCAAAATCTAATTACCCAGCACATTATTTACACCATGGCTATAAGCAGAACAAAAGTAGCCTTATGAAAGCACCCTCTATATCAAAAAGATACCCACAGCGTACTCCCTCCTTTCGATGGCATGCTCAATTCTGCTTACAAGACTTTGAACACAGACTCGCAAGATTTTCAGCTTTGATAAGTGTGATGAAATGGGAAGAGGGGAGGGGGTGCTCCTTTAAAAGAAGACCTCAGTCAGAATGAACAAATAAATCTAATATATAAAATTCTCGTGTCACGAAGTTTGTGGTAGAACTCCTCCGAAATGGCTAGACCGATTTTTATGAAATGTTGTGTTATCTTTTGTAGGTTGCGAATAGGATGTAAAGTATTTTTCACTCTCCTACCCCCACCGGTTGGGGTACCTCCCATAGAACCCTAATTTTTTTTGCTTTCTATCTCTGGAACCATTCACTCTACAGTACTGGAATTTAAGACGAAACCATGTAATATCAATTCGGCATCACTGTAAAAAAATGAGTGTGATCAATGAAGGTGCAGGGTACCTCCCATACAACCCTAATTTTGTTTGTTTTTAAAACTTTGTCCCTACAGCACTGAGATTTAAAACATTAACCGTCGTTCATTGACGTGAAGTTATTGGATACGTTCGTTTGGTGTTTCGTGTAACTTTCGTGTAACAGTTTTTTCTTATTTTACATTCATCATCCTCCATTTTTGTGATGTATTTTAAACAAAAAAATGATTTTATCTTCACAAAATTAACGAAAAGCACACATATCCATTTCATCTTCATCAAAGAATGGACCGTAATCATACTCGGGCTCGGGTAGACCATTTTCCACTGCACAATGCCAAACATTGCTCGATATCCACTTGGAATCTATCCTCAACGGCGAATAAGTTCGTGTCCACTGTCGACGTACTTGAGGTAACCGGCCCGGTACTGCTGCATCCGAAAGCGGGCCCTAGAACAGAACTGCGACACATAACAACAGCACACTTTCAGTTTCTAATTTAATATTTCACTCTCGATTTCTACTTACTTTCGATTTTTTTGATAATTTATATGGCAGAACAACGTTTGCCGTGTCAGCAAGTACTATAATATAAATCTAAGGTAATCAAATAAGGTATAAGAGTCGCAGCCAAGCGAAGACTGGGGCCCCTCTCTCCCTTTGTTAATAAAGAATTAATTAAACAAAAAAGTCATTTTTAGTTACAATAGCTTCTCCCTTCTGAAATTTCCTCTTCCCCTCGTCAAAGCACCGGAAAGTCGGAAGTAAAATATAACTAATTTACTTGATTTGTGAACAAACCTTGTTATATCATTTGTGCCTCTGTATCCAAAGTTTGCGCTAATTAGGGTGTCAATGCCAAAAACCTCTCGACCCTAATTCTGGCGAAACCGAGGCCTGCGCACAAAAAGTGGTCAACCGTCTCACCTTCCTCTCCACAAGCCTGGCAAAGCAATGTCTATCATTTGCGGACGCAAAATGACCTGTCGTCAGTCCAATCTGAAGTCTGCAGTCCCTTCTAGCAAGTGACAGAAGAAACCTTGAGTTTCTATTGGAAATAACAGGCACCATATAGCCTTTGTCTATCTTGCCTCTTACAGCCCCTCATTCGCGATTCTGTTCACAGGCAACCCAATCACTAATAGTGGTCCTAATAGTACCAAAAGGTATGGGCTAGAACAGGTTCCGGGCCGGTAAAACTGGTCTCAGATCCTTTATTCGCAAGTTTGTTCGCGATTTCATTCCCCATAAGACCAATGTGTCATGGAACCCATGCTAGCATTAGACTATTATGCTTTCCAACATAATTTAATCTGAATTTGCACAACAGTACCAACTTGGAAGTGACAAGGGGGCTGACCGAGGCCTCCAGTGCAGACTGACTGCCACTGCAGACACAAATACTTCTGCAATGCCATCTGCTCTTCACCACGTAGTCGCCCTTTCGATCCATAAACTTCCGCCTGAAAGACAGAAGCATGACTACCAAGGGCGTAATGGAGTTAGACACCGTTGAGTTCCACGAAACCCCCAGAAACCAATCCAATATATATTTTGGAGCCATCAGTCAGTGAAAATTCGACAGTAACGTTTACCAATTGAGTCATACGATCCATCCATAAATGAGCCGCTGAAATTTTTAAGCAGTACCGCATTTCTGTTATAGGATATGTGGGCACTGAGTCAATGGGCATAGAAAGGGTAGCAATACCTATGCCTGTGCTAACAATATTTCCAAGATTCCAACGCGCACACACCCGCTGCCTATTTTGCTTTAACCTACAGATGGCCTTTATGGCCTCTCCTTACAACATCTAGGACGGGAAGAATTAGCAGATCATCAAGAGCAGGGCCAGAAGTTGTCAGAAAGGCCCCCGGGCAACAGTTCTCTCTAGTCTTGATCGGGCAGATTTCACCCCCTTGACAAACAATAATTTCCCCCAGACCAACGATGAGTAGGATATTATGGGTTTGGTCACTATCTTAAAAATCCAGTTGACTTTCAAGGGTGCCAGACTGCACTTCTTACCAACAATTATCTTTCACTGCAAAAAGGCTGACAGTGCTTTCCCTACATTTAGATCAACGTGTCTTTTCCGTAGAAGCTTACTGTCAAGGACCACTCTAATATATTTGACCTCCCTGGATAGCTGAATAGTGACCCCCTTGAGTGTTAGCTACACAAAACCTTGGACCTCCCTCCTTCTAGTAAAAAAAGCTGGGTTTACCCGATGTTCATTTGCCTCACACCATGTGTCGATCTTATTCAGATTATACTGCACTTTCCTTGCATAAGAGAGTTTCCTGCTATTATGCACGCTATATCATCTACATGTGCCTGAGGGTATATATGATTAAGTGAAACAAACAAAGAGTCAATGACCATGCGCCAGAGTAGTGGAGAGAGCAGGCTACCCTGAGGGCAACCCTTCTTCACACCCGACGATACCCATAGATCCTGGTCCCCTTGCAACACAATAACCCGGTTTGCTAGCACTGAACGAATCCAATTAACCAGCACATTAGCTACACCATGGCGACGAGCAGGACAAATCATACTGTCAAAAGTAGCATTATGAAAGCACCCTCTATATCCAAAAAGGTACCCACAGCGTACTCCCTTTCGATGGCATGCTCAATCCTGCTTTCAAGACTATGAATGCCGACTCGCAAGATTTTCTGCTTGATATGTGTAATGAAATGGGAAGAGGGGAGGGGGTGCTCCTTTAAAAGAAGTCCTCTTCGTTGTCCGAATGGTTTTCTTAAATACCCTCTGCATTATTCGATATCGGTTCAAGTCCCCTTCAAAATTAATCTTTTTGGCCTCGTTAAGTGATTTTCTCGCTTCCTTTCTCAACTGATGAAGCTCTGGGTTCCACCAGAATACCGAAGTCCGGTTGAGAGGATTTTGAGACGGAGAAACAACAGTAATGCTGACATCCAGCGATGGATTGGGTTTCTCAACCGCCATTGCATAATCTGGTTCACATTTCAAGGTTTTCCCGCAACACATCCCTAAATTTATTCCTGTCAGTTTTCAATATATTCTTAGCGTGTAATGGCTGTAAAATCCTCTCACCACACCTGAACTCAACATACCTGAGGTCCGATAATGAGTCTTATTCAGGACCAAAAGCGACCATCCCACCCAATTGTTGGTCAGAGTAATGTCTATTACCTCCTGCCTCCTAGCAGTGAGAAAAGTAGGTTGACAGCCTTTATTTTGAATATTAAGTGCGGAGGAAATGACAAAGTCGAAAAGCAGGAGCCTATGCTCATTGTATTTACTACTTCCCCAGATGGTATACTGGGCATTAGCATCACAACAAACTAAGCACCAGATGTGTTTCCTCATAATACTCCACTAAGTCCGCAACCTGCCTAGGGGGTGGTGGTAGAAATGCGTCATATGAAAAAGAAGGAGGAGCAATCACGAAGTGTGACTCTCCATGATTGCTTTTGTAACTCACTCTAGCGGCTCCAAGATGCTGGCAACAAAATTGATTTAACTTGGTAATTTCTAGCTGAGAAGAGACTATAAGACTGGTTTCTGGCCTACTGGAACTCTCGTCATATAGTACCTTAACCCCCTTCAACCCATCAAAACCACATAGACGTCCTTTATAGACCCACGGTTGCTGATTAGGAGTTACATATACGAGTATACTCAGAGGCTCAAAATATTTGTATTGCGTAGTTGGGATAGTGTCACAGTTAACCAGTTACGAACCATAAGCTTTTTGACAATTTTGTCAGTTATGCATATCACAGATACGGATGGATTATGTCGTTTTTTCAATAAACGATGTGGCGAGTTTTTTAGTCGCAGGTAGGCATTGTCAATACAATGGAAATTAATTTAAAAAACATTTTTTATGTTTTCTGAAATGGTACATTTTTTGAAATTAATAATGTAACATATACAATATCTTAACAATATTTAAGTTATTTTATTTATTATTATATGTACAATAATTATTAATAATTAGAATACATAATAAAGGAGCACTAGCTGCCACGGCTTTTGGCTCTCTGGTACATATAGGCATTATGATAAGTTATTTTACTAAATATAAAATACTTACATAAAATGGATCAAAGCTAAAGTTATAAATAATGTTTGATTGAATTAAGAAATTGTTAATTTTTAATATGTTCACATTATTTATTGTTTTTAAAAAGTTTGATCGGGATTGATTTTGAAAAATCTTAAGTCGTATTACGGAAAATTATGTACATTCATCGAGAATATGAGTTACTGTCAGAGGAGTTGAATTGCAATATGGAATGATTGTATTCCAGAGCCTTTTAGTAAGTGTATATGTGTGAGGTTTCTGTGTTCGATTCGAAGGCGGGTGAAAGCTTGTAAGTGGTCGCAACGACTGTTCGGAGGGTACGTTGCCTTCGTACCATCTACGTTCATATTGGCATAGTGGTGGGTAATGTTACGCCATTTGTCCATTCTTAATCTATTTAGATAATAATATATTGCTCTGAGAACTAACGTTGTTTCCGAGATCGTCCACTACAGCAAAGGAGGTGTTGCTATCCATAGAGGAGGCGTCTGTGAAGAGAAATTTCCAAGATTTTTCTAGAAAGGGTTGAGTTAATTCTCGGAATAAGCATTGATACGTTTGAGTGCTTGTATTGCTTTTCGAATATGGTTTTAGGTCGAGAAGGAACGAGGATTTCAAGTGGCGCCAAGGTGATGAATTATCATGTTTTTTCAATATGGGAAGCGTGGAAAATCCCAATTCTTTCACATACTTAATACACTTTATGATGGTAGAGTTTCTTCTAAGGCTGCATTTGTACTGTAAAGCTCTCTTCACTGTTTTGTGCAAAATTATATTATTGCAGCAGAAGAGCTTAGGAATAAGTTTTAAGGTATTGCATGTGACCATTTCATCAATACTTGGTAAGCCAGCTTCAGTTAGAATACAATGAATTGGTGTTGTTGGATATGCTTGTATACTCCTTCGAGCAGCGGTGTGACATGCGGGTGTAATAAGTTTTAAATTACTTTTAGCACAATGTCCGTATATTTCTAATCCATATGCTAATTTTGATATAATTAAGGATGTGGTTATATTAATTAATGTAGCTGAGTGAATCAAACAATGTTTGGAAGATAGATATTTAATTATATTAAGCCTAGCAGCTATGTTCTTTTTTAAATATATACAATGTTCCTTAAATTTCTTATCAAATAATATTCCAATTTTAAAGTATTAGTGTGAACAATGTTCATATTTTTATAATGAAAATTTGTAAAATTACATGAATATTTTTTACATATATGAAAAGTTTTACATTTCTCATAGGCGATGCTAGCTCCTGATTGTTCGGACCATTTGGAGATGTCTGTTAATAGGTCTGAAAAATGTTTCTCAACTGCTCGCAAATCGTTAGTTTTAGAAAAAACTATAATATCGTCAGCATACATAATATGTGATAGTTGTCTATAGTTTAGAGCGATATTGCTGATTTCATTAAATGCGATAACGAATAGAACTGCTGAAAGGGGAGATCCCTGCGGAATGCCATTGAATAAATTATATGACTGGGAGTAGTTGTTATTGAGCTTTACGTTAAATGTTTGATTTGTCAAAAAGGATTTGATGAAGTTGTATAATTTTTTTCCCACTTTCAATATAGCCAATTGTCGCAAAACTATATGAGCTCTGTCGAAAGCCCTTTCAAAATCAAGACTTAACACAGATACAAGATTTCTATGTGCCAGAACTGTAGCTGTAAAATGATCGAAGTACAAAAGTGTGCCATGGCCTTTCTTGAAGCTAACTTGATGGGGACTGATGTAATTGTTTTTTCGAGCGTACCACATTAAGCGCTTTGCAATGATTTTTTCGATTATCTTTTCAAGGCAAGGAAGAAGGGAGATTGGCCTGTAACCGGTAATTACTGTTGTGGGTTTATTTGGTTTCTGTATAGGAACAATAGATGCGCTCTTCCACGCTTGAGGATAAACACCTTGATCCAGAATATTATTATATAGTTTAATAATTTTGTCTTTGAGGCTCGGGGGCAAATTTTTGACCATAGGAAGTGATATTCTATCTCTACCAGGTGTTTTACCTATCATTGCAGAAATAGTGGTATTGAATTCGTAACACGTTATTTTAGTTTCAATTATTTTAGCTTGTGGAGAGGGATAACCGTTTTGGAAATCATGATTTAGAATTAGGTTTTTATTAGTAATGAAAGATCTGTGGAAGTTTGAATTATGGGAATACAAAGACCACGTAGAAGCAAAAAACTCGCAAATATATTTTGCATTGTAAATAGGACCATGAGGTGTTTTAATAAACTTGATTGAGGATTGAGAATGTAACCCTGCAAGCATTTTCAAGTCAGACCAAAGTTTTTTTGGATTGGTTTGGGGAGTTATTGAAGCTGTTAAAGTCTCAAGACTTTTTCTTTTAGCTTCCTTAAGTTTTTTCGTAAATATAGCGTTAGCTTTCTTATACTTCAATAAGTTTATGCTTGAACGCATTCTATATTCGATCCATAGTTTCTGTTTTTCTGTTGGTGTGTTGAGAAATGTGTAGGTGAGCTATCATTCAGTACGATAAGATTTTCAGATAAAATCAGATCTTCTAAAATTTTTCCCTTGTGGTTAGCTGTGTGGGAACCCCAAAGTGGGCTCCAGAAGTTAAAATCTCCACGTTGAAGCAATGATTATTGGTGATGAAAATTGGCTAGTTATGTCCAGTAATTCTTTCAAACTAGATTGTTGTTGTGGTGGAATGTATAGGGATAATATGGTAAATTTTAAGCCTATGTTAATTTCTATGGCAATATTGGCAATATTTGATTGGACATTTATTCGAGTATGAGAAATGTCCGTTTTTTACAAGTACTGCGATTCCCTGTTTAGAGGTGGATATTATCGGTAAATTGTAAAAGTAACTGGTATATTGTTTTGGGACTGCTGCTGATTTGTTTGCTGGTATTTGTGTTTCTTGAAGACAGATAAAGCATGGGTTTTTTTCTTTGATAAGTATTGGTAATTCGTTAAAATTGTTGTAATATCCTTTTATATTATATAATAGTTTCATTACAAAATGATAACAAAATTAAGAACATAAAGAATTCTTATTATTTGCTTTTAATATGTGCGTAATTTAAATGTATTAAGAATCTGATTCAGAGTTAGTGTTACTGTTGTTAGTTTGGTTTATGTTGCTTAATTCTTCATCGTCTGAAATGTTGACTGTAGGGTGAAATAAGTGAAGGTCAGCGGTTTTATTTGAGATTGGTTTTAGAGAGTGAGGGAGAGTGTTGGTTGATTGAGAGGTAGTGGAAATATTTGAGGGGGTTAAGAAAGGTTGGTTGTTGGATTTGTTTTTGTGTGCAAGAGTAAATGAGGAAGTATTCGGAGTAGATTTTAATAAGGGTTGATTTAAATAGTTTCTTTCAGGTGAAAGAGTAGAGGAGGGAGAGATTTGGTTGATTACTGTGCTTGGGCTATTGCGCGAATCGTTTATTGAAAAAGTTGAGTTGGTTTGAGTGGTTGGAGGTTTACTATTATTATTGTTTTTAACAGCTTGGGCAGCAACTGCAGAGTATGATGTTTCTGATGAAGCGGTAGTAGTCATTGTTGTTTCTTTGTATATTTGCTTCACGCATTGAACATTTGTTGTTGATTTTTAATTTTAAAATTTCTTTAGCTTGTATGAATTTAGTGCATTCAAATGAAGAAGCCGGGTGCTCTGCTGCACAATTTGCACAGTAGGTGCGTGTGCATGGTAATGGGGAATGAGGAGGCAAGTTGCATTGTACACAGGAAGGGGACCGTTTTAAAATTTAGCTATATGGCCAAGCAATTGACAATGCTTACAACGCATGGGACTATAAGGTCTAATCACCATTCTTCTCCAAGCTATATCTATTTTTTCTGGTAAATTGTAGAGATCGAATGTTAATAGAACTACACCACTTGGAACCATTTCACTATTAATATTTTTTTTGAATGTAAAGACGTTTGATACACCTTTAGGGCTCAGTTCTTCAATTATTTGTGCCTCAGGAATATTATTAAGGAATGGCGCATAAATTGTGCCTTTTGTTGAATTTAGATTTTCGTGGTATTTGGCTGATATTGAACATAAGCCATGTAGTTGTTTCTTTTTTATTATTCACCAAAAGCAACAAATTTCCGTTTCGCAGTTCAGAAATAGATATTTCCTTACTAATTAGGTTTAGGGATTTGTTAACCGCAAAGCACGAGTAATGTGATAAAGGTTTTTTTGTCGTCAGTTGATTGGACTATAATAAATTTTGGATCAGGTTGCTTAATTTGCAGAAGGTCTGGGTAGATGTCAATTTTTGCATTTTTTGCACGTTTGCGTTTTCTTTTATTGGTTACTTCAGCAAGATCGGCGAACCGGTTATTGCTGAGGTCGAGGGGCCGAGGGTTAAATACTCTCAGTATATGTGTCGATTAGAAGCACTTATTTTGGAGAAAACCGAAATAAAAAAGAAAAGCACAGAAAAGTAATGAAAAAATTAACACTTTGCGACTATAGCAATAAATCAAAGAAAACACGACTAGTAGGCACGAGTGTCAGTCGGTGACTGATATATTTAAGTTAATAATGTTTAATTTATGTGGGGTTGACGGGAATAACAAACATATTTGCAGATATCACATTTAATATTCATAACTGGTTAGCTGTCGTACGAAGTAGAGTGTAACTACAAGGTGCTTCCATCAACGAATTATTTCTTCGTGAATTTTCAAAACAATAGAAAAGCGTAATAAGCAGCCGACCAAAGTACATATAACTTAAAAGAAATGACAGTTCACAAAGCGGAATATAAAAATTGTAATTACTCTATGAACACAGCTAACTATAATTAATTGAACAATTCTGTGTTGAGTTTAAAAAATAATAAGAATAATTCATTGTTTGGTTCTTTTCAGAATTCAATTGGAAATAGCTTTTCATCAACTAGTAACAATCAGAATCAAATTTCGATGGCAGCTTCTTGTGCACACTTGTTACATTATCCTCAATCCACCAACCATGAGCAGGTTCGTTCTGCTTTATTAAAGCAGAAGAAACAGCTTATTTCTCGGGAATACATACTTGATCACGAAAACAAGGATAGTGATAGTAATTATTCCCTAAATATTTCTACATCTAGGGGGAACTTGAGTGCAAAATCCTCAGAACTCCATAGTCCAAACAAAGCGACATTAAAAATTCATCAGTTTTTAGTACGGACTTTCAGCAGCCCAACAAAATGTAATCATTGCACCTCACTTATGGTAGGACTTACTCGCCAGGGTGTTGTTTGTGAACTCTGTGGATTTGCTTGCCACACTGCTTGCTGTCAAAAAGTCCCTACATCGTGCCCTGTGCCAGTGGATCAAACAAAGCGTCCACTTGGCATAGATCCGACACGTGGTATTGGTACGGCATATGAAGGCTATGTAAAAGTTCCTAAAATGGGAGCCGTTAAGAGAGGATGGATGCGACAATTTGTTGTTGTGTGCGACTTTAAGTTATTTCTTTATGACATCTCAGCAGACCGGGGTGCTTTACCCAGCATTAACGTAGCACAGGTTTTAGACATGCGGGATCCCGATTTTGCTGTAGCTAGTGTCCGCGAGAGCGATGTAATTCATGCTGCCAAAAAGGATGTACCATGCATATTTAGGGTAAGTTGTTTTTATTTTACTAATGTACTTTTTAAGAAAAACGGGCTGGGGGTTATAAAATCTAACTTAAGTCCATCCTTGTGTATAAGATACATTTTACCTTTATTTAATTTTTTTATAAATGTAAATGGGAATTGTCTGCGAACGCTAAATATTGCTCTCTTTATTACAATGATATCTAAATAAGCTGAAATTCACAAAAATTATAAAATAATCTATAATCTTATAATCTATAAGGTTAAAAATAATATTATACAAAATTTGTTTAATTAATCTTTCATGGGCAGTACTTTGTCGCCGCCGTTGTAAAGATTTGAATTTAATTTTGTTTAAAATTATTTATTTTCTATAGTTTGTTTTATTTAAGTTTATTGTGTTATCAAACATTTCTATTTAAACATTGTTATTGTTGTAAGTTTTCTACCGACAGTCTGATAAAGGCTCCGCAGTAAAATTTGTAACAAATCACTATATTACCAAAAACTTGGATAAGATTAAAAATAAAAAATTCCTTCCTTTCCTTCCTTTCATTTAAAAATATTTTTGAATATAATAAAGTTTTATCTGACAAGAAAAATGTAACCGAACGATAGGAGGGAACATATAGAGAAGCAACTCTTTGATTGTAATAAATACCAAATACATACATAGTTCATAGTTCAGAATGACAGAAGTTGCAAAAAAAATTTTTTTAAATATATTGTAAAATTTGTTACGTAAATTTGTTTTGAAATAAAAATACAAATACCCATAACTAGTTTTTTCGATTCAATCTCGTATAGAATTGATGTATATATTCCTAATTTTGTAAGCTAAAGTAATATAAATAATTCAATTATGTCTTGCAAGTGCGAATTAACATAACAAATAAAATTGTAGAACTTCAAACCAATCAGGTTGAAGTCCGGTTAAAATGATTTCGAGATACCCTTCACCTTAAGATGATTTTTCAACCCATGCCAAAACAAATAATGTGAGTGTACAAATTGAACTATGTTGATATTGGATTTATATAACATTAACTTAATAATCCAAGTAAGCGTGGCGACTGAAATGATTACCAAGATTTATAATCTAATTTTATACCATTACAGTAGATATTACTTCAATATCTCGTATAGATATCGTGTTATACTTTTCCGTTTATAGTGAGTGTTGTATTTTAAATAACCCGTTAATTTTTAATTTCTGGTTTTCTACTGGTACTGTCATTTAGTAGTAACAAGCTACCCGTTTGTTACATACGCGCTAATATTGATCAAAAAACAATACTACCAATTTATTATTATATTATGAATTGGAAGATACATAGGAAAATTTTTAGTGGGGCTTATATTAATTTATCGTATCAATATGCGTTTTCCCAACCAAAGATCGTCCATATATCTGCTACAGGTCGCACACACTATTTATTTATGAATATGTGTTAAAATGGGGCGACGCAATCCCCATTTTACGCAGTGTCTAGCAGGACTCACATATCCATAAAACAAAACTATCACTATACCAACAATTATGTGTTCATAAAGCTATGTATCTGCTTCAGTCTGATGGTTCAGGATATGCTTTTGTAAAGTTTCATTAAGATCATTGTGCTATACTAATAACGATAGTTTACTAAAATTATAGTATTTTTGCTTTATTACTTGCTCATTTGCATTTCTATAAAATTGAGCATGGTAAATATGTTTTTAGGTGACTAAATGCTATACTAATATGGCATAACCACATAGTACCTACAGTGTGCACTTTGGTATGAGGGAACGTTTTTGTATACGATTTATTTGATTAAGTTATTGAATAATGAATAACACTAGATTACAGCAATTTTCCGCAGCAGGTATCATTACATTTTCTTTATGTGTCGAACAAAAACGAGTTCGACAGACCACTTCACAGCGGTGTTTGGACATGATAAAGCGTAATCCTGTTGATTTTTGGCGTCGATTAATAACTGTTGATGAAACGTGGGTCCACCACTACACACCTGAAACCAAAAATCAATCGAAACATTGGGTGGAAGCTGGTGGAAGTGCTCCGAAGAAGGCGAAGGCAGTGAAATCGGCTGGCAAGGTTATGGTCACTATATTTTGGGATGCACACGGAATATTGCTCATCGATTATCTTGAAAAAGGATCAATAATCACAGGTAAGTATTATCGTGCATTATTGGATCAATTGTATTGATGCAATCAAGGAAAAACGACCACATTTAAAGAAGAAAAAAATGCTCTTTCTTCAAGACAACGCACCGATTCACACAGCATTAGATACGATGCTAAAATTACGTGAAATACACTTCGAATTGGTTAATCATCCACCTTATAGTCCAGATTTAGCTCCTAGTGACTTTTTCCTGTTTCCAAACTTGAAAAAATGGCTCGCAGGAAAAAGATTCATCTCAAACGAAGAAGTGATTACCGAAACTAACGCGTATTTTGAGGGTTTCCCGAAATCGTATTATTCAGATGGTATAAAAAAGTTGGAATATCGTCTTACTAAGTGTGTTGAAATAAAAGGAGACTATGTTGAGAAATAAATGGTTTTTGAAAAAAAATTTTTTTTTTCCTACTTAAGTAGCTTCAATATCAATCCGCCCTCGTATATATTTATTTTGTTTTACTATCAGTAGTTATTGTGTCCAGTAGTTCCAGCAGGTTGCAGCTCGCTGACGATGCCTTACGGAAGGCGTTCGCACTGGCACAGTTTGGTAGCAGGTGATTTACAGTCACTGTATTCTGACGGCAAAACAACCACATTTGAGCAGATCTACCAAGCAGTGGGTGTTCCTGAGAGAGCTGTGTATGTCCTAGCCGCAGACGAACGAAGGTTTTTAACTCGTAGCAGCTACTAGTTTTAACTCGTAGCAGCTACTAGTAATAGGGTCAGCCGGAATAATTCCATATACATTGCAGGTGGAGTAATGAGGACGTAATGAAATCAATTCCCCAGATTTCAATGCCAGCAAATGAAATTAAATTTTCCTATATATGTCCTTTTTTGTTAGGGAAGGGAAGATGTGTGGTGGTTCGTTCAGCGCTGACCTTTATCTATTGTCGGCCAGCTCGTTTCCGCGGGTGCCGACATAGCTTGAAACGCACATAGTTTTAATCGTACTTTTGTGTTGTATAAGCTTTTCTCGAATGATTTGGATCAGGAAATACATATATATTATACTTTTTTGTATTATCTATTCTCGACGGAAACTGCCTATGTAGTTTATACAGCGTTTGGTAGTTTATATAACAATTCATTAGTACCCCATTAAGGTTAGGTATTAACCGCATGGTACTTTCAACATTATAATTGATAGTAAGCATGATTTTATTAAAATAAATTTAATTGGGATAGTTGGGAAGGCGTGGATACTTCTGCCATGAGCTTGAGGTGACCGTATATATACAGGCCGTAGTCAATCCTGGAGAGTAGTAATGCTGTGGTGATCCTGATTAAAGTTGTCATGTATATATGGTAGTGGTTGGAGGATAAGTATTTGATAATATTAAGTCTACTAATTAAATTACATCTTAAATAGATATGGTTTAAAAGTTAATTTATTGTCAAAATAAAATACCAAGTATTTTTATTTTGATAACACAATCTATTTTAATATTGTTAAAAATTCGGTAATATCACATAATATAAGCCAGAATTTGGATCTGACAGTATCTAGGTCGGATGTTTTGGTAAAGAAAATAACGCCATTGGTTAGTTTATACTTTATTAGCATATCGCTGTGGTATGCCGTTGGAAAGATTATGAGTATCGGAGAGAACGTTATTTATTTTTACCCTAAACCGTCTCCCAGTTAAAAGGTCTTTAACAAAGTAAAAAGTATTTTGGCCAACTCTCCACTTTGCTAGTTGCCTTAAAACAACATGAACTCGGACGCGATCAAAGGCTTTTCGAAATCTAGACTGAGAATCGTGGCATGGTTTCTATTCGATAAGGCAGTAGATAAAAAATGCTCAATATGTAATGAAGCGTCGGTAGTTCCCTGCTATTTTTTAAGGCAATTTGGTGGGAATTTATAAGTTTATTTTTAAGAGCCACATAATTCTTTTGGCCATTATTTTTTTTAGTACTTTCCCTGTGCTGGGAAGAAATGGGACGAAACCCAGATACAACTGGACTACTTTTATTAATGTCTGGAATTGGTATAATTGCAGGAGTTTTCTAAACCTGAGAGTATACAGTTTCGAAAATATTGTTGTAGAAGGCGACCAACCTATGTACTAGGTGTTTAACATGTCGTATCTATCGTTCTATCATGCCCTGGTGTTTTGCCCCACAAGGACGCTACAGTACAAAAATATGTAGAAGATATTTGCGAGTCTAACCAATTTGTTTGAACTGTGTGTGTAATTTAGGTTTAATAATTCTATTTTTTCAGCAGCGAAATTTTCTTTGGAAGCATTTAATAAATAGTATGTTGCCATCCTTCATGATGAAGTGAATTGAGGGTCGGAAATTGATTCCGACTAACATCCTAATATCTGAACATAGCCTTTTAGGGGAGGTGGTAGGGTTAATTGATTTGGTGAGATTTTTAGACTTATACGATTGACCGCTTTTACGTTTTTTATGAAACTAGCATTTCCAATTTTTAAATCTATTAACTTCCTAAAGGTGCGTACACGTTTGTAATCAGACCAATAAGTTTGTTTTGCTTTACGAAGATTGGATAACTCGATAATCCACCAAGCGACTTTAATTTTGAAACATTCTGGATTTGTTTGTGGGATTGCCATGTGGGCAGCTGTTCTAACAATTTTTTGTATATTGGCTGTTTCTTTGTTGATATTTATACCTTTTAGCTTTAAAAAAGGTAAAAAGGGTATACTAATTTTGTGCTTTTGAGAGGTGTTGAAATTTCAAGAAGGAGGCGTGGTAGGTAGGACATATATATACATATATGATCAGAATCACTTTCTAAGCAATTTTTATTTTGTCTGTCCGTCTGTGGCCACTTTTTTTCTACACCGTTAGAGCTATTTTAATTAAATTTTGCAAAAGTATAGTCTGGACAAAGATACAGAACCAGATGGCTATATGGGCCGATTTGGACAAAGACCACGCCTACCTCCCATATAAGGAAGCTTTTTCACCTTTTTTAAAATTACTGTAACTTTGGTCTAATTGATGGAATCGTGACGCAATTTGGCAGTTATGGAGATGTGGGTCCTACTAAACACTATGCAAAATGTGGGCGGTATATATTAACTGCCACGCCTAACAAATTTTCATAACTTAAGATCTGGTAGAGATTTGTGGACGAAATTTTACGGGAAGGAATATGTGTACATTATAAAGGTATCGGCAATGGGGTTGATCAGGGAAAATACACGCCCACTTCTGATATAAAGATGGTTCGGGTTTAAAATTAAAATTGCCCTACCTATGTTCGTATTGATGCCAGCGGAACAAAAATTGCCAAAAATATACATGGGGGCCATAATAGTGTGTGTGCAGAATATTGAGATCATAATACAACTGCCACGCCCACAATTAGCCAACGTTCCTATTGAAGATATATCAACCAAATTTCACAGGGATGCTGTGGGAGCCAACATTAAACACCGCATAACAAATGGGCGTGGTATTTTTACAGCCACGCCCACTATTGTCATATTATTATAACTTGCGACCTATACAATATTTTTTTTGGCCAAAATTATATATTAGTACGTATGTGGACCTTACAAAGCCATTTACAAGAATTGGGGTCTATCAGATAAAGGATACGCCTCCCTCCCATATAATGTACTTTGGGGCCCCCACCTAAAAGCAATTACCCTATCTATGCTTCTAGTCATGATATATGAATAGAAATTTGTAGATGTATACATTGGATCTATACTAGTATCCATTCCAAATATGGGCAGATTATTAATGGGCGTACTATTTTTAGAACCACGCCCACTATTGACATATTATTATAACTTACTACCTATACAATATTTTTGGACTAAATTTTATACTATTACGTAGATGGACCCTACAAAGCCATACACAAGAAATGCGGTCGATATAATCAATTGAAGGTACCCCACCCAAAAATACCGTAGATGTGCTCCTAATGATGATTTATGAAGAAAACATCCCCGCACGCCCAAGGAAAGGGTATTTCGCAGTCGGTCTAACCCAACTTTAGACTTCTTTACTCGTTTTCACTAATTTTGGTAGCCGGATTGATAAATATTTGCCAGTCGGCTTTGTTAAATATGAATTTAATTGCGTTAATGCAAGGAAATGATGACTCCAGTGTATGTCGCCCAAAGTTTTTGAATTGAGTTTTGGAGCAGTTTGTGCTGAACATCAATGCTTGTGAAGGTCCCGTGCTTTGGAAAATGCGTCAGCAAACCATCATTTAAAACTACCGAATTGTGGGAAAGAAAAATGTCTTCTATTTGTTAACCCTTTTGATTAACGGTTAAAGATCCCTATAAGGAACTCCAGGTATTAAAATCACCAAGGAGTATGATGGGTGTATTGATATGGAAATAATATTGTCAATATCCCTAGACGAAACAATTGGTTTGGAGGAAAGTACAGGGATAAGATAGTAAACTTAATTGTTAGTTGATTTTCAATTGCTATAACTGCTATATTTGAAACAATTGGTACCTGTTTGTACGGGAAGTTGCTTTTGATAATCACACCTACACCTTGTTAAGAGTACTTATTTATATCATGGTTAAAGAAATAACCAAAGTAGCTTTCTGGGATAGGAGAAATGGAAAATTTTCTTAATAAGTTGTTAATAAGTAGTTTTAGGTAGAGTTAGAAGCGAAAAAAATGGAAGGAAACTGGACTAAATAGATTATTTTATATGGAAAGTGCGTTTTGATTATTATGGCAATAGCTTGTTTATTGGAGTTGATAATCGGTAGGTTGTGAACGAGGACTAAGTACTGTTTGGGAGATATTATTAATAATTGAAGATTATTGTAATTGCTTATTAAGCAATTTATATTCCAATGCAGTGCTGCCATATTAGAAAAGTATTTGTTAAAATCTATAAGGAAGAGACTAGTGGGTGAGAAAACTAAAGAAAAAGAATGGAGTGCGCTTACAACCAGAAGGAGTAGTCAGCATGGATGAGTATCACCTTTCGGAATAACCGAAATTATTTATGCGCTCCTTTACTTTCCTTTCTTACGAAGGTGTTTGGTTTGTTCTATATTAGTGCAAGTATGTTCTAGTTTGTTGGAGTAAGGTAGTAATGTGGAAATTTCAATATTGTGTATTTTGATAAGAGAAGAAATTGATGAGTTAGAAGTGTTGTCATTAGTGTTGCTGTTGCTTTTATTGTTGGAGCTGTTGTTGTTGGTTCTGTTCTTATTGGAACTGTTATTTTTTTATTGAATTCTTTATTGTAAGATCATGAGAGGGATTCGTCATTGAGTTTTGTTGTGGATATTTAAGTATATTAGAAAAGTTTTATGCTAAGGAAGGATGGGGATATTTTCTTTATACTCTTTTATCGCATCACGCGTGCTGCATTTGTCTAGTCTTGTTTTTAAGCATTTTTTCGATCCTTGAATTTGGGGCACGAGTAAGCGTAAAAAAGATATTTATTTCTTTATTATTGTGTAGGGAATTTAAAGTACCGCGACCTTTCGATATATTGTGCCCCTGGCGGAGCCTTGGAAGAATCCTAAGTATTTCCTGCGGGTGTGCAAGAGCGCCGGACAATGCAAATACGTCTCCTCTTCCTCCATACAGAATTTGCAGGAGGTGACCCCAATCCTCACCGTATATGAGTTCAGTTTACAGTGTCCTGTGAGTAGGCCTTTCATCATACTAAGATTATTCTTAGAGAGATTGATGAGTGATTCGAATCTTTTTAGGTGGTATGCCCTAGCAGACTCTTGGAGCAGACTCATTTATACTCAGTTGGTTGAACAGCTTGCCCTTGCCTGCAACACAGAAGGGTTCTGGGCCAATAAAGGGTGTTGCAGCCCCTTTCCGTGCAAGTTCGTCGGCAATCTCATTCCCTTCTATGCCAGTAAGTCTTGGAACCCATAGAATGGTAACTTTGTTGCGTGAACCAAAAGCATTAAGTTTTTTGATGCACTCCCATACCGGTTTCGAATTTACCAGATAAGAGGAAAGTGCCCTAATGGCCGCTTGGCTATCCGATACGATGGCAATTTTCTTGCGCTCGTGACCGTTTACTGCCCTCGTCATTTTGTGTTTTCACAAATATGTGCAGGGATGTAAGTTCAAGTATGACGTTCAGGGCGGCTGTAGGACAGGTTCTCAGAGCCCCAGTTATACAGACGCCAACAAGCCTTCGCACCTTAGCTAGTGTCTGCGCAAAGTTTAGTAGTTTTGCTTTCTTGGCCTACAGCTTCGCACCTTAGCTAGTGTCTGCGCAAAGTTTAGTAGTTTTGCTTTCTTGGCCTACAGGACCGCTCCATAAGTGATCATTGGGCGTACTATCATGATATACATCTATCGCAGGGTGTTGGGATTGCATCCCCAATTTTTCCCCACGACTGATCAGCATATCATGAGAGATCCTTTCACTTTACTGATTGTGTCATTGATGTGAGACCTCCATGATAGTTTTCTTTCTAGTACGATACCTAAAAATTTTATTTCAGATAGAACATTGATCTCCACTCCATTTAGTTAAATGCTTTTAAGATTTTTGAGTTAATATTTCCTCGTGAAAGGGACAACAGTAGTTTTTAGAGGGTTTATTTTAAGCCCCATCCTGTTGCACCGACCACCTGTAATTCTTAAACCACATTGTAGTAGTAGTTCACATAGTGTACACTCGAATTTTCCCCTGCATGTAATAGCTATGTCGTCAGCGTATCCTTGACTGCATAATCCCAGGTGTTTCTATACCGATTAGTTGGTTTACTAATCGGTTGCCGATTCCTTGGGTGCAATACCGAAGGATCGTGATGATGACTTCAAGTGCAATACTGAAGTCTGATATCTTTTTGGGTACAGTACCGAAAGAGTGTTGTGGATAATCAAGTATTAATTTTTAATTAACCTTGTGGTTGAAAGTGGCGACAAAGAAAACACTGTTGAATGGTTGACTTCAAAAGTATATCTCAATTTTTATTTATAAATTGATTGAATTTATATTATAATTTTGATTATGCTACAGAAATAAATATATTTGTGGTGTCTGCAATTATGTGCAAGGCACCAGCGTTTGTGCATACGTAGGGCAAATTAATACTTTAGCCCGCATGTGTACGGAAATGCTGATGAGGCTTCACACGCTGTATATCCGTTCATCGGGTGTACTGCTTATTCTGCGTTCACGAGCGGGCATTGGTGATGGGAATTGCTGATTGGAGTTTTGCGTTGGAGCAGGTACAAACATCCTCCCGCCTGTTGAGCATATTCTCAACTTCGAATTAAATGCTGTTTGCGCGAACCCGTTCTCGAAAATCTGGAGCTCGTCGCCTCTTTTGCTTCGAATATCGCTGGTAAGAGATCCAGATAAGACAGATCAATGTGATGAGCAAACTGATATATCCGATGCTGAACTGATGGACTTCTCGGCTCTTAAGCGGTAGATCCATTTGCTCATTGTTTTGCAATTGTTGCACATGTTCATGTAGGACTTGAATATCGTCCGTCAGGTTGGATTGGTATTCTAATGAGTGTGTTGCAGCCATTATATAATCTGCGATCAACTCAGTTAGATTCACTTTCGATATGATCGTGCTGGTGACCTTTGAAACATATGTCCGATGTGCCATTATGGTTGTATACTCATCTCTTATGGTGCATCCTTGTCTCAAGGTTAAGGTTCCTATTCCCTCCAGTAATTCTGTAAGGATGTCTGAACCGCAGATGACGCTGATTGTACGAGCTGGCTGTGCGATGTAGATCCATGAGTTTTCTTTAAGTAATGGAATCCATTGAGGTGAGTCGTGTGTGCGATGAACCTTGCAGCTTTTTGGGTTTGGAGTTTGACATAATATTTCCATCTCACATAGTCGATTGGTTGATGTAATGCGATGTGTTGGATGTAATTGCTTGCATACATGCATATTAGAATTGAATGCAGTGCATGTTGACAATTCACCTGCTGATAACGAATAATATTTGTCTCGATGTAGATTAGTGACTATATACTCGATTGTCCCTTCCAACATGAAAATTCCAGTGCCTCCCAATATAGGTAGTCGAGTCACATGTACCAATTCGAATGGTTCTTGATTAGTTAATGGTAACTTAAGACGCACAATCATCTCAGTTGGCGTGATGCGTGCTTCCACAGAGATGAGTTTAAGGATCTCAATGGTATTCTTGCTGGGATCTTGTAACGTTGGTGGGAGATGGTCTTTGATTGCTCTCAGTTGTTGTTGCAGCTGAGACGGATACAGCAGAAGAGGATTGAGCTGTCCATGATGTGTGTCCGTCAGTACATCTAAAAAGAGCTCTTGATTTCGTTGGTAGTCCTGCATAGCCATAAGTACTCGACCGAACATCGCATTAAACATTTCGGCTATTGCATGGTGGGATTCTGACTTTGTGAAGTTGTCCTGCTGGCTATATAAATATTTTATTTGCTTGTGTAGTTGTTGAATTTGATCCTCAGATTTCTTTAAAATATTGCTAGTGGAGTCAATTACCGATGTTTGGTTTCGAATTAGGTGCAGAAGATGTTCTTCGTTGCGGGATATGCCGTTTATCGTTGCAGACATTTCTTTAGCATAGTTGGAGTCCAAAATTCCAAACGCATTCAACAAGCTTCCAACAATTGCTAATGGAGCGTCTCGCCGTTGACGATGGATTTGTTCGTCGTATTGTAAGTACTCATCATCTTGTTGGATTAGCTGCCATTTAGTACGGAACTGGTCCACAGTTTTCTCACAATTAATTGTACCGCTTTGGATACGTGAACACGCTCGCTGCATTGCAGTTATTCCTTGCATTATGTTGTTGCACTCAAGCCAGTATTGGGACATATTGTAATACACAACTATATTCCAATCTGTTGTTGTTAAGTAAGTCACACCCATTTTTTCGAAATAGAGTCCTGTTTGACTTCCGAAGGGTACCTTAGTAATGGGATCATCAGCAATTAGAAAGCATATGCATAGCAACAATACTGACGAGGGTGACACAGATCGTCTTCGCTTAGCTGGTGTATGACTTATGCCGTCTTTGAGATTTGTGGCTTCTTCTACTGGAGCTGGATGCTTATCAGGTTGTTCTACTGGATTACTTTCGGTAGACATGGGTAATGGTGCGAGTAAATGGACGCCTCTTCTGGTGAGGCCTGTTGAAGTTCGAATTTCCGCTACTCGCACTAGGCCGTCAGCACCAGGAAATGTTTGAGTTACTCGACCAAGCCGCCATTTAATAACTGGCAAGTTATCCTCCTTCATTAATACCATTGTACCAGGCTGTAAATTATGACGCATGGTCTTCCATTTGTAGCGATGCTGGAGTTGGTTTAGATACTCGTTACTCCACCGACTCCAAAATTCCTGTTTCAACCTTGTGACTACACTTGTCAATGGTGCACCTGTTAAGAAATGACCTGGAGTTAATGCGTCTGGATCATCTGACATAGGAGTCAGCGGCCGCGAGTTAAGAATGGCTTCTATTTCAACCATAACTGTCTCTAACTCTTCGTATGTTAATCGGGCATTGGACAAACTTTTGTAAAATAGATTCTTTGCCGATTTAACCGCTGCTTCCCATAAGCCGCCAAAATGTGGCGATCTAGCAGGTGCGAAATGAAACTCGATTCCCTTGTGTGCGCAGAATTTCATCAGCTGTGATTTGGTATCTACGTTGTGGATGATGTCCGCAATCTGTCTCAATTGATTTCGTGTTCCTACGAAATTAGTCGTGTTGTCACAATGAAGATGCCGACAGTTCCCTCTTCGGCTCACAAACCTCTTCAAGGCTCCGATAAAGGCGTTGGTCGTAAGGTTGCTTACCACTTCAATGTGTACGGCCTTAGTTGCAAAGCAACAAAATATCGCCACATAACACTTTTGTGGCGTCTTTCCCCTTTGATTGTAATGAAATTTAAATGGCCCACAAAAATCGACTCCAGCGTGAATGAGCGTTATTTGGTTGAACCCGCGATGCAGGTAACTGTCCCATGAGTTGCTGCAATGGCTTCGGCATAGCTTTAGTGCAAGATACACAGTTTTTCACGATTGATCTGGCTATTGTTTTCGCATTAACCGGCCAATAAGCTTCCCGTGTCGCTGCTACTAGACATGCTGGGCCAACATGCTTGTTATCAATGTGGATGTGTGTCATCAATATTTTAGTGATATCACTCCGATATGTCAATAGGGCTTGATATTTTGCTTCATGTGGTAGGGCTGAATTTGCTAATCGTCCTCCTACCCGCATAATGTCGTCTTTATCCAGAAATAGTGTAAGATCACCCATCCCTCTTCCAACTGGTTTGTTGTGCTTGAGAAGTTTATATTCAGGATTGAATGCTTGTCTCTGCAGGTCCTTGATTATAGTCTGAGTAGCACCTTTAATTTCTTCTGCGTCGAGGTCGATGGATGTTTGAACTGGCACATTACGACAATTTTTAATGAATCGAAGTGCATATGCGGTGACTCTTTGAAGATGTGTCCATGAATTTCGATGGTCAATCATTGAAGTAAACGACGGAATCTGTGACGTAGTAAGACATACCTGTCTCTTCTCTAATTCTGTGGTTGAATTGGCTGATGCCGCTGGCCACGATGACGGTGGTCCGTATAGAAACAGTGGTCCATAAAACCACATGCCTTGTTGTTTGAATTGACCCGGGCTGATGCCTCGTGAGATCATGTCTGCCGGGTTTTTGTCTGTAGGTACGTGACGCCATTGTTGCTTCACCGTTACTTCTTGTATAGCTGCCACTCGATTTGCCACATAGGTGTGATAGGAAGACGAGCTGGCAGAGATCCAGGCCAGCGTTACTTCAGAGTCAGACCACAGAAAGCATTCGCCTGTCCATTGTAAAATATGTTTTACCCTGTCCAATAACTGGGCTGGTAACCGTGCAGCACAGAGCTCCAGCCGAGGGAGCGTTTGTTGTTTTGGTGGTGTAGTCTTTGATCTAGAACACAACAGCTGAACGCTCACAGATCCATCTGTTTTTATCGACCTTGCATAAATAACAGCGCCATAGGCCTGCTCGGATGCATCGGCAAAAGCGTGTAATTCTCTCTGATGCACATTGTCCTTTGTGGTTGGAAATACGTAGCGTGGAATTTGCAAGTTCTCAAGTTCCTGGATGTTTTCTCTAAACTGGCTCCAGAAGGTATGCAAGTCCATAGGGAGTGCTTCGTCCCAGCTTAATTTTAGACGCCACAGCGATTTCATGAATATTTTTGCACATGAGACAACTGGTGACAAAAAACCTATTGGGTCGAAAATATGCGCGATGTCCGACAGTACTTGGCGTTTCGTTATTTTGGCTGTTGTGCTCCATTTGGTCCTTATTAGGAAGTAATCAGTCCCAGGTTGCCACGTTAAACCAAGCGTTGCGATGGTAAAACTATCGTTGTCAAAATTCAATTGGATTGCTCGATCCTCTGCGTTGATGTTCGTTAACAGTGTTTTATTACTCGCACACCATTTCCTCAACTTAAAACCTGCTGCCTTGGTAAGGGAGTTCAATTCCTCCTGTACGCGCAAGGCTAACGTGTCGGCTCCACTCATAACATCGTCCACATAAAAATCTCGTTGTAAGCATCTGGAGCCGTGCGGATACTGTGTGCTATGTTCCTTGGCTAATATGCGTAGACATTTTATCGCCAAATATGGTGCCGATGTGACTCCATAAGTCACTGTGTTTAATTGGTAACTTTTCAGAGGTTCGCTTGGCGTGCTCCTCCACAAGATTAGTTGATGCTTGCGGTCAGCTTCGTTCACGATAATTTGTCTGTACATTTTCTCGATATCTGCTGTAACAACATATCTGCGTACTCGAAATCTCAAAAGAACCGCAAATAAGTCTTCTTGAAGTTTTGGACCTGGTAGTAGCACATTGTTCAATGATACATTTGTTGACGTCTTCATTGATGCGTCGAACACGACACGCAACTTTGTGGTGGTGCTGTCTGGCTTCAGAACGCAGAGGTGAGGTAAGAAGTAGTGGGGTTGGTTTATGCTTCCGCTAACTTCTTCCATGTGACCTAGCCGCAGGTATTCCTCCATGAAGGCCGTATACTGCATTTTGATTACGGGGTTTCTTTGCAATTTACGTTCGATGGCGTAAAAGCGTTGCAATGCGATAGCTTTCGAGTCTCCAAGAGGGCTTGCGTTATCAACGAAAGGCAAGCGCACAACGAACTGTCCGTTCGCTGCTCGATACACCGTTTGGTTGAAAAATGCTTCGCAAGTTCTTTCTATCGCTGTTAGCGGCGGGCTGTTGGTGTCAAATTCTTCTAGCTGCCAGAAACCCTCGAGCTGTTGGGTTAATGATTCATCTTCATTCGTAACTCCAATACCGCAGAACGTAGTCTCAGCTGTTGATGGAACTGTGATGTGTCCACCAAGCACCCATCCGAACACGGTGTTTTGCAATATGGGGAGTCCGGTTCCCAATTTGATTTGGCCGACTACTAGCAATTCCAGATAACATTCGTTGCCTATAAGAATGTCAATTGGACCTGATTGATTAAACTCCGGATCAGCCAATTGAATATTTTTAGGAATAGGCCAGGCTGTCACGTCGAAACTCTGTGTTGGCAGTGGATGTGTAATTTTTGGCAGTATGACAACTTCAATTCCGGCTGAGTAACTAGTCAATCGTGACTCAAGTTTAATGTTGGCTCGGTGAGTAGCGCGTTGTTGAATTTCCCCAATTCCATCAAAGTACTGCGGATTGTATTGTGTTGGTAATCCGAGCTTCTTTGCCAACCTGTCCGTAATGTAGTTTGTCTGCGAACCGCCGTCCAAAATTGCACGGCATTGAAATTCATTGCCACGGAAGTCATTGACTTTTAAGACGACAGTGCTCAACAGCACATGTTTCACGCCCGCACGATTGACCGAGGACACTAATAAAGTGGTGAGTGTTTTTTTTTTGGCACTGGTATAGCTATGTAACTCCACGGTAGGCTCACTTACGAATGTTATTGGTTGGGCCCTTAGCTAGCTGTTGTTCAAAATGCACTAATGAGTCGTGCTTCTTGTTGCATTTGGTGCATCCTCTCATTGAACAAGTTTTCGATGTATGGCCATTTTTCATACAATTCGCACATAACTTGTGTTGTTTAATTATATCAAAACGCTGATGCGGCGTTTTCGCCAAGAATTGTGCGCATGCAAAAAGTTGGTGATTGCCTTTGCATACGAGGCAGCCCGTTGCGGCCTTGGTTGCTGAGAATAGCGTTGAATGATACTTCGCGTTTGTCGATTTATTGTTGATAATTTTGTGTTGTGGTTCTCGGTCTTCACATGATTGAAAACGTTTTTCTAAGAATTTCAATAGGCGGTCAATGGATTGGAACTCCTGAGGCTGATCTAGCGTCAGTTCATACTCGGATCTTGACGTTTTATCTAACTTCTGCAATAAAAGATACTCCAAAATTGTGTGGAAGCTATCTACGGGAACTCCTTGGCTTTTTAACGCGTAAATGCATTCCTTGGCTGCATCGTGTATAATTTTAAGCGTTGAGCCCATTTCACTGCTAGCATTCTTTATATTTAACAGCTTGCTATAGATAGTTTTAACCAATTTGCGTTTATTGTTAAACCTATCGCACAAGATTTGCCAGGCTGCGTCATAGTTTTCCTCGCATGCTGGCAAGTGACCGATGAGTGCTTTAGCTTCTCCGGTTACGTTGGCAGCCAAGTAAAACATTTTTTGTGTGTTGCTTATTGGCTGAGTATGTATCATCTTAACATACAAATCGCGAAATGGTATCCACGTTGAATAGCTACCGTCAAAAACTGGCAAGGTAACTTTAGGCAAATGCACATTTAATGCCTGTGGTATGGTGTGGATTGGCGTGGAGTTGCTCGGTGTACTGACTGGAATATGTTGTCGTAACTTAATGAGTACGTTTTGAAGCGCATCTTCGATCTCGTAGAATTTGTCCGCATCATAACCATCAATTTCCGCCAGGTTTGTTCGTTGCCATATCCATTGGTTATTTTGCACCAGATTATCGTGGTAACGTATCAATAGTTTTGTTTTGATATCATTGTACACTGGTGGATGTGACTGATCAGTTTCCGAGTGCACATCCCCAATGACTCGAGAAATTGCACGCACCAACGCCTTTTGCTGCCGTACTAGGGCTAAGAGTCCTTCGCCTTCCTGATGGATGGTTCGCGGTGTGCTGTCCTTGCGGTTAGAGCCTCCTTGATGGACGTGGAAGGGAACTTCCAGTTGCACTAGCGTTTTACGCTTTTCTCCTTCCTCATTGATGATGTGCTGTAATTTGGTGAACAGCCAGTCGTAGAGGTTTGCTACGTTGCCTCTATAATCCTGTTTGAAGTACTCTTGATTAACTTCGTCTAGCTCGAGTACGAGATGATGTTGATGTTCGAATGTAGACCATGCCTCCTTCAGAGTCTTCATGCGTTTACTGGCATATTCAATGGTTTTATGGTCTTGTGTGTCCTTTTTAAAGTTGCTCACCAGTTGCTCTATTGCCGAGCTCATTTCATACTGTGCCCTGGTCAACTTGTCCAAATGCTCAATTGTTCTTGGTGATGCGCCATCCTTCAGAATCTCGCCTTGTGGTAAACAGGAGATCGTAAGTTCGTATCTCGCCGGGGCCTCGAAAATGTTTCTATACCGATAGGTTTACTAATCGGTTACCGATTCCTTGGGTGCAATACCGAAGGATCGTGATGATGACTTCAAGTGGCGACAAAGAAAACACTGTTGAATGGTTGACTTCAAAAGTATATCTCAATTTTTATTTATAAATTGATTGAATTTATATTATAATTTTGATTATGCTACAGAAATAAATATATTTGTGGTGTCTGCAATTATGTGCAAGGCACCAGCGTTTGTGCATACGTAGGGCAAATTAATGCTTTAGCCCGCATGTGTACGGAAATGCTGATGAGGCTTCACACGCTGTATATCCGTTCATCGGGTGTACTGCTTATTCTGCGTTCACGAGCGGGCATTGGTGATGGGAATGGCTGATTGGAGTTTTGCGTTGGAGCAGGTACAATCACCAGGTTTGTTAATTCCCACACCACAGCAGGGGATATAGTACTCCACCCTGCGGACATCCTCGAACAGTATTAACCACTGTGATTGTTGAGGTGAGGGATACTTTGGCTGTTCTGGTTTTCAGCATTTGTTCTTCCCAATTGGATAGGGTACAGTCTATCCTCTTACCAACAAGTGTCCTACTGACTGCCTCTTGTGAGGTGTTGTAAAAGGCTCTTTCAATGTCCAGAAAGGCCCCTAACGCCACCTCCTTGTCCTTGAGGGCTTGCTGGAGTGTTTCCGCCAGCTGATACAGAGCAGTTTCAGTAGATCTGCCTGCCTGCTATGCGCTCCCAGCTAGCTGAGTTGAAAGCGTTTTTGACATCTAGGGTGATCACAAGGCAATACCTCTTGGTTCCACCCCTCCATCGTTTCCCCTGGATCGCTGTTTTAGCCGTCTGGACAAGTTCGTTGATGGCGTCCACGGTAGATCTCGCCTTCCGGAAACCATATTGCCGTTTTGAGAGCCCTCCAGATTTTGCAATGGCCTCATCAATCCTGTCACAGATTATCCGCTCCAGAATTTTTCCCGCCGTATCTAACATGCAGAGCGGGCGGTACGGTGAAGGGTCCTATGTTGGTTTGTTGGCTTTCAGCACCAGGACCAATCGTTGCCTCTTCCATCTCTTGGGGAAAATACCTTCTCTCAGGCAAGCGTCGTACATTTTCCTCAGTGGCTCTGGGTTCAGTGCAGCTGCGGTCTTGAGCACTCGGTTGGGGATTCCATCTGGGCCGGGTGCTTTCTCATCTCCAAACTTCCCAACCGGGCGCAACACCTCATCTATAGTCACACTGGGTATTGATTCCTCCGTTGGAAGACTACAAATTGTACACATAGGGGCACTTTTGCAGTTTCTGACTTTATTTGCAGCGCATCGGGTTTGGTAAGGTCGAGCAGAGGTCCAAGCAATATCAATTTTTGTAGGCAGAGAATAGCTGTCAAATGCGAGCAGTAGTACCTTAGTTTTTTTCAACACCATCAAAGACGCCTTTTAATTTTTGTACTGAAATGACCTTGTATGTACTTTTTTTTATTTCTCTTATAAATTTTACCCCTGTCAGATGACACTAAGTAAATTGTCTTACAGTATGGGAGAGTAGATTAACAATAAATCAATGTTTACGATTCCATTTTTTATAACAATATTTTACAATTTCATTAAATTTCTATTTCAAAATTTACGAGTTATTAAATCTGTTGGTGTAGGGCGTTTGAGTCGTCTCGGTTGCTCACTCTCCTTCATGGCAGCTGTCGTATCTTAAGATTTGAGTGCAATGATAGTCGGTGTGTGTGCCTTATGCTACATGTGCAGGTAATATCTTGTACAGTGTCAATGTTGAGATCACGGTGACTAGCGTCATTGGGTATATACCATACAGCATTGGTGATTGCGCGTAGTATTTTTTATTGAAGATGTTGTATGATATTATCTCCTTGCAGTGCCCCAAATTTCTATTCCGTACCTCCCCTCCATATATGCATGATTATTGTCTTGTAGATCAGGATTTTATTTCTTAACGATTCGATTGTTTTCCTACCAGCCAGTACAGTTGTCTGTATTATGTGCTCTTTCCATAATAGTTTGGCATCAATTGTCATGCCGAGGTATTTAGCTTTAGTGTCAATCTTAGTCTGGTCATTATTTATGGTTAGGTGCACTGTCCTTGGTGCCATACGCTATCAAATGCCTTTGCAACATGAAGGTATACTGCCACGCAAGTATATTTTTGTCAATTGCTATTTGGCATTTGGCAGTTGCTAGTTTATGCTTTACTCTATGAACTTGTTGAATTGTAGAGTGTTTACGTCTTAAACCGAACTGATGGCAAGGGATTTTTGATAGAGCTGGTAGTCAGCTGATTGGTCTGTACAATGTGGCGACTGAGGGGTTATTATTTGGTTTCGGAATAGCAATAAGTTCAGCAACTTTCAGCGCTACGGAATGGTACTTTTGCGTTATAATTGCTTTAAATAAATTCATAATGTATGTAGTGAATTATCAGGCAGTTTTTTTTAGAATTTTACTTTTAAGTCCATCATATCCAGGAGATTTTTTTGCTTTAATTTTTGTGTTGATAGCACTTTGTATGTCCTTCTTCGTTACTTTTTTGATTGTTATATTTTTATTGTTGGGTGTAGCAGCTGCGACAATTATTTGGTCATTCATTTAATCTGTAAATGTTTTTGGAAGTGATCAGATAATACTTTGGCTTTGTCTAAATAAGTTCAAGCCCACTTTTTGTGTGGAGTTTTGAGTGGCGGTTGATGTATATTTGTATTGGCGATTTGTTTGGTAGACAACGAGTAGTTGTTCGTTCTTTTGAATCTTAAATCAGTTAAGTCCTTTTTTATTTTGTCATCTTTTCACATTTCAACATTTCTTTTAAATCTCTAGTTACTTGGTTTAATCTTTATTTATCCGCTGGTGAGCGTGCGGGTTCCCATTGTCGTCTCAGTTTCCTCTTTTTGTATGCTTTCCTTGATTATTGTGGCAACTCTGTATTCGTTATTTATGATCTAGTTGCAGCTTAAATAATATTAGCATTTATATATGCTACTGCACTGTCAATTTCTTCATCGTTTTTCAAGTTTTTGTTCCAACATTGTGCGAAAAAGATTCTAATCCGTCAGTTTATTATAAATATTTATTGGCCAATTGTATATTAGGGGAGTGCTTTGATATGTCAATACAACCGGAGAATAGCCAGATGAGAGTTCGAAGGTTGATTCAGATATTCGTGCCTAATGCATTTTGTTTTGAAGAATTCTATTGATCAGCTATTTTTCACGTATTACTCGGCCAGTAGGTAGGTTATTTTAATATTTACGTACAAATATTTTATTGATTTTTAAATCAGACTTAAACTACAAATTATATTAAACTATTTATAATAAAAAAATCGCACGTCGATCCGTAGCACGCAGGAATGAGAACGAAACTCTCTATATATGTATATGCAAAAAAAGAGCAGTTATCTCAACAGTGTCTGTAAACAGTTTTCGTACATAACAGTTTACAGACAACGTTTGTAGTCTTCATACACTACACCCCTTAACGCCCAGTAATAATATTGTGGAGGGCGTTTAGATCTTTGAGAACTGCGTGGCATAGATGTATCGGCGATTTGGGACGGTGCTTCCTGTTGCCCAGTTAACGTAGTGGGAGATGATGGTTGCGAAAACGGTGATGCTGATGGTTGTTCGGCTGGCTTATGGGTATGGCCTACGGTTGCGGGTGTTCCCGGTTCCAGTGATGCACCTTGATTCGGTATGTCGTGGAACGATTCTTCCGATGGAAGTCGACCACGCATTTGATCTACATGCTCGATCTATATGATGATTCTTGAATCACTCAAACGAACGGTATACGATATGGGTCCAGTTTGAGAACTTACTATCGCTTCCGTCCATTTAGGTCCAGATGAATATTGGTGAATCCAAACGGTGTCGCCAATACAGAAAGTTTTTCGATATTAGGTCCATCAGGATGGTTGGATACTTCGTGTGGATGGATCTTGCTGAAATACGTTTTAAGTTGACGATTAAATAACATCTCTGCTGGCGATCGTCCGGTAGTTGTGTGAGGAGTTATGTGTTGTGTGAAAAGAAAACGTATTAAATTTAGATCTGTGTCAGTAGAGTTAGGCATTTTCTTCAGGAAATATTTAGTGGTTTGAACCATACGCTCGGCCTGTCCATTCGACGCTGGATGAAAAGGTGCACAGCGAATTTGTCGAATTTTATTGTTTTTTAGAAATCTTTTGAATTCTTCGGATGTGAACGCAGTCCCATTATCTAACAAAATAGCATCCGGTGAACCATGAGTGGAAAAAAGCGATCGTAGTGACTTTATGCCTGATTGCGACGAAGTAGACTTGACGATAAATACTTCAAGCCATTTGGAATAAGAATCGACTACTAAGAAGAATAGCATGCCTTGAAAAAGCCCAGCAAAATTGACGTGTAAGCGAGACCATGGCTTCTTGGTTGACTCCCACCAATAAACAGGTGCGTGTACGTTTTCGTGGCGATTCTGTTGGCAAGGGACACATAGTTTAACAATTCGTTCGATTTCGGACTCCATATTTGGCCACCAGACCTAACTTTGGACCAATGCCCTCATTCGAATAATTCCTGGATGACCAGAATGCAAGGTGTCAACGATCAATTGTCGTCTCGCTGGCGGAATAACTACTCGGTTTCCCCACAGTAGACAACCGTTCAATGATGAGATTTGACCCCCTTACCGCCCAGCTGAGCACCTTTGCGAGATTGCTATCTGTTCAGCATTCACAACCTCTCTTGTAGCGTTGCTTATTTTATTACTTGACCGGTATACTAACTCAAAATCATATGCGTTGAGAAAAATACGGCGACGAAGCATCAGTGTTGAAATTATAGTAGGAGTCGGTTTTGATGGGTTGAAAATACACAGTAAAGGGCGGTGATCTGTGACTATGATTATTTTTCTACCATAGAGATAGTCATGAAATTTTTTACCCCAGCAACTATGGTACCCGCTTCTCTGTCTATTTTCTAACTTCTTTCAGCTTTGGACAGATTTCTTGAGTAGAAGGCTATCGGTTTCTTTGCACCGTCAGGCATCGTTGACTCAAAACAACTCCAATGCCGTATGGCGAGGCGACGCATACCAAGTTCAAAGGCAATTCCACGTTGTAATGCACCACGTTCAGAAACTATTAACTTTTTTAGGTTATCAAATGATATTTTGTGATCTTTCCTCCACATCCATTTGCAGCTTTTATCAAGAAGACGGTGTAATAGTTCAGCTATAGTGACTTTATGAGGCATGAATGCGTTATAAAAATTGAGTCATCCGAGGAAAGCTTGTAGCTGCTTTTTGCCTTTGGGCGCTGGTGCATTTCGAAAAGCAGTCATTTTATCCTATGATGGCAGAATGCACAGCGAATCTAACTTGAACCCTAAGAAATCAGCTCCCGTGACTCCGAATTTGCATTTATATTAGCGTAGGCGTAAGCCAGCATCATTGAAACGGGTGAGTACAATGTCCAGACGCTCCGTCAGTTCGGCTTCTGACTTGCCCATCACAACTACGTCATCAAAGTATGGTAAGACCACAGGAACGTTACGTAGTAGCGTTTCTATGAAACTTAGGAAAATGCCGGGTGCGGTCGAAATTCCAAACTGCAACCTTGTTACCTTAAAAGCTCCTTTGTGTGTCAATATCGTTTGCAATTGTGCAGAATGTTCGTCTACTTAGAGCTGCTGGTAGGCTTGCGCAACATGAAGTTTTGCGAAGATACTTCCTCCTTCGATAGATGCGAGTAATGTGCTAATCGCTGGTTTTTGGTGATTATGTGGTTTGATTGCTTTATTAATCGTAGATTTATAATCACCCCAGATCCTAATTGTACTGTCTTTCTTACCAACAGGTACAATCGGTATAGCCCAATCAGAATATTCTACCGGTTCGAGAATTCCTTGTGTACATAGGCGATCCAGTTCAACTTCGACTTGCCCCCGTGATGAGATTGGAATCCAGCGAGTAGGGTATCGAATTGGTTAAATGTGTGGATCGATTTGCAGTGATACAGGCTTACCATTGAAATGACCTAGCTCTTTAGCAAATAAATGGTTGAATTTCGACACGACTTCCTGAACTGAAGGTTTATTGTTGACGACCTGGACCCCTTGGATGCTAATACACAGTGGGGCAAACCAGTTGCAACCTAGCACATTCGGTTGGTTACCCTCAACCACTAATATTCCGGAAGACCACTAATATTCCGGTTATTGTAAATAATGTCGGTGTCGAGAACACCTCTGACTGTGATAGTATTATACTGGAAGTCCACTAGTCGTACTGGTGTAGATTCGGCTCCGAAATCGGCCAGATGCGTTTCCAAGCCTGAGATGACTAAATGGTGTAATTCGAGCCTGAGTCTATCTCGAATTTGCATGGGTGACCATTATTAAAGATCGTAGTACATTTTTTTAAATTGGCCGCTGGTAATATTTGGTTGGTTGTCTGCAGTTTCGATTTTGCTAGATGCCGAGCGGAACTCACTTGTTTCACTCTGTTCGAATTAGTGCTGGTCGTAGATGAGCGACAGACGCGCTGGAGATGTCCTTTTACTCCACATGTTGAGAAGATCGTTTCTCGATATGGGCATTGATAGCGTGGGTGATGGCCACCACAACCATTTCAAGAACGCGAAGACGGGTTTCCATTTGACTGCTGTGTTTTGCTGCGCTGATGGCGCTGATTGTTGTTTCGTCTCGATACCTGATGTACCTGGTGTACCTGGTCCGCATTTCTTTTTTGCAGCCTCTGCGATAGTTGCACGATCGATTACTCTTTGTAGTTGCAAATCAGTTTCAGCCAATAGGCTTGGAGTGATTCATCATGTAGCCCACACACAATCCGGTTCCAAAGCATTCGATCGAGGGCATTGCCGAAATTGCAATTAACAGCGAGATTGCGAATCGCTGAAATAGTCCGCGAATCCCTTGTTTGCTTGTTGATCGCGTTTATGGATTTTCGATGGTCGAGGTGAAAAATGATTGGTTAGCGTCGTTTTGATTTTGCGTAAAATAATATTGAAAATAAAACACAAAATTCTGCCAACTGCGCCAGTTTAATATTTACGCACAAATATTTTATTGATTTTTAAATCAGACTTAAACTACAAATTATATTAAACTATTTATAATAAAAAAATCGCACGTCGATCCGTAGCACGCAGGAATGAGAACGAAACTCTCTATATATATATATGCAAAAAAGAGCAGTTATCTCAACAGTGTCTGTAAACAGTTTTCGTACATAACAGTTTACAGACAACGTTTGTAGTCTTCACACACTACACCCCTTAACGCCCAGTAATAATATTGTGGAGGGCGTTTAGATCTTTGAGAACTGCGTGGCATAGATGTATCGGCGATTTGGGACGGTGCTTCCTGTTGCCCAGTTAACGTAGTGGGAGATGATGGTTGCGAAAACGGTGATGCTGATGGTTGTTCGGCTGGCTTATGGGTATGGCCTACGGTTGCGGGTGTTCCCGGTTCCAGTGATGCACCTTGATTCGGTATGTCGTGGAACGATTCTTCTGATGGAAGTCGACCACGCATTTGATCTACATGCTCGATCTATATGATGATTCTTGAACCACTCAAACGAACGGTATACGATATGGGTCCAGTTTGAGAACTTACTATCGCTTCCGTCCATTTAGGTCCAGATGAATATTGGCGAATCCAAACGGTGTCGCCAATACAGAAAGTTTTTTCGATATTAGGTCCATCAGGATGTTTGGATACTTCGTGTGGATGGAATACTTGTCGAAATACGTTTTAAATTGACGATTAAATAATATCTCCAGTGCTTATAAAGTTGCTTTTACTTTCATTTATTGCGTCAGAAAGTTATCTCCCTTTTGCATTTTTAATTCTCGAGCTCTACGTTATATTTTTCGCATTAAAGTCACCTCGCGCAAGAGTTTTAAGATAATCCAGATATAAAAGTTTAGTGTTTTTGTCTTTTGGAGGGCAGTAAACTGCATATATTATAAATTGTCCATACAAGTCTTCGATTGTTACTGTAGTAGTCTGCAGGTAGTCTTTTTTTTTATAAATATCCTTGCCTATTCACTTTATTTCATTGCTTATTATTATTGCCGACCCACCACGAGCACTGTTTTCAGGATGATTTGTATGGTAAATTGAGTAGTTTGGTATTTTTATAAAACTTTTTTCTGTGAAATGCCGCACAGCTATTGACAGAATTTCAACTTGGTTAGAGTGAATAAAAGTCTTAAGATCTGGAATATGTTGTCCGTTAGCATTCTGGAGAGCTATTTTCAAATTAGTTTGCTTGACCATTCAATTTAGTTATCAGCATAGCGATAACATTCATCATGGTAGACATTTGTGAGATTAATTGATTTATCATGTTCTTTAGTTCAGACATGTTATTGTTGTCATTTTGAGCGGTGGGATGTGGAGTGTTATTTGGTTTACTGGCTGCTACTTGTGCATACGTCAAGTTAGGTGAAGTGAAGTTGTGTTTATCTGGCTGTTTGTTTTGGTTTTGTTCAGACGTTGGAGTTTGCTGCTGTTCAGAATCTGTAAGTAATTTATTTTTTCCTAAGTGATGGGAAACGTTTAATTTTAAGGGCTTTATATACCATACACCCCTTGTAGTTTGCAGTGTGCTTTTCGCTGCACAAAGGAAATTTTATCAATTTTTTGTACAATTGGATAAATACTAGTTTTATGATTTCCAGCACACTTAACACAAACTGAGTTTTTAATGCAAAAGTTTTTGGTATGGTCATATTTTTGACAGTTAGTGCATTGAGGTAAAGATATTTTTTTATGTGGGGGTTGAAAACTTAACTTACAGTGAAGTATGTGGGATATGGAGTATATTTCTTTATTGTTTGATTTATTTTTTAACTCTACTGAAAAAAGAGGTAAAGGTGTTTTAGTATTGGAGTGCAGTATGTTGTGAATGCTTATGACTTCATGTCCCAATTCTGCAAGTTCCTTGATAATTTCATCCTTATCAGTGGAATGATGCAAACCTCTAAAAATTACTTTAAATCTCCTTTAATCTTTAGGTTTAAAAGTGTAATATTGAGTATTTTTTTCATTTGATAAATTAATGATAGTGAGTTAGTTGGCGATACTTGAGGCGATGGACTTTGTTGTGGAAAAAAGGTGGAAAGGCAAATCTATTTATGTCTGCAGTGACAGCCAAGCTGCGCTCATGGCCTTGGATAGTCCGACCACCACTTCCACGATAGTCAGGTCCTGCAAATCCAGGCTAAATTGTGTTGGAAAACATAATAGTCTGACGTTGACTTGGGTTCCGGGACACGCTGGCATTGCGGGTAACGAGACCTCTGACTCCTTGGCCAGGATGGGCTCCGAGTCTGTTTTTATTGGCCCTGAGCCTGTTCTGCCACTCCCTTCCGCTGCCATCAAAGCCACTGCAAACAAGTGGGTTGTTTCGACCCACAAGCGAGCATGGCGGGCTGAGAGAGGCTGCGGATGGACGAAAATTATGCTACCTGCTATCTCTGACCGATGGTCACGGTTCCTTCTATCTTTAGGTAGGAGGGACTGCAGGCTGTTGGTTGGCGTGATGACAGGGCACTTTCTATGGGCTAGGCACATGGAAAGGATTGGCATATCAGACAGTGCGCTGTGCCCAGACTGTGGAGAGGAAGACGAGACGGCGGACCATTTTCTTTGCGTCTGCCCTGCCTTTGCTCGAATCAGGTTCGGGATTTTTGGCACTGATGTGCTGAGGAGTAACCAACTTGGCTCCTTGGCATCACAGGATCTACTTCTACTTCTTCGGAGGTCGGGTAGATTTAAAACAGAGTAAAAGGGAACCTTAAGTGCAGTACAATGGATATATACTTTGTCTGAGTGCTGCGCTTACTAGATTGTTCCGACAAAAAAAAAAAAAAAAAAAAAAAAAGAGTTAGTTGGTCGATTCTACTGGTTGGATTTATATTTCGTTCTTTTGAAGAATTTACAATTCGAACTTGAATTTCGGGAGTTGATTTAATGCTAAGGCATTTAAAGTTAAGGCATTTATATTTTGTACATTTTGTACATTAATTGATGGTGGCTTTGGGATGTGCAATTTTTTGGATTGGTTTTCGTGATATGAACTACTGTCATTTCCAATTTCTTCATTGTCATTATCAAGAGAGAGAGAGAGAGAGAGAGAGAGGGAGAGAGAGGGAGAGAGAGAGAGAGAGAGAGAGAGAAAGTTTGATGTGACAGTTTTAAACTTTGTTTCTGGCTTTTTTGACACAGGAGGGACGCTTCGCCAGTACGATGCTATAGTTTTTATACCCTTTACCTTTAAAAAAGGTAATAGGGTATACTAGTTTTGTGCTTTTGAGAGTTAGTCGATTCCACTGGTTGGATTTTTATTTCGTTCTTTTGAAGAATTTTCAATTCGAATTTGCATTTCGGGAGTTGATTTAATGCTTTAGTTAAGGCATTTATATTTTGTACATTTTGTAAATTTTGTACATAAATTGGTGGTGGCTTTGGGATGTGCAATTTTTTGGATTGGTTTTCGTGATGTTACCCACTGTCAATTTCTTCATTGTCATTCAAATATGTTTGACGTAATAGTTTGACGCTTTGCTTCATGCTTTTTTGATGCTTATCCAGTACGATGCTATAGTTTTTTGAACTGTGCGCAGCGTTTTAATTTTTTTTTTGCCTCTTGCTGGTGTTTTGAGCTTGGGGACTTTTTTCGGGTGATTGTTACGCAAGTTACGTACCCACCCCAACATTCAACTCGGATCGAGTAATAGTGTTGAGGTCGACGACATCAACATTATTATTCAAAAATATCTTGCACCAGCAGTAAAGTAAATGAAATAAAAAACACTTACACCAGCAGATCCGAAATGAAAGATTATTGCTTTGCTGGAAATTATACACTTTAAAGAAACAATAAACAAATAAGTCGATAGCCTCAGCATATTCAGCGTCAACGTCGTTGAACGTTTCCGCTGCTTGTGCTTAGAAAGCATTTTTATATGAACAGAAATAAACGTATTTAAAAAATATAGTTAGTCTTAAGAACATACTCGATAGACGAGGTTTAATAAATTAAATCTTAGAATTGACAAACTGAAGTTTTATTAATTGAGTTCGATTTAAGATCTAAAGATCATAAATCACGTATCTGGCGCAGTCAACGGAGATTCTAATTTTTCCAGCTAAAGCTAGAAAAATAGAATAATAACTGCCATAAAAGACTTTGGCGGTATTACTGAGTTTTTAAAGACTAAATAAAGTGCATTAAATAAAGTCAATAAAATAAAGTGTGACATTGTCAGTGGCTTTAAATATCTCTACGTTATTCGTCAACAATTTATGAGAAGGCAGAGAGTTTTCGATAACAACCGGGGTTTGAACATGGAGCATGAACAAGTCATCAGAAGACAAGAGGAGGTGATTAACCAACTGCAACAGCAGCTGGAACAAATGCAACAACAGTTGCAACAACTATTGCAACCACAGCAACAACAACAACGACAACAGGACTTCCTCTTATCAAAAAAGGATATACTCCAACAATTTCGGCAACTAAAAAGCCTTGATAAGGACCACAACGTATTGGCGTTTTTTTTCACAAAACTACCTCTACATTATTCGCAACAATTTATGAGAAGGCAGAGAAGAAAAAAAGTTATCGTGACGCTGACAAAATTATTTCTCTGTTTGTTTAAACAACGATCATAAATTGAATTATTTAAATATATGAAGTATTGCATGTGCTTACAGTGGTATAGCATCTAGCCTTTTAATTGGACGCCGGACTTTGCATAATATTTTTAAGTTACCAATTCCGATATTAGAAAATTCCGTTTCAAGTATATCTGTTAATACCGCTCAAAGTTCAGGAATAAAATATGCATACTTAAATATTATGCATTGAAATGTTCGTCGAATAACTTTGAATAAAAATATGAGAGCTCTTCGTCATGAAATAAATTTGCGAATTCCATCAGCTGCTTGGTAATGGAGATTTGCTAGTTTTCCGCCAATTCGATTCAGATGTAATTAAAATTCCGACACAAGCGGTAGGAACATATTCGAATATCATTTTAGTAATGATAAATTAATTCGTAATGATATACGAGTACTAGAGAAAAGTAATTACCCTATTGAATTTTTAAACTCTGTGACAGTTGGTAGATTGCCGCATCATAGATTAGTTCTGAATGAGAACTGTATTGTTTTATATATAGACGTAATTTAAATTAATTTAGTTAATGGAAATCGGATGCCTATTTAGATATTGTACAGAAACTCTTTAGATTGTGGAGTTTTGACTGGCATTGCACAAAACTCCCGTATTTTAATACCTCGAATCCATTTAACATGTTGAGGTACACTTTTACCTTTTGGTTTTCAATGCAATCAATTCCCAATAATTCCCGCTTTCACAATGACAATAAAGCACAAGGGCAAACATATCAAAAAGTAGGGGTTTTACTACAGTAGCCTATATTTTCTCATGGATAGTTATATGTAGCTAAAAGTAGAGTTAGGTTCTTCGATGGTTTAGAATTTTACATTCATGGTGACATTTCCTTACAACAAGGACATTTAATAAATGACATTGTTAACATGCAGTTACAACTCAGTAACGTGGGCAAAGCTAGAGTACAACTTTTTACGTGGGCAAAGCTAGAGTTGTAAGCTATCCTAGGTGCGGGCTATACTACTAATAAAAAATATTTCAATCAAATTCAGAATATTTATTGAATTTTTTACTCCTAGCCAATTGTAATCAAATAAAAATTTATAGATAAGTTAATAGTAGCAGTTAATAATGTAAGTTTTCAAATTATGGAATTTTTAAATTTTTTCACAAGTGGTTTTATGGGCCTTTTTTATAGTTTTTTTCGGAAGAATATTAGGATGATTTTACATTCGAATTTTATATTTCGATTAGAAATTGACGATTTCATCTTTAACGAGGAGTATAACCTGCTCTGCAGTCCTTGTAAACTGGTATGTTGGAAATACTATGGTGCTCCAGTAATATTGCGAAGAATTTGTTATTGGGATCCTTAAAATAGTTGAATATAAGTAGTTCTCGCCAATCCTATAGGTCCAAAATATCTTTATGAGGATTTTATTTTCTAGGCTGAGTTTTGACGCTTTATGAAGGAGCGAATGCAGTTTAACCGCTTGCAGTCTAATTTGAAGTTTCTTGGCTTCTATATGATATCTCCAATTCAAACGCTTATTTATGTGGAGGCCCAAAAATGTTACGGTATTATCTAGCTGATTTTTTATATTATTAAAGTAAATGACTCTTTTCTAAGAGCAAAAGTGGCGTGACAGCTTTTTGTCTCATTTACTCGTATTCGCCAAGTAGTTAACTACTGCTCTTCTTTCTTCCTGTTTGTTTCTCCATAGGTGCAAATCTAATTTTTTGCTTGCTTTTTTAGGATAAGATATAGAGCTGTGTCGTCGGGAAAAGTTTAAGTTGTTAGATTTATGTCAGTTGGCAAAACGGATATATAAATCAGACACAATAGATGGCGCAGCGTGCTTCCCTGTTGTACTCCTGCTGCAATGTTGTAGTCGCTAGATATGCAGATTTTGTACTTTACCCTAAAAACTATGTCCGTTGTGAATGATTCAAGGAGTTGGTGAACGCTTGTAGATGGTATTTTTTTATTTTATATATTAGTCCCCTATACCATACCTTGTCAAATCCCTGAGCTACGTCTAGAAATATTGCTGTGCAATATTTTTTACTCTCTAGGGCAGACTGTACCGTCAAATGATTTTCTCGGAAGCAAAATAGATATTGTGGGACTACATTATAACTCTCGAGATACGAGGGCGGATTGATACTGAAGCTACCTAAGTAGGAAAAAACCATTTATTTCTTAGTAAGACGATATTCAAACATTTTTATACCATCTGAATAATACGATTTCGGGAACCCCTCAAAATACGCGTTAGTTTCGGTAATCACTTCTTCGTTTGAGATGAATCTTTTTCCTGCGAGCCATTTTTTCAAGTGTGGAAACAGGAAAAAGTCACTAGGAGCTAAATCTGGACTATAAGGTGGATGATTCACCAATTCGAATTGTGTTTCACGTAATTTTAGCATCGTATCTAATGCTGTGTGAACCGGTGCGTTGTCTTGAAGAAAGAGCATTTTTTCTTCTTTAAATGTGGTCGTTTTTCCTTGATCGCATAAATCAATTGATCCAATAATGCACGATAATACTTTCTTGTGATTGTAGATCCTTTTTCAAGATAATCGATGAGCAATATTCCGTGTGCATCCCAAAATACAGTGGCCATAACCTTGCCAGCCGATTTCATTGCCTTCGCCTTCTTCGGAGCACTTCCACCAGCTTCCACCCATTGTTTCGATGGATTTTTGGTTTCAGGTGTGTAGTGCTGGACCCATCATCAAAAGTTATTAATCGACGCCAAAAATCAACAGGATTACGCTTTATCATGTCCAAACACCGCTGTGAAGTGTCTGTCGAACTCGTTTTTGTTCGACACTGAGCAAACGCGGCATCCATCTTGCCGATAGCTTTTTCATATGCAAATGTTCATGCAAAATGTAGAACACACGTTCATATGATATGGTTACCATTTCAACAATCTCACGCAACTGGACTCGGCGATCATTCAAACCGATGTCGAGGATTTTCTTGATATTTTCTTCAGTAACCACTTCTTTTGGCCTTCCTGTTGATGGTATTGTTACAGTGCTTGTTCGGCCGCGTTTAAATTCAGCAATCCAATATTTTACCATGTAATCTGACGGAGCAGACTCACCGTAATGTTTATCGAGCTTTTCTTTTGTCTCTTTCGCCGTTTTCCCTTTCAAATAATAGTGTTTAATCACTGCACGAAATTCGCTTTTTTCCATTATTCAAGAAACACAAAAGTTGCTTACTTCGAACGACTACCACAAATAAACTAATCGATGAATTTGGGTGAAATTTTAACAGCTGACGTTTGACAGATCGCAATTTCTAAAAAAAAAGTTTTGTGTTTGTGCTGCCATCTAGCGCTAGGTAGGTTCAATATCAATCCGCCCTCGTACGGTAGCTATTTTCCCAATAGAAGTTTTTCGTATAACTTAGACTGGTATGAGATTAATATGCCTGTAAGTAGTAAGTTGACTCATCAATGATTGGATTGTGATTTTGCTGTTTGTTGCATTTTGGTGAAAAACACAATTTTTTTTCTGCTTCAAATCTGGTCCAATTGCTGCTATAACTACATACTTCGAACCTTCGAAGCCTTTTTACTTTGTTTGTCGCTACTAACAAGCAGTTAGTTGCTGTTGAGGAGGATAAGTTCTGAAGGTAGAACTGCAAGTCGCTTTCTTTCTCATGAGATAGTGTTTTGCGAAGTTTTCATCTGCATTTTTCGAGTTGAAGTTTGAGTTCTGGTGATCTGCTCTTTTGCCAGTCTCTTCGAAATTTTCTTTTTGCCTTGGCTAATTGCTGGTTTTCAATCGAGGTTATTGTATTTTTAATAACGTTGGTAAACGCTAATACATCTTAGTCTATTTGAGAGCAAACTTTTGTTAATTTTTTGGATAGCTTTATGCAAGTTTGTAGAGTTTTGGATATTATTTTGCTCTAAAGTTACTGACTTTTATTATTACGTGTGAGTGGTCTGAAGATAAATCATATCATGATTCTGCGTGTAACTGATTCCAATGCATGAAGTCAATCATGTCTGTTATTTTTCGTCTATCGGATGGCCAATATGTGGGCTAATCTAATGATATCATATCTAGACTGTTATTTTTGTCAATGCTTTCCATAGTTGCTTTCCTTTTGGAGATATCAGTCTCGATCCTACGAATGCTTAGAATTAAAGTCCCCTAGTCCTATACATTTATTTCCGAGATATTAAAAAAGTTTGTAAACTGGTTAGATAGTATCTTAAATTTTGGAGGGCGTATATTTTTGATATTGTTATCTTTTGATCCCATTCAGTTAAGCAGATTGAAGCTGTTAGGACCCAATGCTTTTTCCATCGTGGAACAGACATCCATTAATTTTGAAACTATTTTTGTTGATAAGATGTGTTTCTTTCGTTCATTTGCTAGCAATAAGTAATTGAAGAACTTGTGTCTGATTGCGTTTCATTTCCTGCATCATATTTTGCATGGAAATCATGAAAAATGGGTCAAGGCCTGTGTCAGGGTAATAAGCCTATTGTCGAGGTTTTGGGCGGTGGGTGCTGGATTGGTTTTTTCGTTACTAGTGCTTTTAACCATATTGGCATACGAAATAGTTGGTTGTACATGAGGTACTCAAAAACTGATATACTGCAGAAAATGTATTAGTTGTTGTTTGTTGAATTGTATTCGTTGCTGTTTGTTGCTGAGTGTGATGTAACCGCTATTTGGCCTTAATTCGCTGTACACCGGGCATCCACGATAATTAGCAGTATGTGATTTAGAACAGCGATCTATACCAGTAACTTCATCCTTTTATGTTAACGTCTTAGTTGCTATGTCTGCAATTCGCATTTGTGTGGAAGTCTCCGCAAATAACACATACGCTTACAATAAGACTTGTTATGACCAAATTCCTGGTAATTTTGGTCCTTGGCGTTTTATTTGTTTTTCTACTATTATTTTCATTATTTAGTAGATAGCTTAGGTTATATATAGGTTGAGTTTCATTTTTCTCCAACTTAATTGTGGTTGTCTCTACTCGGTATAGTGTGGAATTTTATTTCTATTAATTATGTTATAAACTGATCTGATTTTTGAATTGATTAGTTTAAAAAATTTTCTTGTTACTTTCTAAATCGACAACTATGGCAAACTTGCTCCTTCTTAATGCGCGTTGGAACTATTGCATTTATAGCTGTATATTGGGCAATAAGGGTCGCCTTCTCGATGGAACCTGTACAGGTATTCTTTGAAGCACCCATGCCCAGTGAGCATCTGCGTAAGATGGTAGTTAACCTCTCCATTTCTTCAGTCCATCCACATCGCAATATTTGGGATGAGTTTGAAAATCCATCGACCTTTTTCGGATTTCTCCCATCGTTGCTGCCATTCCGCAATTGTGTACAGCGTTTCTTCCTTTTTTGCCGCACTTGACCTACGCCCGACATCATAAAGCCGCTCCATTTCGCGAGCGAGCAGGTCGATCGGCACCTTCCTTGCAATGACACCTATACCAATAGCCTCATCTGAGACTGTGCGGTAGGCACTGGCCACTCTCAGAGCACCAAGCTTGTATGTGGCTTGGATGCTTTTATAGTATGACTTCTTCGTATTTGCCCAGATCTGTGCTGCATACAGGATCACCGAACTTGTCACAGTTGATAAGAGTTGCCGTCTGCTTTCTCGGGGGCCACCAACATTAGGCATTAGTCTCGTTAAGGCACCATTTATTCATGCGGCTTTTTCGCTGACTATTTGTAAGTGTTGCCTGAAGGTCATCCGGGTATCAATTATCACTCCCAAATATTTTAGCTACGGTTGAGAAGTGATGATGTGATCTTCCACCGTTATTGTTATTTCTTCGCCCACGCGTCTTGTGCTCAGCAGCACCACCTCAGTTTTTTGTGCTGCCGCTCGAGTTTTGCGTTTCCCAACCATCTTCTTACTCTCGTCATAGCGTCGGTACATATCGCCTGCAGTGTGTCAAGGTGCTTTGCCACTAAAACCATCGCGATGTCATCTGCGTATCCAACGAGTGTTGTGTCTGCCGGGAGGTCAAGTGTAAGGATGCCGTTGGATGTTTTGGGCCCATCTCCGGACCCTGGGTTACTTTGTACATTTTTACGCCATCGTCCGTGTCATAAAACAGGACTCTGCTGACTAAGTAGCTCGCTATAATTCGCTGGAGATATACCGGCACCGCGAAACTTTTAAGTGCGCTCATAAACTGTGGCCAGCTTGCGGAGTTGAATGCGTTTTTAATATCCAACGTCACCACCGCACAGTAGTTCTTTGTACCAAATCTCCATTGTCTGCCGCTAGTGTAGTGTAGTAGGCTTGACGAGCAATACTCATGACGGTTTGAATAGCGTCCAGCGTTGATCGCGCTTTCCTAAAGCCATTCTGGTTTGCGGACAGCCCTTCTGGTTTCTGCAGATGCTCCTGTAGTCGATCGCATACTATGCGCTCCAATACTTTGCCCAGAGTATCCAGTATACACAAAGGGCGGTACGACGATTGTTGATCCGGCTGCTTCCCCGGTTTAAGTAGCACCACCAGCCTCTGTTGTTTCCAGGATTTTGGGAAAACACCTTCCTTGAGACATGCGCCATGGACTCTAACGAAAAGTTCCGGCGACGCCTTATTCGCTGCTTTCAGTGCAATGTTTGGAAAACCGTCCAAACCCGGTGCTTTGTTATCTGCGATGCGTTGCATGATGAGAAGCACTTCCTGTGTGTTAATTTCAGGGATGGCATCCATGTGCAATTGCTGTCCCTGGTAAAGTGTGGTTTCTTGTTGGTGAGGGAATATGGATACCATCCCACGCAAGAGAGTCTGGTTTGTGGGCTGTGGTGCTCTTGGGCCTTTTGAGTTTCCTCATAACAGTTCTATAACCAATTCCTGTCGCAAAGCTTCTTAAAGCATCGGTTTTTGCTATCTTCAATGGCTTGTTTAAGTACCGCTATACAGGCTATGTAGTCTACCAATAGCGCGTTTGTCGCTGTCGTAGCGCGACATTTTTAAAGCTTTTTTCGTGTATGATGACAATTTCTTCCAGCTATCACGATATCTTCATTTCACCAGTAGACTTGCTTTCTGTCAGGCCTTCCTGATAACCTAGGCATGGTTGTGTCACATGCTTTACCAAGGCAGGCCTTGATGTTCGCCGTTATAGTGTCTGCATTCATCTCTAAGTGGCTCTCTAGAGCGGTGCTATATTGCCAAGCCATGTTAAAGATTTGTTTTTACCAGCATTTTTACTAAAATTTCCGAACACGATGTGCGTTCTGTTGTATATATGTCGATATGTCAATGATGATAGCATTATGGTCGATATGCGTGTAGATGGAGCTTTCAGTATAGTACACCTTGCGTTGCGTTCTATAGAATTCTGAGCGAGCATTGGAGCTGCCTCTTCCATTTTCGAAGATGCATTGGTCAGGCACATTGAGCAGCTCCAAGTCAAGCAGAGCCATGCTATCCAGCAGCGCGCATGCTTGGCGCGTGTGCTTCCCCAGGTAGTAGACCACGCGTTAAAGTCACCAGAAATCAGGAGTGAGTGTTTGCCCCGCGCTTCTGCTACTAATGCTGCCAACATTCTTTCGTACTCCCCCGCGTTCATACTGGGTGGGGCGTAGCAACTAAAAAGATAGATGCCTCTCGCTTTGACCCAGGTGAAACCACGTTCTGCTCCCGTCATTTTACTCTGCGGTGTTGAATTGCCCATTGTCCATATCGCCGACTTGTTCGAGACATCAGACGTCCAGGAGTATTCATCGATGTTTTCGTATGGCTCTGAATGTAGTGCAATATCTACGCTGTGCTCCTGCATGGTTTTCCGCAAGAGGTCTTGAGCGGCCGTACAATGATTGAAGTTGAAATGAATAATTCTCATGCTCGTTTCTTATTTATTGCCTCCTGGTACTGGGGGCACCTTGCACTACCTGCAACGTGGGCTCCTTTACAAAGGACACACATTTCTGGATTTTTGCATGAGGCTGCAATGTGGCCAGTGTCGCCACACCTTCTGAATATTCCCGTTCGGTCCGCCTGCTTGCAAGATGCTGCAACATGACCAAATCCGCAGCACCTGAAGCAGCTAACCCATCCGATTAGCAGGTGCTTCAATTCCATTACCTTATTAGCGTTCTCGGCTGGTAACGTTATATAAGCAGTCTGTGACACACCGTATGTGTTCCTTATACTCCTTATTGCGGATTCATCTGGCCTACGAATTCTCGCCTGTTCTTCTAGTGCATCCAGCAGCTCCTCTTTAGTGTTGATTTCAGTAACCAGACCTTTGCACTGTACTGTGATCATGTGAGTTCTCACTTGCACTCTCGCTGCATCTTTCAGGACTCCCTCGATGGCTGCTTGGAGTGAGACAGTTGTTACCTCCTTCATACGGTTGGGCACTAGGAGTAACTCTCCTTTCTGCGTCCGTCGTATCGTCCGTACCTCTTTTCCCAGCGCCTCTAGTTCCGTACTAATTTTCACCGCCCGCAGAATATTTGCATACGACGCATTTTCTCCTTTTGTGGCAATAATAATTGCATCTGCCCTTGATGTATTTACCTTATGCTTCTGCCTACTTTGCTTTCTTACCACCTTCGTCTATGTTTCCTTATCAGCTGCAACTTCTGCTGGTTTCGGGATAACCACCGCTTCCAAAGCCCTCTGTTTTTTGCTGCTGGTGACTTGCCTTTTCCGTACTCGTTAGAACTAGATTTTGCTCTAATCCGTTTAGCAGACGGTGTGGCAGTACTTGCCTGATTCTCGTGTGTTCTTGTTGCAGCTGTGGTCCTTGAAATAACTCCTAAACCTGGCCGCTTCTTCTCCTTATCCAACTGTATCATCGCTTCGGTATGTACACCGATTCGGTATGATAATACTGCACCGTCTTATAACATCCTTGTGCATGTTCCGTTGTGAGTTGCAGTATCGCATTAGCTCATCGATTTCTCGCCCAAGTGCCTTCTCCATTCCCAAGGTTTTACCGGGACGGGGGCAACTGCTGCAATATCTGGACCGCCATTTCACTGAGATTTCACTCCACACCTACTAAGAGGCCAGTCACAGCAGCCACCAGCTCAAATCATAATCTCAGAATTATCTTCCAGTGCCATTATCACCAATATCCTACTGGGCTCAGATCGTGGTTGTGGACAACGTTTGTCCCAGGATGTCTCCCAATAGAGGATGAAGGACGATATCCCACATCGGTCCATCGAAATCATCGTCGCTCACTCTGACTAAAATTCAGCTGATGCTGGTATACCATTGCCCGCGGTCGCCACGAGGAGGCAGTGAGTCTTCTGGGAGAAGTTCTCTGTAGGGATCGCCTTGGCCCCTTCCTAGAGGCAGTCAGCAACTTTACCTTAAGATTATCCTCCCTGACCCCTATGTATATGTATATGTATATTTATATGCATATGTATATCTATATGTATATGTATATGTACATTAGACCTGTCCTTATTTCTTTTTTTTCGAATTCGTATGACGGCAAGCGCTAAAACCATTTTATTTGATCCTAAAAATACACAAAAAAAATTTGAGCTTGATTGGACAATTTTTAGCCGTGCCCCCGCCAACAATTGTTTGTCATTCGTGACTATTGTTCTCTCAAATGAGAAAAAGCACAGTGTTGTACTTCAATAGTAGTTAAAGATAAATGACAGTCTCTCTCAATATTTCCTCTCTCGCTCTCTCAGATAATTTAGTTTGTTATTTTACTTTGTTAACTTCACGCCGATAAAAACATCTGTTTGCTCATTTTGTATTGCAACTTTCACATGTGGAGATCGACAAATCTAGTGAAATCGTGAAGTTCAAAAAAAAAAATTTTAAAGAATATTGTCCAAAAGATTACCTTTAAAAAATTGAACAAATAAATTCTAAAATTAAAAATCCAAAGCGATGACAACCAAAAGACTTCGATCGGATGATGACATTATGTTAATTGGCGTAATTAACCACCAAATTACTGGAGCTAAATTACCAGCAAGAAAACAAGTGCTACAAGTTTTATTTTATAATTTAAGAATAGTTGGTTTAAATTTAAGAGAAAGTTCTAGATTAGTTGTTGCTGAGGTTAGCACGGTTTTTGGCAAAAAGCACGAATTCCAACACACCATGAAAAACACTGCATTGAGAAGCTGGAAAAATTATACAACGAGTGGAGAGATATTACAAAGCATCATGGTCGAAAAACAGAATGTCAAAAGTGGAAAGAAACTGAATTTCAAGATAAATTACATGATTTATTCGATATCGCACACGCAAACGCGTTAGAATTAATTAAAATACAAGAAGACAAAGAGTTCTTAAAAAACCAACGAGAAAAAGGAAGACCAGGTTGTATGCTAGGAACGGATAGAATTGTCATGCAGAAAGAAAAGCGAAAGGCAGTCCAGAAAGAACAAGAAAACCAGCGTCGAATAAAATAGGATGAACGAAAAGAGTTATATGAACAACAGACTCAAAGAGGTATACAATTAAGAATTTTTTATTTTAAGCAAACCAGAATTATTGTTGTAAAACAGGTATGATTGACATTGACGACAAAAACGATATTGAAGTTGTAGCATCAACATCAGCAGGAAATGCATATCCAGGTATATCAGGTATATCCAGAGGTAAAACAAATTTTTTTACACCAAGACGACTTTGGATAAGTGGAAAATCACTGATGGTGCTGCAGTTCATATCCTAAGTGCAACTGCTGACGCGTTGGGCTATGATATCGAAGATCTTATACTAAATCGTTCATCAATTCGTCGAATGCGTCAAAAACATCGTGCAACAACAGCACAAAACATTGCAGCAAACTTTGATGTAAGTACTGTAATGTGTTTGTGTTTTTCCCTATGATTCTTTTTTTATGTTTTGAGTATAAATTAAGAAACTTGAGTTTTTATTTCCAGATTCCACGTAGTTTTGTTTTGCATTGGGATGGTACAACGTTACCAGATATTAGTGGCAGGGAAAAATTTGATCGCTTGCCAATCCTAGTCTCATTTCAAGGTATCGATAAACTACTTGGCATTCCAAAGTTAAAATCTTCGAGTGGAAAAGAAATATCAGATGCCGTGTTTCATTCAATAAAAGAATATGAAATGCTTGATCTAGTTGAAATTATCTGCTTCGACACAACTGCTCATAATACAGGAGTACAAAACGGTGCTGCTGCTCTGTTTGAAGGAAAACTAGGTCGCAATTTATTATATTTTCCCTGCCGACACCATATTTACGAGTTGTTGATCCGTAAAGTGTTTGAAATTAGAGTGGCTACTACAGCCGGTCCAGAAGTGCTAATTTTTAATCGCTTTAGCAAATACTGGATTAATATTGACAAATTAAATTATCAGAGTTGTTTAGAAGATGAACACATTATTACAGTATTGACTGCTGAAGAACGTGGAACAATTTTAAATTACTGTCTAGAAAACTTAAAACAAGCTCATAGCAGACGCGACTACAAAGAATTATTACAATTAGTTGTCAGTTTTCTTGGTGGTACGGTGCCGAATTTTAACACCTTTCGTATACCTGGTGCAACTTCTCATGCTCGATGGATGTCAAAATCTATTTATGCACATAAAATGTATTTGTTTCGTAATGAATTCAATATGACCAAACAAGAGCTAAACGGTATACGTAGTGTCTGTCTGTTTATAGTTCGTATTTATGTAACAGCCTGGTTTGGATGCACTAAAGCAATTGAAGCACCAAATCAAGACCTAAATTTAATTAAAAATATTATAGCTTATCCTGAAAGGGATATAGCTCTTGCTTTGCTACAAAAAATAAGCAATCATTTGTGGTATTTGTCGGAAGAAGCAGTCGGTCTTTCATTCTTCGATCCTAATGTAAGTGTTGCAATTAAAAAAAAAATGGTTCAGGCAATTAATGTTAAAGCAAATACAGAAAAATGGAAGCGAATAATAACTAATCCAACAAATATCGACACATTTGCACAAAAAGATTTAAGCGATTTTGTAAATTCCAATACACACGCGTTCTTTGATCGCTTAGAAATTTCAAAAGAGTTTTTGCAAGTCGATCCGTCGGATTGGAATGAAAGATTTGACTACGCTCAGGGATCACAAATTTGTAAAAACTTATCTGTAGTGAATGATGCAGCTGAAAGAGGCGCCAAATTCATTATAGATTATAATAATAAATTAACCCACAATGAAGAGGAGAAACAATTCCTTTTTCAAGTGGTTAAAGAATATAACATGAATTATCCCACATTTACAATGACTTCACTATTAAATTAAAATAATATTAATGTTAATATGAGTATGTAATTATAAAAAAATTTCAGTTTATTCTTAATTTTCAAATAAATGTAAATAAAATAAAAAAATATATATATTTTTTGCATTATTTCTCATAATAAAAACAAAAAGGTGCTTGGGGCACGGCTAAAAATTATCCAATCGTTGTCAAATTTTTTTTAATGCTTTTTGAGACTAAAACGAATATTTTTAGCGCGTAACATATATTCGAGAAAATAAATTTGTCCATATAAATAAAGACCGGTCTAATGTATATGTATATGTATATGTGTATGTATATGTATATGTATATGCATATGTATATGTATGTTTCTGTATATGTATACGTATATGTATATCACAATTTGGTTTCGAGTGCGGTGACCAGGAGACACATTGCCTTGTGGATATTATTATGTGGGAATCTCGTACTACTAATTACCATGTTCCGCTTTGCGGATCTAACTAATTCCTTTGTTGGAAGTAGTTTCATGAGAAGTCTCTTGGAAATTAACTCAAGGGAAGAATTTTTCAAGTCAAGTGCAAATATTACCTCTTCCTCCTCGTTAGGACGCTAATCACGGAACCTATACTTTGTCTATTTAGAGCCACTACGTCCTTAGAGTTCTTGACATTTATCTCTGAACAGGCTTGTCTAGCTATTTTACATTCTGAAAATTCAGACCAGCGCCTGAATGTGGCAATAGGAATACAGAAGTTCGACCTATCTGGTTCAATCGGTATGGTAGTACCCTCACGGGCAAGTTCATCCGCCTTACAGTTCCCTGGAATATCTCTGTGACCTAGAACTCGTCTGCTTAGCTATCTCGTCTAAAAATTTGCGGCAGCTTTTGACAGCTTTTGAAGTGATAATAGCCGAATCCAGGGAGCGCACAGTTCCTTGGCTGTCGGACAAAATGCAAATATCATGTCCAGATACTTTATTCTTTAGTCAAGACAGTGCTGCCTCTATAGCCGCGACCTCTGCCTGAAAAACACTGCAGTGGTCGGGCATCCTAAAGGACATGTTAATGTCCAAATCTTCTAAGAATCCACCACCTCCATCTGTGTAGATGTGAACCCCTTCTACAAGAGGGGGATGCCATCCTTCCATTCGCCCATGGAGGGAATGGAGGTCCTGCACATACCATTGAAGAAATTGGTGTGATGTAATCTAAAAAGTCAGGAATATCCTCAAAATATTTTAAAATAGACGCATCACTTACGTTCCTGGGAACCCATTGATGCGTAGCTTTTAGCCTTATAGCTGAGTTTGCAGCCACTTTTTCACCAAAAAGCCTAACATGCAGCAGATTGATTATAATGTCCAATGCTGCCGTTGAAATCGTTCTAATGGCACTACTTAATGAAGTTAAAGGCCATCTCTCTGAATTTGTTGATCAACATAATTTCAAAGTTGCGCCTAAAAAACAAAATAAACATTTACAAAGCGGTTATTAGGCTCATTTGGGGTGTAACTGTGGGGAAGTGCGAGAACTTCAAATCTGGAGCTTATACAAAGAGCACAGTCTAAGACTGGCGCACCATTGGTTTGTGAAAAATACAAATACCGTACCAGCCACTCATCTCCGAATGTCAACTATAGAAGACGAATTCATAGACATAACCCGGAAATACAAAGCCATCCAAATCTTCTTGAAATAACTCTATTCCAGTATGCTTCCAATTCACGTATTAACAGACTGTGCAAATCTTTATCTTTTTGAAATTTGTTTTTATCACTAACTATATTATTTATTATAATATTATTATTATTTTACTCTCTTGACCGTGTTCTCTCATATTTGTAATTATTACTAATATATAAGTAACACACTAATAGAAAGTAATTAGCTCCAAGCACTGGCAAAGAGGAAAATTAATGAATTAGATTTAAGATTTGATTGAACTTATTCTTAGTTTCCTTAGATGTAATAAATGAACAAAGCTTTATAAAAAATTTAAAAAGTGAGCAGGTGGGCGGACGTACATACCTATTTTCAAGTTTCCAATATAAATCTTCTTTAGTTCCTTCATCTTTCTCCACCCTCGCCGCGAGGTCGAAAATTAGCCGTGGGTACAAAAACCTTGCGAAACGTTGCCAGCCTTTCATTCCTAGGAATGAACATTGAGACTAAATTCCATAGTATTTTGGCGACGACAAATCGAAATTAAAATTCGAGTTTCTCCGCATGGGAATCATAGTAAATGTCACAACATTTCCGTTTTACACAACACTGTTCAATTCATTGTAGTTTCTGCATGGTGAGAATGTCTTACTGACACCTCCTGAGTGTAGTGAATAGAGGCACCTTCTGGCCGGACATTCTAGATGCATATCCGCAAACCATTGTACTTACAACGTTTACCAATGTCGTCAACACGAAAGAATCTTCTGGTGTTTCATAGTAAATAAAAATTACATGGCCGGCTGCTGACCCAACGTAAAACCCTAACCATACTGGGAATTTGACGTTCGCCTCACACATATTTGCTTACTATCCTACAGGTGCTATATACCTAACCGGATACGCCACAAAGAGGTTGTGGGTTGGCTTGAGGTGAACAGTGTAAAAGATCATTGGTGGCATTCCCAGTGGCATAAGTTAAATTTTTAGGATGTCTAAATAGATGTGTTTTTATTATATAGCGATTGAGAATCACGCTACAATTGTATCGAATGACACATACACCCGCTGACTGCACAATTGGTAACAAAAGCTCACGAAACTAAAGAAAACACAACAAAACAAACTTTAGACGAGACAACGCAGTACTCACTATTTTGCAAAGCATTTTCTGATCGTACACATATAATGAAAGGAAGTGAAAAACTTGACGCTTTTTTGAAATCGGAGCAAGACGCGTGAGTCGCTTAAAATTATTTTCTGATGCATTGCAACATTCAATTGTGGTGTGTTCTACATTTGTTACGCTTCACGTGTGTTCTACCCAACCCTAGTAAATCCAATCATCATTGGTCGGGAGTACATACAAATAACTATCGTTGGGTTTACGTATGAAGCAATAAATTGTGAATGTGCTACTATCTACAATATTTCGTGACAAGAGAATTTTAAATATGAGGTTTTAATTAGATTACAGAGGCCTCTTGGTAATTTATTAATTTAAAAAAATCCACATTAAGTATACGGACAAGATATTTCCCAATTTTTAATAGATAAAAGTAGAAAACAAAGTTTGTAAAAGATAATATATATATATATATATATATATATATATATATATATATATATATATATATATATATATATTTATTTTTTTTTTTTTTATTTTTTTTTATTTTTTTTTTTGTTGGGTAGAGAGGGTAAAAATTTGGTATGTGAGAATTGCACCCACTAAAACATCCCCCTCTCTCACTGAGAACATCTCCCCACCCTGGAACCCTTTTTATACTTCCTTCAAGGTGGAGATTCTCACTTTGTCTCTATTGGACTCTCAACATTATTCCTGCGTCCAGGTGCCGCTTTTGCCGTCAGAGCACATTTTATACATATTTATCTACGTGGTCCCAGTTTTCTTTGTTCCTCCACAATGTTCTCGGTGGCTAAGGTTTCCCCGATTTCCATTTCAAGCGTGGTGCGCTCTGTTTACCACCTTGCGCATTTGAAAAAGGTGTGCTCTGCATCATCCACATTATTGTCGCCGTATATGCACTCAGGCCCTCAAATTTTTCCCATTCGGTGTAGATACTTGCAGAAGTATCCGTGACCAGACAGTAACTGCGTGAGGTAGAAATTGACGGTTCCGGCCGTTCCTCCTATCCATCCAGTTCGCTATGTCTGGTATGAGTCTCGCTGTCCATCTTCCGCGACTCTCGGCGGCCCATCGTTCTTGCGCATGGTGCACGGTTTGTTGCTTTATATCCTGCGCGGTTCTTCTGGTATTCTTACCCATCTTGGCTTCTCGTAGGTGTTTTCGTTCGAGGGCCAAGAGATCGATAGGGATTAAGCAGCTAATTACCAAAAGATAATAGATTTACATAAGAATAAAATAATGGATTATTTTTAACAATTTTCACTTAAGAATAAAGTAATAGATTATTTTTAACAATTTTCACTATTTTATCTATATATTCATAAGTATTTTCGTGTACAACAAATACCCTTAACGTATGTGTTTTTTCTATATATATATATATATATATATATATATATATATATATATATATATATATATATAAATATATATATATATATATATATATATATATATATACATATATATATATATATATATATATATATATATATAAATATATATATATATATATATATATATATATATATATATATATATTTATAAATATATATTTATCATCCTTAGGTTAAAACATCACTCATCGAAGGAGGTGCTTATTCGAATACTTTTATGTTGGCTGATAATGAATCTGAGAAGACAAAGTGGGTGGTTGCTCTAAGCGAATTACATCGGATTTTAAAAAAAAATAACTTACCAAATACCGCTATATTCAAAGCAAATGAAATAATAGACAGTTCATTAACAGTAATTCGGAGTACCCTAACATCTCATATCATTTATCCGGATCAAATATTGCTAGGTACTGAGGATGGTTTATTTTGCGTAAATTTAGATCAATATGGTAAAATATATTTACATTTTATTTTAAATGACCTCAATAATAATAACCACTTTTAGAAATTTCACGTATTGGTGAGAATAAAAAAATCAGCCATATTTGGTACATTGAGGAAGAACATATACTAGTCGTACTGTGTGGTAAACAAAGAAACATAAAACTGGTACCAATTAGAGCTTTGGAAGCCACTGATGTTGAATGGATTAAAGTTATTGATTCAAAGAGCTGTGTTACAGCATGTACTGGAATTATTAGACGCTTACCGAATACTGTATTCTCCTTTATTGTCGCATTAAAGCGTCCAACTAATCAAACGCAAATTGTGGTATACGAAATTAATCGAAATCGCTTAAGACACCAAAAAATGTGTGAATTTACTGTTGCGTATCAAGTACAGTGCTTACAAATTCTATCAGATATGCGTTTAGTTGTTGGCCATCAGAGTGGATTTACCACATACTTTTTGCAAGGGGAAGCAACAGCAATGTGTAAGTACAGAAATAATACCATAATAAATCATAATTTTCCGAAATTATTTAAAAAAATTCGACGACAATTAGTTTTTAATTAATCCAAAATTAAACAAAAATCTTAAATTTTACTCCACAACCTTTTTATACCCTTTTCTCTTAAAAAGGGAAAAATATTCTACCAAGTTTGTGCGCGCCTGGTTCAAGCGTGCGTTGGGTTGCTCCGTGAAAGTTTATTAAAAGTGTAAAAATTACTATTTGTTAAAACGTTAATATTTGTGCGTACCTGTTTTGAGTTCCGCCCCGGTCCTGGTGCAAGTGTCGGGGTTCCTGGTGGTTTAAACAAAATCTTCCTGGGGTGCTAAAAAGTGGAAAAAACTTTCATTAATTTTCCACTCAAACTAAACAGCTAAAATCATTTAATTTGATTATTCTTACCTTGAAAAATCAAAATCGGCAAATAAAAACAACAGCATCTGCCTCATAGCAGCTGTCTCATTGACATAATCATTTCAATCTTATACTTTCTAAAGCTCAGCATAGTTGGTTTTTGTATGCACTAAGGTTTTTTTTTTAAGCGTAGGGGACTACACTTAGTAGGATGGTTATCTGCTCCCCCAAAGGGGATCCCAAAAATGTTAACCCATAGGCGGAAGCAAACGCCAAAAAAAAATAAAAGCGAGGTAAAAACATCACTGGTGTAGTGGCTTCAACGAGTCTTAAACTCCCAATATTGGGAGATGAGGCCTCTGGAATTTGGCAAAACGAACCAACTTGAAAGAGGAATACATCTACCCCAGGCGCAGCATCGCGTACCACTACAAGACAATCCAAACTGGATAACTACTGGCTTGAAGTACGTTCCTTAAGCAGCTAGAACAGATTCACTTCTCTGGACCAAGAAGCGGCACACCAAGATGCAACAACTGACGTCTGCAGATAATCCAAAATTTCGCCCATTTTTGTTTGGGCGTGAGTGATATTCTTCCCCTAAAGAATTGCTCAGAAAGAATATGAATGAGTTTTAAACGGAGACGTTTTCAAAATGCGATGAAAGTCCACTGAAAAATACTCAGTCATTACAAAGGCGCTAACCGAAAAAACACTGAGTTTCATACTTTTCAATTGAAGCAGGAAAGAGACTTTAAGGTTGCACGAAGTGTATGCACTGTTCAACCCCAATCGATGAAATACGAGAAGCAATTGAGGAGTTGAGCTATACAGTTGTGAACGTTTGCAATATTAGGCAAAGAACTACCTCTTCCTATGGTTTAAATCAGCCTGACGCAATACAGCAAGCAATAACAAAGACATTCGCATGTAATACACTTTTAAATTCACGAATTAAAATTGAGCCACCTAGAAAGAAATTCCCCAATAGCTTCGAAGCATTTGCTTCGAAGCATTTGCAGGTGAACGTGATTCAAATAGACTGGCGAGACAAGTGGCGAATAAAAGCAAATGCAATAAAATAAAAGGTTTTTGACCTCCAGTGACACTAAATAACTGCCAATTGCCGCAGGCAGACCATGCAAAATACCTTGGGGTGCACCTGGATCGGCGCCTTACGTGCGGCTGTCACATCTTCTCCAAATGGAAACAAGTTGGACTACCGTTTAAGTCATTGTTCTGGCTACTTGGATGAAGCTCGGCCCTAACACTGGTATATAAAGTCCTGATATATAAGGTAATAATGAAGCTCATATGGACTTATGGTTATCAAATCACTTTTAGAACGCTAGTAAAGTGCGGTATGATTTATTATCGCTCGGTTGTAAGTTGGATAAATTTCAAGATAAAAAGTGTTAAATACGACAGGGCGTTTCATTGGCACATTTGTTTTTTGTTCAACAGTGATTAAGTGCAGCAGTGATTTTGGTGTGTTAATGCATAAAGTTATAAACATTTAAAATAAAATTGTCACTAAAGTCAATCAATACTAATAAATATATAAACTGGTGAGTTCGCCAAAATGAGTATTTTGTGCTCGCCACAGTGCGGCGGGAGAATGCACAAACATTTGAAGAAGGTGCAACAGGGATATCAAATTAAAGAGCCTGATCTACTCGTACCTTCAGTGCACTCTCTCCACAAGATTAGAAGAAACACAACAGATTAGAAGAAACATAGCGGTCGCTCACGAACAACAAAAATTTTCTTCTGTGCCTTACGTTCTGAGTGAGCCAACCTACTTACAAGAGAACATAACACAATGCAAAATGCCACGTCCATCTCAAATTGGGTCTTCGATTCCTTAAGAACTCCAAACAGGGTCATCGAATGCAACCACTACAACAACTTTTTTTATACAGCCAAGCAATATGTACGAGCCCACTCACTACAGCTCCAGCTCTGATAAATTACTCAACGGCAAATTTATCAGAAAACGCCGTGCTCTAGAAAATTAAACAAACCTTGGTGTAAGAACAGGTGGTTGAAAAATTAAACCGAGAACAGGTGCTGGGAAAATAATGTGAAAAGAAATGATGCAACTGTATAGACTAGTATAGATCTCTATATACAGGTAAAGCGAAAGTTCAGTCCACAAAAAAACGGAAACAGAAGACAAGCAATAAATGCGAGACTAACTCCTCAACCGGCGAATACATCTGCCTCTCCTAAACTAATAACTAGTAGCACTTTGGGCCAGAACAAATTTGAACTATTAGAAAATGAAAACATTGTCTCAACTACTGCAAACGCTTCTATTGGTAAAACTCCTAAGCCACTACCATTCTACTTGCGAGAGAGATGCTCAAAAGCTTTAATTACAAATGTAGCTAGTCTTGTAGGAAATAACAATTTCCACGTAACGTCCATAACAAACGGGAATATAAAAGAAACGAAACTACAGACATACAATGAAAACAATTACCGAATAATAGCATCTTATCTTGATAAAATTGGAAAAACTGCTACATATCAACTGAAGAGCAGTAAAGGCCTAGTAGTTGTTATTAAATGTATTGAGAATAGTGTAAGTACTAATGAAATCAAAGATTCTCTCAGAATCGCCGGATGTAAAGTCAAAACGGTATTCAATATTAAAAAGAGAGACAAAGGACCACAACTACTATTTCAAGTAGAACTTGATGCGAATGGAAGAACATTAAAAAGTAGCGAAAAATTACTACATAGATGAATAACCATTGAAGAACCGCACAAAAAAAAGGCCCTGTCCAGTGCTTCAATTGCCAAGAATATGAGCACACAAAATCGTACTGTACCTTACGCACTGTTTGTGTAGTCTGTGGGACTTTCACCATTCCTCCAAGTTTTTGCCTGACAAATCAAGCATAAATGCAAAAAAATGCAGCAATTGTGGGAAAAACCACACGGAAAACTACAGAGGTTGCCCAGTATATTTAGCACTCAAAACTAAATTAGAACAGAAACAGCAACCAACCTTTCATTACACAGATATTGCTAAATCAAACGAAACGCCTAAGCAACTGACCAGTGACTACGCGTCTACATCAAGGTCATATGCCAACGTACTAAAGTAGCTGAAGCTTTGCAAATCCTATGCAAAATGTAGAATCTATGAAATTGTATGACAGAAATTTATGACATAAATGCAAAGATTGTTGCACAGGTTGTTGAAAACTCAAAACCAACTTATACAATTGTTATCTCTAAAAAATATATTATATTAAGATATTTCATTGGAATGCAAATGGGTTCAGCCAGCATGAACTTAAAATTCAATACTTCCTTCATACTAGGTAAATTGACATTTTGGTTTTATCAGAAACGCACTAGGCAAACCAAATTTATTTTGTAATATCAGGATATAACTTCTACAAGACAACACATCCTGATAATAAAGCTCATGGTGGTACGGGTGGTTGTATTAATAAGAGTATGCAAAGGACTATCTGCAGGCAATATCAATATGTCTTCAATGATGAGAGGAAAAAATTGTACTAAGCGCAGTCTATTGTCCTCCAAGATACTCAGTGACTGAATTACAAATCACACAATTTTTCACATCACTAGGGACCAAATTTTTGGCAGCAGGCGATTATAATGCACAACATACCTTTTGGGGCTCCAAGTTAATAATTCCCAAAGGCAAACGACTATTCTCTGCTTTACTGAATCGATGTTCTAACCTATACTTCGTGTCTTCAAGGCAACCGACATACTGGCCCTCTGACCCTCAAAAAGCGCCCGACCTCATCGATTTTGGCATAACCAGTAGTACCGATCGAGACTTGCCATCTGCAGAATCGTGTTTAGAGCTCGCTTCTGATCATTCATCAGTGATTCTTTGTCTATATAAATAAGCTCAACTCGGTAAAAAAAACAGGTCATCTAACTATAAAAGAACAAACTGGCTCATGTATCGCCAATATGTAAGTAGTCATATAAATATTCGTACTCGATTAAGGAGTGCAAGTGATATTGACTCGGCACTTTTGGCCATTAACTCAATTCTTAAATCTGCAACCACACACTCATCTCCGGCAGCCTCATTATCCCACCTCGCAACATCTCGTTTATCAGTAGTTATCGATAATCTCGCTTAAGAAGAGATTGGCAACAAAATAGATCATCCTACTCCAAGCAGAAATTAGCATTAGCAAAAAAACGCCTCCGATAAATACTGAACTGCTAGATAGAGAACAGTTTTAAAAAAGTATACTGAGACGCTAACTCCAATACAAAATACTAACTACTCTTTATGGAAAGCCTATAAAAATATAGAGACTCCTACACCACTCAGGCAAAATAATGGAACTTGGGCAAGAAGTGACGAAGCGAAAGCCTCAGCGTATGTTAATCATCTCGAATCCGTATTTTAATTTAACCAACCAACCAACAGTTTTAAAATTTAATTTCTGTCCTCTAAAATACCACTAATCCCGATGAAGGTTAAAATGAAGGAAGTGCAACTTGCAATTCAAACGCAGCTAAACCCGAAAAAAACACCAGAATATGAATTAATTACCGCAAAAATTATTGTGGAATTGCCTGAAATAGCTATCAAAATAGTGACAAAGTTATTTAATGCAACAATAAGGAAGGATTGGGTATTTTCCACAACTCTGGAAAAGATCACAAATTACAATGATACCAAAACCCGGAAAAGACGCAAAAAATACTGCTCTGCTGTATATTTAGATATTGCACAGGCGTGTGACAGAGTTTGGCATGTAGGACTAATATATAAAATTCAAATACTCTTACCAGTTAATGTGCACATGCTACTCGAATCGTATTTGGAGAACCGAAAGTTCAGAGTAAAATTTGGAGAATTCACCATAGACGACTTTGATATTAATGCTGGGGTTCGACAAGGTAGTGTTCTAGGTTCTGTACTATATGTATTATTCACTGCAGACCTCCCTACTGATGATCGTCGTGCTGATACAACGAGTGCAATCGAAAATCTTGCGTGCAATCACGGGTGCTCCTTGGTTCGTTAGAAATGCAACATCCATAAGGACCTCAACATTCCTCTTGTTAAAAGTGAGCTCACAGAGATTATGCTCAAATACAAAGAAAAACTACAGGAGCACTAACTAAAGGTGTTATGCGACCCGTGCCTATTGGTTGGTTTGCAGCCAGGGGGTAATACCGGCTGTACTCCTACGGAGCTTCCTCGATACCAGGTCACCTCGAGGTATATTCACGACCTTGCCGTGGTATGGGGCGCTGCCACGGTCGACCACTCTGCTCCCCCTTAAAAATTTAAGGTCACCATGTCTGCTACGGTGGACGGTGATCGTAAGAACAAGATGAACCACAAACAAAAAATAAAAACAATTTCTATGGACAAGCAGTCCCTAAATGCAACGGGGGCTATTGCCTCCATTTCTGAATCTGGCTCAGGTCAGAAAAAATTCGTACGGCGGAAGCTGGGGCTATAGAACCTAGTGGAAGCGTCGGTACTAACAAGCTAAGTACGGCTGGCCCATCTCGTACGGCGGAAGCTGGCACCGGGGACAAACCTGGTTCCAGTGGAAGTGACAGTACAAAGGAAGAATCTACATTGCATACGGCGGATACCGGGAATGGCCCTGGTAGACGTGAAGGCGCATCCACGTCTAAAATGACTAAGATCTCCTCAGTAGTAAAGCTTACACGGCATAACTACAAGGAGAGACGCGCTGCCTTGAAGTTGCTGGAACGTGGTAAAAGTGTTCCGGAGGGCGAGAGGTCAGAAAAACAAAAGTCCTCCATTAGCTGGGCAAAAAGGGTTACGGAGGGACTATCAGAGTTCCCGAAACCGAACCCGCCGCCAAAACGTCAGCTGTCGGGCGACCCGCCCAGAAACCCCAGCAGTATAAAGTGGCCAAGACGTCATGAGACTACTCCCGCACCAAAGACCTTCAGCGAAGCTGTACGAGGTCAACAATTATGGGCCGTTGTGGACAGAAGCAACATTGATGGCACAATTTCTGTTGAGAACTGGAAGAAAATAGCAGCCAGGCTCTCGAGCACTTTATTCCAGATTTTGAAGGAAAATCCTGGCCCAGCTCCTTTTTGTCGCGATTGTGGATGGCATCAGAACCACGTGAAGCTCATAGTATGTGCCGATCTGATCTGATATAAAATAGCCATCTGTATAAAATAGCCATCTGTATAAAATAGCCATCTCCAGAATTAGTGAAGTTTGGTCTGGGTCTAAGCTCAAGGTAATCTCGAGGGAGGATATCCCGAACCTGCCAAGAGCGAGGGCCTGGATACCAGCTGAACCATCTGACCCTAAAATGGTTCTGGAGATGTTACGGGTATGTAATCCGGAACTCCCGACATCATCGTGGAAGGTCACGAAACTGGAGGAGCCAAAAGGTGAGTACCGCAGTGCTACCTTGGTGGTGAGCACGGACTCGTTGGAATCTCTTTCGCGATCCGATGGTGTCGTGAGCTATGGATTCTCGGCCATTACACTAAGGGTCTACAAAAAGGACGTGAATGTCTCCAATGCAATGGACCATGTTGGAGTTGTGGTAGACCCTGACGCCTCATCTCAGCTGGAAGAAGAGGCAAAACCACTTCTGCAGGTGGAGATGGAACGTCAGTGGTGGAACCTGGCTCTGGTTCTGGCAAAGCGGTTGCGCTAAACAGGGCATCATCCGATGGCAGAGTTTGTTCCTTATTGGAAAGGGTGGCGCAAGCCACTCTGACTGACGAGGAGGAGCTACTGGCATCGGACGAAGAAGATGCTGATAAAACGGTGGTGGACGTGGAGACCAGTAACCATGATGTTACGGGTACTTCAGATTAACCTACACCACTCAAAGGTTGCGTCCGCCAATTTTATACTACATCTGTCAAAGGACAGATACCGTATTGTCCCGATTCAAGAACCATGGGTTTTACATGGTCTTGTGTGCGGACTAGGGACTCCAAAATACAAAATGATGTATACACGCAATACAGGTAAACCTAGAACGTATGTACTAATACGTAGAGGGATAAATGCTTTTATGCTCTCTAATTACAGCGATGCCGATCAAACGACTATCAGCCTGGAGTCGGGTGACGAGAGGATATGGCTATCGTCATGCTACCTGGCCCACGATCACGAAGAGCTACCAAGATCAATTTTTAAGGATCTGGTGGCCCACTCGCGAAGGCTATGCGCAAAAATGATAATTGGTGCTGATATAAATGCTCATCACATCGTGTGGGGTAGCACGGACACTAATATGAGGGGTGAGTGCCTTTTTGATTATTTGCTTGGAACTAACCTGCAAATCTGTAATAGGGGTGTTAAACTTACTTTTGTCATAAGCAATAGGCAGGCGGTAATAGACGCCACCTTTGCCTCTGACTCTGTTGTAGGAAGAATAAGTGAGTGGGTGGTGTTAGAAGAACACTCCTTCTCAAACCATAGATACATCTCGTTTGAGATTAAGAAAACTCTACCTAAACCTAAGCCTGGTGGAAATATCAAGTAAGCAGACTGTGATAAATATGTAGATCTAGTTGGGAATACCTTAAATATCTGTCCATCTAGCGAACCAAGAAGCATAGAAGGGATAGAGAAAATGGTAGGCTCTGTTACTGCGAGCCTGAACGCGGCCTTGGCAGAAGCCTGTCCACTAAGGAGGTTGAGGGGAAAGCCGAAACCTCGGTGGTGGACGGAGGAGCTAAGCAAGCTTCGGGTAGACAGTAGGACAGCTTTTAATGAGGCGAAGTATACACGTCTTTAAAATGACTGGAAAGCGTATAGAGAGGCTCTTAAGGTCTTTACGAAGAAGGTTGGAACTGCTCAAAGGCAATGTTGGAAATCCTTTTGTGAAGAAGTAGAGGGAGCGACTGAGGCTTCGAGACTTCGGAAAATATTGGCGGGAAGTTCTCAGAACTGGGAGCTTTTACAGAAGGTGGATGGAACATTCACTACAACTAGTAAGGAGTCTCTAGAGCTTCTACTCAGCACGCATTTCCCAGGCTGCTCAGTCGGGAAGTTGGGATAGACGCTCTATCTGAGGATCGACTCTTATGGGCTATTGAAAGTTTTAAGCCTTTTAAGTCCCCTGGTCCTGATGGTATTTATCCAGTGGAGTTACATAAAACCGCTGGATACCTGAAAGGCTGGCTGTTAGCAAGCTTTGAAGGATGCTTTAAGTTTGGGTATATACCGCTTCAGTGGAGACAGGCCAGAGTGGTCTTTATTCCGAAAGCTGGAGAAAGTTCACATACACATCCAAGGGACTTAAGACCGATATCTCTCTCATCTTTTCTTTTGAAGACTTTAGAGAGAGTGATAGAAATCCACTTAAGCTTAACTTTAGACAAGAATCTAATCTCATCGGCTCAACATGCCTATACAAAGGGGAAATCTGTGGGGACAGCTCTACATAACCTTATTTCCATTGCAGAAGGCTCATTGCACAAGCAGTAATTTACCCTGACTGCCTTTCTTGATATTGAGGGGGCCTTTAATAATGTCAAAGGGGAGGCCATCACTGCATTACTTACTGAACTTGGTGTGGAAACGGGCCTGCTAGCCTCATTGGTAAAATGCTGGATAGCAGAATCATTGAGGCGAATCTAGGAGAATCGGTCCTACGTAAGTTGGTGAGCAGGGGTACACCTCAAGGGAGGTGTACTCTTACCGTTTCTATGGAACACAGTTGTTAACAAACTCCTGATAAGATTAGAGGCGGTGGGATGTAAGGTGGTGGCTTATGCCGATGATGTTGTCATTGCTGTCACTGGAAAATTCACATCTACACTGAGAGATTTGTTGCAAAATGCTCTAGATATTCTTTCACTGTGGTCTTGGAGTAAATCCGGATAAGACTAAGGCCATTCTGTTTACTAGGAAACATAAAATCCCTCAATTAGACCCAATTACGCTTAAGGGGAAAGCTCTAGGGATTTCAGAAGAGACGAAATACTTGGGTCTTATAATCGATAGAAAGCTTACTTGGAAGTCAAACACCATAGAAATAGCTAGGAAAGCTGGGGTGGCTTTTTATGCCTGCAAAAGAGCTATAGGTAAAATCTGGGGAATTAAGTCCAGGGTAGCTCACTGGCTTTACACTGCGGTTGTCAGGCCCATTTTCCTATATGGAAATGGGGTCTGGTGGACTGCAATGCAGAAAAGGACCTACCACGCAACACTCGGTAAGGCACAGAGATCAGCAGAATTAGCAATAAGTGGCACCATGAAAACCACGCCAACCTTCGCATTGGATATAATACTACATCTGCCACCCTTAGATCTCTTCTGCAAATATTTAGCGGCTTGCGGTGCTCTTCAGCTCAAGGCGAGCTCACAATGGAAAGCTGTTCCGTATGGACATGCGACCATATTAGAATCCTATACGGACATACCCAGTGATATTGATTACCTTCCTTCTTCCCTCTGTTTCGAAAGGAACTTTTGGGTCAGAATTCCTTCCAGAGAGGAATGGCTCGAGGGGGATCCATCACCAGATACTCCCATTAAGATATACACAGACGGATCAAAAATGAATACCGGTGTAGGATCAGGAGTCTATTGCGAAATGTCCTCAATCAGTGAATCCATCAAACTAATGGATCACTGTAGTGTTTTTCAAGCGGAAGTAACCGCTATTTACGAAGCCTTGAATTGGCTGAGGATAAACGAGGTAACCGTCAAGGATATCTGCATTTTGTCGGACACTAAGGGCAATAAGGGGAATGCATCCCAAATAACATCAAGGAGTGTATTAGACTGTCGCCGATCTCTAAATGAGATGGCTAAAAAATTCCATATCCAGTTGTGATGGGTGCCAGGACATATGGATATACCAGGGAACTGCAAGGCTGATCAACTTGCGAGAGATGGCACTTGTATGCCAAATGTCGGTAGGTATATGGGTGTACCTCTCGCAACTTGTAAGCTTCTCATAAGAGAGACACTGATTAATTCTACCAATCAAAGGTGGATCTGTGCCACTATCTGTGAAATCGCCAGGCAAACATGGCCGAGGCTAAATCTGCGTCTATCTAGGAGTATCATTAGACTCACTAGACTACAAATTAGGACTTTAATAGGAGCCCTCACGGGACATTTTCTAATAGGAATTCATGCAAGAAGAATAGGAGTTTATACACATAATTTCTGCCGCAGCTGCAGGAACGAGGAGGAGCTGGAAAGCTCTTCTGTACATGTCCAGCTTTTGCCAGAAATAGGGGGCGGTTACTACGATCCCCTTTCTTAACAAGTATAGATGGTCTATGTCAGTCAGGTGTTAACAACCTTCTTCGCTTTGTAAAAGGCTCAGGGTGGTTCAATCGGGAGGGGGAAGCGTAGCCATGCCTCGCATCCGCGGTTCACAACGGACCCAGCTGGTGGTCTAAGTGGCATCACTGGTTATTGGTGATGCGGCTGCCCTACCTACCTACCTACAGGAGCACTCAAATCCATTGGTAAAAAATCTACTTAGAATTGAAACAGCAACACGCCTCAAAAGGTTGTACTTACCTAAATATTAAATGTATTAAATATTAAATAATTACTATAAGATACTAAAATGAAATGAATTTAAATTGAATTAAAATTAAAAGGCAAAAATGTAGTGTAATTTAATAGTAAGCCCAAACACTGGTGCGGGATAAATATAGTAAATTTAGCTCTTAAGATTTAATTACTTATTGTTAGGCTCGAAATGAGTGCATTCAATAAATAAATGAACTGTTAAAGAAAATATAATAAAAATTAATAATACTGTACGATAAATGTAAAATAGCAACTGAAAGTATTCAGGAGAATCCTTTATCTTAAAGTTACGTATACAATAACGCAACTAACCCTTGACATAGAATTAACTATACAAAAATATCTAAACAAAAGGGGGGGGGGAGTCAGTGATACTTTAAAATATTTTCTTTTATTTTTTTCCCAAATTCCACTGAACATAAAAATCAATGACACTTAATGTAAACAAAGTTGCATGAGTGTCATTGCATTATATAATTCCAGTTTCAATTATCCTGGATGGGCATTTCATGGAAATGCTTAACAGCATAAGTGAATTGCACTAATAATTTGTTTGAAACGATTGCATAATTGATTTTCGGCTATATCAAATTCAAAAGAACTGTCTTTCCAGTCCCTCCTGGTGCGTCAAGGACCAAGCCAAAATGGTCCTTGACGCACCAGGAGGGACTGGAAAGACAGTTCTTTTGAATTTGATATAGCCGAAATTCGAAAGCGGACTGAGATCACACTGGCTGTGGCATCATCGGGCATTGCAGCACCGCTACTCGATGAAGGATGCTCAGCACATTCAGCTTTCAAGCTACCATTAAATTTGAATCATGTTGAAAATCTTACTTGCAACTTGAGCAAATGTTTGGGAATGCCCACAATTTTAAAAACATACAAACTAATAATTTGGGATCAATGCACCATTGCATATAAGAAAGCACTCGAAGCACTCGATCGTGGGAGGTGATTTTAATGCTGAAAATTCATCGTGGGGCTCAAGACATACAACAACCGAAGGACTCGAGTTACTAAGCACCATACATTCCCTGGGACTCTCAATTATATCGGCCGGTCAGCCCTTATATTGGCCCACTGACATTACCAAGTCTCCTGATGTTATTGATTTTTGTATTACCAAAGGTATGCCGATCTGGCAAATACACTACTTTTAAGAAACATACTCAATACACATGAGGCAACTTCAGAAGACGTATAATTAATTCCATGGAAGGAATTAGTCAAGGAAGGAACCTCTTAAATACTGGGAGTAATTAGCAGCGTCCAAATTTGAATTCAAGAAGTGAAGCTAGGATGAGCAACACCATACAGGGGTTTGCTTCTCGTGTGGACGAATGGGACACCGAGCAGCAGATTACAACAAAAAAAATGTCCAACAAAGGGACCAGGGAAACTTCCAGCTTCCCAGTCGAGCCCAAAAGACTGAAAAGCCAAGAAGGAAAAAATAAATAATATACCAAAAGAATCAGAAAGTTTGAATAGCGACTCCTGCGATGTAAGGGCGATGACGAATGTTTTTCTTCAATGTGTTTCAATTTGGTTCACAATGGTGGTTCTAGGACTAGGATTAGGTTTTGATAAATTTAGGAAGCAGGAATTTAGGAAGGCTGGTAGCCGTAAAAGCGGTATGGGAGTAAAGAGATAAGATAACCAGGTTATCGTACAAGGGGCACTAAAACTCATGGTGGGAGAAAATCAGATAGTTAGGGAATACATATGCATCCATTTTGGGAACAAGAAGGGGTTCCTTTGAGGTTAGTAGAACAGCTGATGTTTTTATCGAGATACCATGCAAAGAGGCAGCTAGAATAAAATTAACACTCAGGTTAAATCTAGTCTTCTACAAAAAGAACGAGTAGTTTATGAAACGACTGTGAAGACTCTTAACGGTGGTTCCATTAGGACACTAGGCGCAGTTAGGGTGAACCACAGCCGTGTCAGGAATGTAAGTCTCAGAATGAACGTAGTGGAACTAGAAAAGGAAGGTGTCCCGGTTGATGGTATAATTGGGCGCGATAATCTTTGGGGACACAGCATTCTGAATGTAGAAACTAAAGGGTTATCGATTTTCGGTAAGAGTAAGAATAGGATTCTGACACTTCCCGTTAAGTCACTGCGGGAAGGAATCGTGAATAGGGTTAATAGTAGTAATCCGTAAATGGTAGGCGCAAATTCAACGAGAGTAATTACTCTCCGTTTAAACACGAAACTTCGGAGTGTTGTTTCATACGCAGCGGCTGGCGGAGGATGTACGAGGTGTGATAAAAAAATAACCGTTATTTTCAAATTTCGTGAGTTACGTATGTTCGATGTTCGCATTTTTTGTTTCTGTTATGTTGGTACACATGTCTGTTATATATGTTGGCAATACCAACCATTTTGGATTGTCAGTTTGTTTTTGACAGATAAAAAGGTAGGTCGTTTTTTGGTGCTCTCTTCGATTTTGTACTATTCGAAAAAATGGATCAAAGAAACTGTATTCTGTTTTGTGTAAAAAATGAAATTAAATGCGCAAGGACATTTGAAATGTTGACTGTGGCCTTTGGCGAGTCTACTATGAGCAGAACACAAGTTCAATTGTGGTATAGCCGGTTTAAGGAAGGCCGAGACGATGTCAATGATGATGCTCGTCCTGGTCGCCCGAGCACGTCAACAACCGATGAAAACATTGAAGAAAATGATTTTGGATAATCGTCGAATCACTATCAGAGAGGTTGCTGATGATGTTGGCATATCGTTCGGCTCATGCCAAGCAATTTTTACGGATGTTTTAGGCATGAAACGTGCGGCAGCGAAGATTGTTCCAAAATTGCTAAATTTTGAGCAAAAACAACGTCGCATGGACATCGCTCAGGAGCTGTTTTTGGCCAAAAACAAAACCTCATGCCTCAACCACCGTATTCACCGGACTTGGCCCCCGCTGACTTTTTCCTCTTTCCAAAACTGAAGACACCGATGAAAGGAAAGCGTTTTGCTACGATTGAGGAGATAAAAGAAAAATCGAAACAGGAGCTGTTGGCGATACCAAAAAAAGCGTTTCAGAAGTGTTTCGAGGATTGAAAAAAACGCTGGCATAAGTGTATTATATCTGAGGGGAATTACTTTGAAGGGGACAAGATAGTTGTTGATGAATAAATAAATACTTTATTTTTTGATCACACAATAACGGTTATTTTTTGATCACAACTCGTATATGTGGGAGAGACCATAACGCACGTTGACAAGGGTAAGGTATATGCTTGCGTAATAAATGCATAAGATGAGGACTATTATATAGGTAAGGACTTTAGGCCTAAGTTTTCGAATTATTGTAGTTTTAAGGAACCAAACTCGGTAGTCGCTTAATCAAATAAAGCAGTTACACGTAAGGAAAAGGATAGGGACAATACTAGAATTACTGAAATTAGACCCAAGCGTAAACTCGGACGAGAAGGCATCTACAGAAGCTATTTGTATGTCATTCCCTAACATATTTCTCCTGGACGGAGACTAGCTAACATACAACATGAAATATCGATTAGAGCAGATCTTGGCGGCTGATCTTAACCAAATGATCTTATATATATATACGAGTATATATATATATATATATATATATATATATATATATATATATATATATATATATATATACATATATATATTTATATATTTATTTATTTATATTTTTTTTATAAAAAGCATCTTTGGTATTACGAAATGAACCCCAGCGGCAACGCTCTTACTCAACTAGTGACCTAGTTATCGAACTAAAAAAAATTCTGTCTCTGAAAAATCAAAGATTGCTCCGACAAGCGCTACGCAATGGGTGGATGTTACAAACTCAAAAATGCTTAGAGATAGCCCTCAAAAAATGAAAGCCGACTAAACAAAATAATCTGGACTATTGGCTGAGTGCCCCAAATCGTTTCTAAACTCATTCAGTTAATGGAAACGAGGATACTGAACTTCAAAAATCGGCAGAAAAAGAAAAACTCCTAAATGTTCACATATATTTGTAGATGAAGTAGATTTTATTCAGCCTCTGCTACACATGCTGAATGAATTAGCTGCTGGTCAATATGAACGCAGCATAATTTCCTTAAATCGATATAAAATTCAATCTAAAATTCCAGAAATATTTTCTAATATAGTCAAACAGCCTTTACGGTATCTACACATACAAGCCCAAAATTAAAGAAGTTTTAAGGTAAACTTGAGAAACATTCATCTATCTATGAAGGTAGATGAAATAAAGTCTGCTCTAGACATACACGCTCATTTCGCTACTATTGTTTTGAGTATGAAATACAGCCAAACAAAAAGGGCGTTCCCAATGTTCGTTGTTGTATTGCAAGAAAATTGAAATACTCAAGACATCTACGATATTAAAAATATGCTACATAGTCGTGTTATATTCGAGCCACCCCAAACGAGAACTACCTCAATGTTCCAAATGTCAACATTAATTATAGTCACACAAAATCTGGATGCCGAAGACAACCCTAATGCATAAAATGTGCTGGTAATCACGCTTCAACTGATTGCAAAAAGAAAACCAAATCAAGTGAGGTCAAATGTGGGCTTTGTTCGGGAAATCACCCTGCGATTTATAAAGGGTGCATTATATATTAAAAGCTGAACTTGTCCACTTTTCCTGCATTAAGGAAGAAAGATTTACTTTTACAAATAAATCTCAATGCCACAACTGATCGTCAACCGAAATAGTACTTGCATCGACAACAACAACCAACCTACGCTCAAGAGATCAGATATCAACCTTCCCAAGTGGATTCTAGCAGTAAAAGTCAACAAAGCGATCCCTTGATGAGCGAGATACACGAAATGAAGAAATTGCTGAAGGACATGATGAGTCAAATAACAGCCATGACTAATTTACTAGTAAATCTCGTTTCTAAAATAACCCTATGTCCATAAACGTCGTTCTGTGGAATCCAAATGGACTGTGTCACCATTCATCTGAATTAAAACTGTTTTTACCAAAAAAATACTATATATATTCTATTAGTTTCAGAAACATTATTATTGCTTTTATCAATCGATGCATTCTGATGGCACAGCTCACGGATTATTAAACATTATGAATCCACCAACTACAACACAAATTAGATCCAAGCCACAAATGTCGTAGTTAAAGATTTATTCGGATCACTTGGTTTGTCAGCTATCTATAGTCCTCCGAAATATAAAATTAAAAAGGAAGCCTACATTGAATTCTTCAAAAAAGTAGGTAACAGATTCATAGTAGGAGGCGAATACAACGCTAAAAACACAACTTGGGGATCTCGTATAACTACAAACAAGGGGCGTGAAATGTATGATGCATTGAGATGTATGAAGTTGAAAGCCTTGTCTACTGGAGAGCCTAAGTATTGGTTATCTGATCCAAAACAAAAAAATGCCCGATCTTATAGAATTTTGTGTAGCTAGAGGCCTTAAAATCAGCACTTTCTTTACAAAACCAGGTTAGACTTAACTTCAGATCATTCGCCAGTCATTATTACCATACCATAATCATTGCAAAATAATATTCGAACATGACAGCTCTACAAAAAACACACGCACTGGACTCAATTTAAAATTATTTTGTCGTCGATTTTAAATATTAAAATGTCTAAAAAGTGAGGTGGAGATATTTGAAGCAACCGAATATCTATCCTAATCCATTCAGGAGGCAGCATGGCAGGCTACCCCAACTTATATACCTAACATCCAAAGAGGAACGAATTAGAATGAGCATATCGCTAAAAAAAAAATAAAAGAAAAACGACTGGCAAGAATAGATTGACATCGGACTAGATTTTCTGAAGATAAATGTTTCCTTAATATGATAACAAAAGAGTTAAAAGGACTTCTTCAAGGCCAAAAAGAGCGGGAACTGCACAATTTTCTACAGAATATGGAACCAACTCACGTTTCTAATTATTCTCTTTGGAAAGCAAATAAGAGAGGTCATAAAGATTTATATTTCAAAGTAAAAAATGTCTTCCCAATTAACTACTACATACTCATAAAATCTTTTCTGTCTCAACGACAGTTTTCTGTAAACAACCAATTCGAAATGTCACCCTTCCATTCCATGAAAGCTGGAGTCCCACAGGGGAGTCCAGTTAGGTCCAGTTCTTTATCTTCTCTTTACTCACGATTTGCCAACAACGACTGGAGCACTAACAGAAACATTTGCAGACCCTAAAGAAGCTACATTAAAACTGCAGGGTATTCTTAATGAAATATCCAGTTGGCTAAAACATTGGCACTTCAAGGCAAATGAAAGTAAATCGATCGATCGACACATTACATTTACTACAGGTTGTGTAAAACTTTTGTCCAAACTGCCCTAATTCATTGGTTAAATGCACTCAATCTTACATGTATAGCAACAGTGGTGTCGCTGCTGCTCTTTCTATTGGTGGCAAAAGGTTATACATGAAATTTCTATGTGCCTGTATTAATATTGAAAACCATAGATACATTTTTGCGAGATTTGTGTACAGACGATCAAAATAAAAATAAAATATAGCGGGATATACATATATATATATATATATATATATATATATATATATATATAAATATATATATATATATATACATATATATATATATATATATATATATATATATATATATATATATATATATATAAATATATTTATATATATATATATATATATATATATATATATATATAAATATATATATATATATATATATATATATATATATAAATATAAATATATAAATGTATATATATATATATATATATATATATATATATATATATATATATATATATATATATATATATATTCATATCGACACCCACTCTTACAAATTCTACAGATGCACAGTATATTTCATACTTTTAATTGTACTGAAAATTTCAACATTAATATGGCAATCGAATTTGGCTGCAAGATATAGATTATATGGGAGAGATTGGGGATGGGGATTGTCAACAGAATGTCCACGCAGATCAACACTTATACCACTATCAGGTCACTTATGAACACGATACCCATTCACATTGTTATGTGTATAAGTAGAAAAAGCCGGAGGGAACTCTTTTGAGCATTTTCCATCACTCATACATACAGATGTTAGATTAAGGTATCCACATGGTCCATGAGTCATGTGGCATTGAACCATTTCATAGAGTTTGGATTACTTTGAGCATCTCCATTTTGCAGCCTATCGGTTGCCTATCGGATGGGTGCAACAGCGCATATTATTTGTGAATGGGCCACTAAAAAATGAAAGCACTAATGAAAGATAGCCTTTCTGCCAACAGTGTGTACGCTATCAGAACTATTTGGATGCTGGAGTAATAATTAATTGGTCAAATTATTGTATAAATCGAAACGAAGATTGGCCTGATTATTCTGTATGTAATTTAACCTCGTACTCATGTCAACAACCCATTGGAAGAAAAATTTTTGTGAACGATGCAAAATACTGAAGTCATCACGATTAGCTAGACTGTATGAGGTATTGCAACATTGTAACTTTTTTTCGGAGAGCAGTTGAACAAGATGTGTTGTATGTATAAGGGATCTAAAGAAGAATCCAATACAGAAATGTTGCCAACAGTACTTGAACAGTTTGAAAACCACCTCATTTTCTTCAAAAGTGGTGTCACCATTTTCACTTCTGAAAATAGCTGCAGAATCAGTTTGAACAATGTCATTCTACCACTGCAAATCTGTAGTACGATTCACCGTAATACACATAGAAAGTTGTGCACATATAAATTCATTTAGCAGTCTTTTTCTGTATACTTATTTTCCTCATACCAGTTGTACGCCGACGGGGCTACCACGAAGTATTTTAGAAAATTCGAAAAATATTATTTTAATCGTTTTAGAGCCGAAAAAAACAAAATTTTTTTATAAGAATTAAAAGATATAAAAAATATAATGATTAGAAAGAGGAAAAATACGAATGCGTATCAGAGCCAGAAGTTTTCTGACACACAAAAGTTGTAACGGTATTTTCGTCGGAACAAAATATGAAACAGTTTCTCTGCAAAAACGAATTAACGCTAGAAAAACAAGTATTTTCGCCGTTCAGTTTCTCTTATGATGTTTATTATTGTGTCACATTTGGTTAGATGGGCTGTGGATATAGTTCCGTTTTTGCAAATTGGGCGCATTTCTGCAGTGGTGTTTTCCATTAAGTGTTGGTGGGTAAGTAGTGTGTGTCCAATTCTAAGCACATTTTTTTATATGCTTTCTCTCGTAGTTAGCAAGAAAATTAGGTGTGTTGCCGAATGGGTTCGTCCGTTTGTAGTACTGCGAGTAGTATCTGTTTTTTCGTATCCAGTTTACTATATATTTTCTGTATTATTATATATTAATTATCATCATTTTCTGTATTATTATATACTATATTATCAGTCCTGTAGTTGCATATTTGGTTGTTTCATCTGTTATTTCGTTTCGTACTATACGAAAATGGTTGGCAATCCACATTATTTTCAATTTACTTTTGGGTTGAATTCTCAATGGTTTGGCTGTTATAGGCCAAAATATCCAAAAAAACGTGACAAAAAGTGGTGAATTTTCTACATTTTCGACTTTTCGACCATGAAAACGAAGCTTTTTCTAAGTAATATGTTCAGAGAAATTGTAGCCCGAGACAATAGCTACAACTTTACTTCTGACAGTAATAACTAACATAAATACTTTACGAAATATGAGCCCAAGAAAATTTGCAAATTTTCCAAAAAAATAAAGTCTGAGAAAAAACTGCAAGTCAAAATCTGGAAGCTCGATTTTCACCGTAGATACCTTCAAACGTATATATACCTTCAAACTCGAAAAGATTTTCTATTTTAACCGAAAATGAAATTGACTGTAATAGTTTGCACATTGAATAACCTAAAGTTCCAAAACCACTCCAATCTATGTTTCTGGAGTAAACAATGTGCAACGGCTATTGGAGCTACTACGTTCGATTGCAGATAAGCAATGAGTTGAAATTAAAAAAAAAAAACTGAATTATAAATTCAACTAATGACAACTGGTAAATACAGAATTATCTCAAAAGCTCTTGTAGACAGTAATACAAAACTTCATACTTACAAACCAAAACAAGAGCAAAGTTTTAATGTCGTTTTGAAAGGCGACAAAAACTCAATGTTTTATTTAAATGTAAAACAAACAAAAAATAATACGGATTTACACAATTTCGACGTTATTATGCATATCAAAATTAAATTTGAGCCCTTTGGTTAATTTGTAAATTTGAAGCACTAGTAGTCCCCTAAATATGGACACCGTAAGTCCAAATTGTTTTAATTCAAGCCTAGTATATAAAGACTTTATATTGCAGTCTTAGCTTCGATTTTTGGTTGATAAGCCAGTACAAGGAACTTGCTCTGAGTTTCATTTGGATTTTCTTCGCTTCTATATTCTCCAAGTGAGCCGTCGGTCGAAATGCACTGCTAAGTATTTAACCTCTGATGCGGGATTTCAATGCCATTTAAGGAGACTCCCGGGCAAAACCTGTAGTTGAGGGTAAATGTCACATGTACACTTTTTTGCTCGTTTATCTTGATGCGCCAATCGACTAGCCAACTTTCTATTTTCTTTAAATGTTCTTCTAAATCCCGCGAAGTTATTCGCGGATTTTGGGAAGTGCTCAGGATAGCTGTGTCATTCGCAAAAGTTGAGATAACGAGGTTTTTATCAGTTGAGAAATCAAAAGTGTAGAAAGTGTATAGCATACGGCCAAGGTAGTGTGCTTGTAGCACTCCAGCCATAATTTCAAAGTCCGGTGTTAGGAATTCTTTATAATTAACTCTGAATTTCCGATTTGTTAAATATGACTCTAGAAGCCTGTGCGAATTGCTGTCCAAAAACATTCTAAGTTTATATAAAAGTCCTTCATACCAGACCTTATCAATGGCCTGTGCGATGTCTAGAAATATACTTGAGCTACACATCCTTTGTTCAAATGCTCGGCTTATTTCAGAAGGAATGCGGTTTACTTGCTCAATAGTTCCATGATGTTTACGGAACCCAAATTGGTGATGAGGAATAATTGAATTGAGCTCTGATGCTAGTTTTTCCAGCATTAACCACTCGAGCAATTTAGAGAGGGTTGGCAGGAGACTTGTAGGCCGATATGAAGATACTTGAGTAGGGTTTTGGTATCACTATTATTTCGGATGTTTGCCATCTTGTAGGAAAGTGGCCCAGACGGAGTATTGCATTAAAAATATGTGTAAGATGTATCAGAGCTATTTGCGGCGAGGTAGAAATAAACATTTCTTATGCCACGCCCCCTTTCACGCCCCTTTTCACACCAAATTTTGTTTGAAGTAAATCTGTTAAAAACTATATGGGAGCAATTACATAATTTTAAAAAAATGGGCGTAAAAGTGGGCGTGGTCGAAAGAAAAGTACCCTATTAATCATGCCAGAGTCCCAGTTAAATGCTGTGAAAATTTCAGGAAGATCGGTCCAGAGGTTTGGTCTCCTATAAGGTACAAACAAACAAATAAACAGACACACATTCCATTTTATATATATATATATATATATATATATATATATATATATATATATATATATATATATATATATATATATATATATATATATATATATATATAATATATATATATATATATATATATATATATATATATATATATATATATATATATATATATATATATATATATATATATATATATGTATGTATATCCCGCTATATTTTATTTTTATTTTGATCGTCTGTACACAAATCTCGCAAAATGGTTAAATGCCATCTATGAAATGGTTAAATGCCACATGACTCATGGACCATGTGGATACCTTAATCTAACATCTGTATGTATGAGTGATGGAAAATGCTCAAAAGAGTTCCCGCAGGCTTTTTCTACTTATACACATAACAATGTGAATGGGTATCGTGTTCATAAGTGACCTGATAGTGGTATAAGTGTTGATCTGCGTGGACATTCTGTTGACAATCCCCATCCCCAATCTCTCCCATATAATCCATATCTTGCAACCAAATTCGATTGCCATATTAATGTTGAAATTTTCAGTACAATTAAAAGTATGAAATATACTGTGCATCTGTAGAATTTGTAAGAGTGGGTGTCGATATGAATATATATATATATATATATATATATATATATATATATATATATATATATTTATATATATATATATATATATATATATATATATATATAAATATATTTATATATATATATATATATATATATATATATATATATGTATATATATATATATATATATATATATATATATATATATATATATATATATATATGTATATCCCGCTATATTTTATTTTTATTTTGATCGTCTGTACACAAATCTCGCAAAAATGTATCTATGGTTTTCAATATTAATACAGGCACATAGAAATTTCATGTATAACCTTTTGCCACCAATAGAAAGAGCAGCAGCGACACCACTGTTGCTATACATGTAAGATGGAGTGCATTTAACCAATGAATTAGGGCAGTTTGGACAAAAGTTTTACACAACCTGTAGTAAATGTAATGTGTCGATCGATCGATTTACTTTCATTTGCCTTGAAGTGCCAATGTTTTAGCCAACTGGATATTTCATTAAGAATACCCTGCAGTTTTAATGTAGCTTCTTTAGGGTCTGCAAATGTTTCAGTTAGTGCTCCAGTCGTTGTTGGCAAATCGTGAGTAAAGAGAAGATAAAGAACTGGACCTAACTGGACTCCCCTGTGGGACTCCAGCTTTCATAGAATGGAAGGGTGACATTTCGAATTGGTTGTTTACAGAAAACTGTCGTTGAGACAGAAAAGATTTTATGAGTATGTAGTAGTTAATTGGGAAGACATTTTTTACTTTGAAATATAAATCTTTATGACCTCTTTTATTTGCTTTCCAAAGAGAATAATTAGAAACGTGAGTTGGTTCCATATTCTGTAGAAAATTGTGCAGTTCCCGCTCTCTTTGACCTTGAAGAAGTCCTTTTAACTCTTTTGTTATCATATTAAGGAAACATTTATCTTCAGAAAATCTAGTCCGATGTCAATCTTTTCTTGCCAGTCGTTTTTCTTTTATTTTTTTTTTAGCGATATGCTCATTCTAATTCGTTCCTCTTTGGATGTTAGGTATATAAGTTGGGGTACCCTGCCATGCTGCCTCCTGAATGGATTAGGATAGATATTCGGTTGCTTCAAATATCTCCACCTCAATTTTTAGAGACATTTTAATATTTAAAATCGACGACAAAATAATTTTAAATTGAGTCCAGTGCGTTTGTTTTTTGTAGAGCTGTCATGTTCGAATATTATTTTGCAATGATTATGGTATGGTAATAATGACTGGCGAATGATCTGAAGTTAAGTGTAACCTGGTTTTGTAAAGAAAGTGCTGATTTTAAGGCCTCTAGCTACACAAAATTCTATAAGATCGGGCATTTTTTTGTTTTGGATCAGATAACCAATACTTAGGCTCTCCAGTAGACAAGGCTTTCAACTTCATACATCTCAATGCATCATACATTTCACGCCCCTTGTTTGTAGTTATACGAGATCCCCAAGTTGTGTTTTTAGCGTTGTATTCGCCTCCTACTATGAATCTGTTACCTACTTTTTTGAAGAATTCAATGTAGGCTTCCTTTTTAATTTTATATTTCGGAGGACTATAGATAGCTGACAAACCAAGTGATCCGAATAGATCTTTAACTACGACATTTGTGGCTTGGATCTAATTTGTGTTGTAGTTGGTGGATTCATAATGTTTAATAATCCGTGAGCTGTGCCATCAGAATGCATCGATTGATAAAAGCAATAATAATGTTTCTGAAACTAATAGAATATATATAGTATTTTTTTGGTAAAAACAGTTTTAATTCAGATAAGGGTGTGACAGTCCATTTGCATTCCACAGAACGACGCTTATGGACATAGGGTTATTTTAGAAACGAAATTTACTAGTAAATTAGTCATGGCTGCAATTTGACACAACATGTTCTTCACCAATTTCATCATTTCGCGCATCTCGCTGATCAAGGGGTCGCTTTGTTGACTTTTACTGCTAGAATCCACTTGGGAAGGTTGATATCTGATCTCTTGAGCGTAGGTTGGTTGTTGTTGTCGATGCAAGTACTATTTCGGTTGACGATCAGATGTGGCATTGATATTTATTTGTAAAAGTAAATCTTTCTTCCTTAATGCAGGAAAAGTGGACGACTTCAGTTTTTAATATATAATGCACCCTTTATAAATCGCAGGGTGATTTCCCGAACAAAGCCCACATTTGACCTCACTTGATTTGGTTTTCTTTTTGCAATCAGTTGAGGCGTGATTACCAGCACATTTTATGCATTAGGGTTGTCTTCGGCATCCAGATTTTGTGTGACTATAATGTTGACATTTGGAACATTGAGGTAGTTCTCGTTTGGGGTGGCTCGAATATAACACGACGATGTAGCAGACTTTTAATATCGTAGATGTCTTGATTATTAGAATTTTCTTGCAATATAACAACGAACATTGGGAACGCCCTTTTTGTTTGGCTGTATTTCATACTCAAAACAATAGTAGCGAAATGAGCGTGTATTTCTAGACCAGACTTTATTTCATCTACCTTCATAGATAGATTTATGTTTTCTCAAGTTTACCTTTAAGCTTCTTTACTTTTTTGTCTTGTAAGCGTAGATACCGAATATGCTGTTTGACTATATTACAAAATATTTCTGGACTTTTGGGTTGAATTTTATCTCGATTTGAGGAAATTAAGCTGAGTTCATATTGACCAGCAGCGAATTCATTCAGCATGTGTAGCAGAGGCTGAATAAAATCTATTTCGTCCACAAATATAGGTGGAAATTTAGGAGATTTTGCTTTTTGTGCCAATTTTTGAAGTTCAGTATGCTCCTTTCCATCAACTGAAAGAGTTTACAAACGATTTGGGACACTCAGCCAATAGTCCAGCTTATTTTGTTTAATCGGTTTTCATTTTTTGAGGGCTACTCTGAGCATTTTTGATTTTGTAACTTCCACCCATTGCGTAGCGCTTGTCGGAGCAATCTTTGATTTTTAGAGACAGAATTTTTTTTAGTTCGATAACTATGTCACTAGTTGAGTAAGAGCGTTGCCGCTGGGGTTCATTTAATAATACCAAAGAATGCTTCTTATAAAAAAAAAAATAAAAATAAATAAATAAATATATATATAAGATCATTTGGTTAAGATCAGCCGATCTGCTCAAATCGATATTTCATGTTATATGTCAGGTGTGTATGTTAGCTAGTCTCCGTCCAGGAGAAATATATTAGGGAATGATTTACAAATAGCTTCTATAGATGCCTTTTCATCCGAGTTTACGCTTGGGTCTAATTTATGTGATTCTAGTATTGTCCCTATCCTTTTCCTTACGTGTAACTGCTTAATTTGATTAAGTGACACCGAGTTTGGTTCCTTAAAACTACAATAATTCGAAAACGTAGGCTTAAAGTCCTTATCTATATAATTTTCCTCATTTTATGCATTTATTACGCAAGCATACACCTTACCCTTGTCAACATGCGTTATGGTCTCTCCCATATATGCACCTTCCGCCAGCTACTGCTTGGGAAAACAACAGTCCGAAGCTTCGTGTTTAAACGGAGAGTAATTACTCTCGTTGACTTTGCGCCTACCATTCACGGATTACTACTATTAACTCTATTCACGGTTCCTTCCTGCAGTGACTTAAGGGAAGTGTCAGAATCCTATTCTTACTCTTACCAAAAATCGATAACTCTTTAGCTTCTGCATTCAGAATGCTGTGGCCCCAAATATTATCGCGCCCAATTATGCCATCAACTGCGATACCTTCTTTTTCTAGTTCCACTACGTTCATACTGAGACTTACATTCCTGACACCGTTGTGGTTCACCCTAACTGAGCCTAATGTCCTAATGCAACCACCGTTAAGAGTCTTCACAGTCGTTTCATAAACTACTCGTTCTTTTTGTAGAAGACTAAATTTAAGCTTAGTGTTAATTTTCTTCTAGCTGCCTCTTTGCATTGTATCTCGATAAAAACATCAGCTGTTCTACTAACCTCAAAGGAACCCCTTCTTGTTCCCAAAATCCATGCATCCCCAACTGTCTGATTTTCTCCCACCATGAGTTTTAGTGCCCCTGACACGATAACCTGGTTATCTTATCTCTGTACTCCCATACCGTTTTTACGGCTACCAGCCTATGCTTCCTAAATTTATCAAAACCTAATCCTAGTTCTAGAACCACCATTGTAAACCAAATTGAAACACAATGAAGAAAAACATTCTGGAGTGCCTCATGTTCGGCTCCTTCTTGGGTCATCGCCCTTACATCGCAGGAGTCTCTATTCAAGCTTTCTGATTCTTTTGGCATAATATTTATTTTTTCCTTCTTGGCTTTTCAGTCTATTGGGCTCGACTGGGAAGCTGGAAGTTTCCCTGGTCCCTTTGTTGGACATTTTTTTGGTTGCAATCTGCTGCTCGGTGTCCCATTCGCCCACACGAGAAGCAAACCCCTGGTGTTGCTCATCTTAGCTTCACTTCTGGAATACAAATTTGGACGCTGATAATTACTCCCAGTATTGAAAGAGTTCCTTCCTTGACTAATTCCTTCCATGGAATTAATTATACGTCTGCTGAAGTTGCCTCATACTCAGATCCCATCCTGGACCCCCTAAGCACTAATGTCTTGCCTCATGACCATATGTATGGCACTCCGTACAGTATTGCATGTTTTTGCAGGTAAAACAGTCATATATTGTATGACCTGGCTTACGACAGAATGATAGGTTGGTTGTTCTTGTTGGGATCTCTCGACCGGGATTCCTTAGTCCTTCTGTTGCGGAAAATGGCTCACAAATCGACCGACTTTTCATGTATTCCGTTGTTTTACCGCACTTGCCTCCGCAAGCGTGTTATTCCAGCAGATTCCACCTGCTGTCGCTCGCTGTTGGATTGCTGCTTCAGCGGAAGAGACCACTTCAACTAACTGTGCTATACTTCTCTGCGTTAGGTTAAGTGTGTAATTTCCAAAGACCCTCTTTATAAGGCCCGCCTGGAATACAGAAATCATAGCTCGTTCCACTTGATGCTACAGTGTTTAGCAGCGTGCCCCAAAGATCTAAGCCTTCGTCCCCAAGCTCTCAGTTCCTCACCGGATTTCTGTGTTGTCTCGTGGATATCTCTTATGAGCGTATCATAAGATTTCTGTTTCAGATATGCTAAGATTGCAAACAAATCCGACCGTGCGTTTAGTGAGCTATGCACTAGTAAACAAAAAACATAACCTGTGGTCCTTTGCCTAATGCACTTTATTTACACATTTTCGGCAAAGACATTTATTTGAATTTTTGGACTTATAGTAGAAAACGCTTTACCATGATTCTTCCGAAACGGAAATAGATGTTTCGGGATAATTTTTATCGCTTCAACGATGAGCATTAGCTTCTTATATAATATTATAAGTATTTCGAACACTTTTGAAATAATTGGCAGTAAGCTGATGGGACGGTAAGATGTCGGGTCGATAGCACTTTTGCTAGGCTTAAGATCATGCTTTTTTCTGCCACTTTCCATTGAGTTGGGAAATAACTTATTTGCTGTACAGCATTGAGTATGTTTCTTAAAAGTAGTGTATTTGCCAGATCGGCATACCTTTGGTAATACAAAATCAATAAAATGACTTGGTAATGTCAGTAGGCCAATATATGGGCTGACCGGCCGATATAATTGAGAGTCCCAGGGAATGTATGGTGCTTAGTAACTCGAGGATGGTGGGGGTTTCTTTCATTCCTATGGTTGGAAGAGACGACTACACCAATCCCAAGAGCTATTAGTATGACCTCGGTCATGCTAAGGAGTTTAGATCGGCTGGTGGAGCTGCGCATGCGTAGGGAGTCTCTGAAGACGCATCCACTCTCTCCATTTCAGCATGCCTATCAAAGCGGAAAATCCTGCGAGACGGCTCTGCAAAACCTTGTTGGAAGGATAGAGCGAGCCATCGACAGGAAAGAATACGCAATGGGCATCTTTGTGGACATACAGGGTGCGTTTGACAATGCTACTTTCGACAGTATGTGCGGCTCTGCTAGGCGGCATGGCGTAGACCGGGCTCTAGTAAATTGGATACATTCAATGCTGGCCCATGTACATGTAATTGTGATTTCATACTGTGCGGATGTGTTTTTAAAACGTTCCACATAGTTTCATAAAAAAAAGGGAAAAATAATAAAAAATAATACAAATTGTAAACACCTAAAGTGATCACGCTAATCGCCAAGATAGTGACTCTACCACTGGTTTGAGATTGCACCTTTGTTTAAATTAATGTGTAAACCAAAAATCAAAATTAATAATAGGCAAAAGTCCAAATAGTGGCAATAACAAAACAAAAAACAAAAACAAATTATACATGAGCATTTTGTGCTCTCCACCTCTAGCAAGAGATCGATGTCTCACCGCCGCGCGTCCTTCTGCATTACCAATAAGCAGTATAACAAAAATTTCATTGAAACCAACGGAGTTGTCCTCTCATGAGTTAACAGCGCATGCGCATTTAAGCATACCAACTCAGCAAACGTTAGCAGCAGGCGCCCCTGCAGAAAACACGGAACAACAAACTACTGCTCAACTAGAGCAAACGACGCCTATGTCAAATCAGACGGTAAGTGAACAAAACTCTCTCAATGATAGTTCCGCGCAAGAAGCTAAAGAATTAAAAGTAGAAAGCAGCCACTCTCGCAGCTACCGAAACACACAAATGCATTCTCATGCAAATACAGCTAACAAACGCTTGCTAAGCTCAATATCGTCTGATAAACATTCAAAAACAATAAATATAACAAATACAACAATTTCCGCTCAGTCTGCAACTATACAAACAGGCATGGATCGGTATATTCAAATTAAACGGAAACTAAGCCCCCCAAAAAATAATAAATCAACAAAAATATAGAAAAGAAATGAAGTTGATCAACCTACTAACTCAATGTACCACAACAGGTTTGCCGCACTTAATGATGAGCCAACCAAAGAAAATTAAATAATTTCAAGTAAAATAAATTCATCTGAAAAAATCATTAAACCGCAGCCAATCTACTTGCGTGAAAAAAATTCAAACGTTCTGGTTGAAAATATTGCTCGCCTAATAGGCAAGAATAATTTTCATATAATCTCGCTCAAAAAAGGTAACATACAAGATACTAAAATCCAAATATATAACGAAACAATTTATCGCTCTATTGCTAATTACCTCGAAGATAACAAAAAAAACTATTACACGTACCAATTGAAAAGTAGCAAAGGCCTAACTTTTGTAATAAAAGGAATAGAACCAGAAGTTGAACCAGTTGAAATAATGGAAGCGCTGGCAGACGCCGGATTCAATGTAAAAACAATATTTAACATAAAAAACAGGGATAAAATACCTCAACCATTATTTAAGGTGGAGCTCGTTCCAGAGACGAGAAATCTGAAAAAATGAAACCCACCCTGTTTATAGCCTACGATACTTAACACATCGTAGAATTTCAATTGAGGAGCCCCACAAGCCAAAGGTCCGGTACAATGCTGAAATGGCCAGGAATGTGGTCACACGAAATCCTACTGCATTTGTAAATTTGACAAAAACCAAAGTGACTCAGCCGCTTCAACTAAAAATCAAAGACTTAGAGTGTGTCATTAAAACAGGTCTTAATGCAAAAAAGTCCCCTGGATAAGACCTAATCACAAATAAAATGGTCATGGAATTACCCCACGTAGCGTTAATACACCTAACGAAATTGTTCAATGCTATCCTTCTCTTGGGCCGATATGAGGACGCAGGTGTCCTCATATCTGCCCATAAGCCTTCTACCCACCCTCTCAAACATATTTGAAAAATTGCTACTTGCGAAAATTATGCCTATCTAAATCAAAATGGCAACATTCCTACTCATCAATTCAGATTTAGAAAAGAGCACGGTACAATAGAGCAGGTGCACCGTATAACAAGCGAAATTAGAAGAGCTTTCGAAGAGAACAAATACTGTTCATCAATATTTCTAGACATTGCCCAAGCCTTCGATAAAGTCTGGCATGAAAGGCTAGTGCACAAGATGAAAAGTTTCTGCCATACAACATACACAGAGTGCTGGAATTATACTTAGCGAATAGGAAGTACAAAGTGAAATACAAGCAATTTGTAACCCCCGAATTTCAAATATTTGCTGGAGTACCACAAGGGAGTGTGCTTGGTCCTATTCTTTACCTAATATATACGTCTGACCTACCAATAAATAACAGCCTAGTTACTTCCACATTTACTGACGACACAGCTATTTTAGGTACCCATCAAAATCCGCATATCGTCTCTCGTGACCTAAACGAACACTTTAAAGATGTAGAAATTTGGCTGGCAAACTGGCATATTAAAGTTAACGAAGCGAAATGTACTCACATAACGTTCTCCCTCAGAACCAGCACCTGTCCAGCTGTGTCACTAAATTATATAAAAATACCGCTAGCAACAGAAGTGAAGTATTTAGGAATCCATCTTGACAGTAGATTAACTTGGAGGAAGCACATAGAAGCGAAAAGAACTCAAATGAGACTAAAAGCTAACTCTCTGAATTGGTTAATCAACAAAAAATCAAAGATGCGCTTGGAATACAAAGTCCTTCTATACAAAGCTATAATAAAGCCTATATGGACATATGGGGTGCAAGTTTGGGGTAGTGCGAGCACCTCAAATCTAGAACTTATCCAATGAGCACAATCGAAAATCCTAAGAACAATTACCGGCGCACCATGATTTATCAAGAATAAAAACATTCACAACGATGTACATATAACCACTATAAAAGAAGAAATCATAGAATTAAGGCAGAAATACCTGAATCGCCTGCAAAATCATCCGAACATACTTGGAAGAAGTCTACTCCAACAGAATTCTGCTTCACGTCTAAAGAAACCATGTTTCTAAACTTATTTACAAACTAATCTGTAATATGTATTTATATAAAATTTTGTTTCCCTCTTCTTTTTAAAATTATAATTAATTAATATATATGAACTAGTAGAACCCAAAAATAGCTTCAAGCAAAGCAAAGAGCACATTTAATACATTAGATTTAAGATTTGATAACTTATTGTTAGTTTCCAATGGAGTAAGATACAATAATAATAAATGGTTTAATAAAAAAAAATAAAAAAATATTAGGAAACAACATAACTCTTCCCCCCGTTGATTTGAGATTTACCTGGGTCTCGTTTGTTATGATTTTTTTTTATTTACAACTTTCACTTATATTTATTATATATATCATGTTAATTTCATACGAAACAGTTTTATGGAGTTTTAATTATTCTATTTGTTTTGTACATTCGAGATGCTGAATCATAATATTGTTAAACGTTAAAGGATCCGAACTTGTTGTATTAATTAACTTATTATTTGGATACAAAAATTGGTCATGTATAGTCTCTTTCCTATTATAAAATGTTTGAGCTTCGAGTGTTATTTCACAATTATTAAAAATAATGAAATAGCTTTTTTATAATGGTAATATTTCTATCGTCACAATTCTGAATTAAATTTTCCTCGGGACAATTGTTTATTAATATTGTTTCTTTTACAGGACTGGTATTTGGAAAGAGCTCTACCAATTTTTCTTTTAGTTGATTGTATGTAATATCTTTTACTGAGGAGTGTATTTCCTTTCCTTTGGTAATGTGTCTTGGAATTATGCTGGCTATTTGGTTCGGAATGTCAGCCTTCTCTATAAAAATTCGTTTGTTTTTTAATTTCGGATTCTTTTTCTTTGTGATCTATTACTTTTATTTACTGTTTCAATATATGTACTACGGTATTTAATATAAGTATCTGATCATTTGAGCTTGCTACTTGAATGATCTCTTCGTTCGTTATAAATGTTGCAAATTGTCAACATTAACTGTTTCTTCCAGTACATTAATATTAATCTCCTTAATATCGATGCTCAATCGACTCAGAAAAACGACAATTTTATTTTGTTTTCCCTTTATGTAGTAGATAATTGCGTCATATTCGCCCAACTGGATAAGCCCCTGTTGCAGCCTTGAATTTATATCTTTCCCTTGATTTTTCAACTGCAACCACTTCAATGGTTGATGGTCTCTTCGTAAATCAAATTCTCTTCCTAACAAATCAGGGCGAAAATATTTGACCAATAGCGATTAGCTCTTTTTCGATAATCGAGTATATTTTTTCATGCTCTTTAAGAGATTTAGAAGCGTAGCAGATTGGGTGCCCATCTTGTAAGTACGGCTCCTAGAGCGAAATTACTTCCGTCTGTTATTAATTTGAATTTTTTATTGAAATAGGGGTATTTCAATATTGGAGAGGGTGTTAAAATTTTTTAATTTTTCGTAAGCTGAAATCTAGTTAGGATCATTGACTTTTACTTTTGAGTTTTTTGAGATATTTTACCATCGGAAATGCTACTTTTGAAAATTTTCGGAAGAAGCTTGTAATGCCTAAAAACGATTTAATTTGTGTTGTGTCGTAGTTAGAATTAAGTTTTGAATAGCAACTTTTTTAATTGGAATCGGTTTAATACGTTGAGGTGTCAAAATATATCCTAAATATTCAGTTTGTTTGGATAAAAAATTGCACTTATCTACTTGAATTTTTAATTTAGCTTATTGTAAAGTATCGAACATTTTTTGTAAGTTGTGGAGAGGTTCTTTTAAAGAAGTATATCATCGAGATATACTACAAAAATTTTGTTTATGAATTTTGTTAGCATCATATTCATAAGCCTCTAGAATGTGGAGGGTGTGTTTTTCAGACCAAATAGCATTCTGACGAATTCAAATTGATCGAAAAGAGTAGAAAAAGCGGTATTTGTCTTCCGGTTTCCCTAAAATTTAGTTAAATTCATTTGGTAAATCTATCGTTGTAAAATATTGCACTTTTCCTAATTTATCTAATCTTGTATCGATATTAGGATCAGGAAATTTCTCACTTACATAGACTGTTTAATTTCCTGTAATATAATAGAATGCGCCACTTTTTCTTTCCTGAATTAACTATTCTCCTTTTTTGGAGCGATCCAAAGTGGGCAAGCGCTTTCGGGGATAATTCCTTGTTTGATTATATCTTTTTTTGTAACACAATTTAGTGCTCATGTGCCTTTGGGTAGATATATATTTTTTAATAAATTGGTTTATTTGTTCTTGTCACAATATCATGTTGAATTTCATGCATAAAATATTGTATCTCCTTCAAAATAAAATAAATAGTTGTACAGTAATAAAAGATTTTGCAGCATTTGCTGTTCTTCAGAGTTTAGATGGTTCAATTTTAAATATTCGAATAGATTATCAGTAGTCGGCTCTAGAGTGTGAATTGTGCTAATACCAAAAGGGAATTCTTCATGAAAACACACAGCCGACAATCAAAAGGAAAATACTTGGTTCGTTAGCTTGTACGACCCCTCTCAAACCTTAGGTAAGTCGTTACAGATAGCCTTGAATCGTTTCTACCAATTAGAACGTCGGTTTCAGCGAAATCCGCACCTACGAGATCGATACACAGACGGCATCGTAGACTAATTTCTTTTGAACCAAATCACTCCAGTCAAAACCACCGAAGATCAAAATAGTGTTATCACTGCATCTAATCATCCCACTGTCACATCCTGTGTCTTGCCGTACCATGCTGTAATCAGGGAGTAAAGTCTCACCACAAAGGTGCGAATCGTTCATGGTGGCTCGTCCAAAATATCCAACGGTCGATCCCTTAAGGACATGTTATGCATCGGACCTCCACTTCTCAACGACGTGTCAAGTGTGCTTCTAAACTGGAGAACACACAAACATTTATTTACTGCTGACATCCAAAAGATGTATCGGTGTATTGAGATGCATCTGGCTGACGCAGGTTGCTACCGGTTATAAATAAAAAACTCGAGTCCTTCGGTTGTTGTATGTCTTGAGCCCCACGATGAATTTTTAGCATTAAAATCACCTCCCACGATCGAGTGCTTCGAGTGCTTTCTTATATGCAATGGTGCATTGATCCTAAATTAATAGTGTGTATGTTTTTAAATTTGTGGGCATTCCCAAACATTTGCTCAAGTTGCAAGTAAGATTTTCAACATGATTCAAATTTAATGGTAGCTTGAAAGCTGAATGTGCTGAGCATCCTTCATCGAGTAGCGGTGCTGCAATGCCCGATGATGCCACAGCCAGTGTGATCTCAGTCCGCTTTCGAACCCTCCTGGTGCATCAAGGACCATTTTGACTTGCAACATACAGCATAACTATGTTGTGTGTGCGACTTTGGTCATCAGTCAATAGTCTTTCTTGAGCGTCAACAAAACTCTCAGCTGTTCAACGTCCTATTGGCGTTAACGTTAAACGCCTCTATCTTGAACATCGTTTCGGGCACGTACCGGTGAAGGTATACCAAGCTGACAAAAAATGTTGTTGATGCATATGCAAGTAATGTTTGAATACTGAATAATCATGTGAACATTCCTTCTGCGCGATTGACGCATTATGTCTTCACTTAAGTTTTCTCTATGTTTTTCCCACAGATTCTTCGGATCTGAAGGTGCACATGTTGCCAAAATTATTGCCAATAAAGTGCGAATATTTTTCCATGAACATGCAACAGATGTTTCCGTTAACATGGTATCTCAATGTTTATCATTTTGAAATAAGCCAATTATATTACATGCCTCTCTATATGTCTCACATACATAGCCATTAATGGCTTGTTTGATAGAAATGAAGTTGGTCCTCTGTCATCATGCAGCAGCATTCGCAAATAAAATCACTCAGAAATGTTAAGATGACCAGTATACACTCACCCCAATGCATCAGAAGTACGTACGACGCCTTATTCAGGAACAAATGTACATTGCTTTCTTCGTTGATGTCTTCCAAGTGTAATACTTTGGAACTTCATGATACAGCAAGGTTGTCACTAATTCATCGGATTGACAAGCACAAAAAAGACAGTTAACGTTGTATTGGGTGGGTGTGGAGCTCTCTGTTGCACGTTTTTTCCGTAAAGTAGACTCGTGACCAGATTCGTTATTGAATGTTGCTCAGGACTACAGAAATGAATATTGGTGAATTGTAGACATGTCAGTAGTAACAATCTGCCCATATTTGGCATGTACTCTAGTACAGACCTTATATATACTGATAACAACCTTACTCATATTTCGTCATTAGAAGCATAGATAGGGTAATTTTAAGTGGGGTCCCAAAATTCATGTGAGGGAGGCTTAGTCGTCAACAGATCGATCCCATTTCTTGCGTATGGCTGTGTAGTGTCAATGTACGTATTCATATAATTTCGCCCAAAAATATGTCGTAAGTTATAAAAATGTGTCAATAGTGGCTATAGCTGTGAAAATAACTATTTAGTTATGTGGTTTTAATATTGTTTAAAACAGTTTATTAAATATATATTATTGAGTACGATGTTACAAGGTTAATTGCTACGATAAGAAAGCTACTTTACTTTTTGTGCAAGAAAAAATGAGAGAGAGAACAAGAGAAGAAAACAATGTTGCAATATTGAAATGTTGACAAAAATGTTATCTTAAGAAGGGATTATTTCAAAGCTTACAAAAATACATATTGATAATTTATATTCAAGAATAACCCGCCAATTTTTTTGTGTGATGTTTAATGTTTGAAATCTTGTATTAATTTTGGTTAATTGTTGGCGTGGCAGTGGTAAAAATCTGCCCATATTTTGCATTGATGCTTGTATGGATGTAATATATACTGCTACCATTTGTATTCATATATCATCACTAGATGCATAGATAGGGTAATTTTTTTTAAATGGTCCCCAATGTTTATTATATGCGAAGGAGCTGATTCCCCTATCTGATTGACCCCATTTCTTGTGTGTGTAATGTACAATTGTTATTGTACAAATCGTCATGCCTCTCCGCGAAACGATGTTTGTAATCGTACAGGATTTTCTGCGTGTGTAAAGCCTCATGCGGTGGTAGACCATTCCAGTGTGGAACTGCATACTGGCCACTCTGCAGGATGTCCAGAAAATATTTGCACATCTTTGGGCACTGATTGATGCGCCTGCACTTGTTCTCTAGTTAGACTTAAACATGCTGCTGACGACGAATTTCTCGACGGTGAAATGGTCGTAAAGTTGTTACTGTTGTTGTAAACGTACGTATAAGCTGCATTTGGCGAATCACTATATCGAAGTTGCAAGCTCTGAAATTGTGGCTCTATAGGTCTACCAGCATGTATGGTATTCTCGGCCGCCATGCCAGCAGTTGAGTTGTTGAGTAAGTGTCTCGCGGGTTCTTTAGACTGCTGGTTGGAGCAGGCATATATGTTTCACCTATAGGGAGGCTATGAACTTGAAAGTTTGGGTATTTTTAATTCATTTAGTATATTGTCGTAAGCTAATTGTGGTTGAATTATGGAGCTGTGTGTCAGACAAGGAATAGGGTGCACTAGTGTGTGTGAAGTTGGAGGCAAGGAAAACCGAACATTATCACGACGCAGGTTTATTTCTTTCGCAAGTGTATGTTTGTGAATTCTATTTTGTATGCAATTTTGACTAATAGTAGGGAAGTCCTGACTGACGGAATGAGGATTATAATTAAATTGAGATGAATCTGATGATTTGTCGCACGGTTAGAAAAAGCGTACATGGAATTGTTTTGGGTTTGCGTTATATGACATGGCTGGCACTGCCAGTCGTTATCGATCGTTTTGCTATTGACGTTTACACATGTTTCGCAAAATTTCTTAAGGCATCGTACGCAGCAAATCAATTCCGAATTTAATTTATTAGTGCAAAGTTGGAACGTCGGATCTGATTTGCTTTGTGCCAGTGTCAGCGTCAGTGCGGAGATTTGGGTGGTTGGTTTTTGACCCTGTGAGGAAGATTTATCCATTTCTACTTACTGTGTATGGCAGTGTGTGTCGGTAAATATTGCGCTGATGGAGATCACGAAGTTGAATATAAAAAATATTAATTTTCTTGGTCGAATCCATCAGGTGGTGGATTGCTCCTGGTTCTCTTCAAATGTTGAACTCCAATTAGAAAACAAAATATAAGTTCTTTTATATATTTTCCAATATACATGAGTTAATATTTCTGAAATAATTTATATTAAAATATTTGAAGCTAATATTTACTTAACTAAACTTACTTTGTAGTGTGAGGACCAAAATATTGGTTTGATATCACTAAGTTCAAGAACTACTAATAGTCTTTATCCAAAAGGCGACCGGAAAAGAAAAGCCAAATTCTTCTTTTCATGTGACAGTGTTAGCTTTGAAAGATTTAGTGATCGATAAATATGGTGTTATAAACGATTCAAATATTTTAATATAAATTATTTCAGAAGTTGCAAGCTTCGCTAGTGCTGGTAACAATAATACTGGTAACCTAATAATAAAATTGAACCACCAATATCTTAAAACTTTATATCTTCCGTTACTCCAATTTTAAATATAGTATTTATCATTATAGCTGACAATGTCCTACAAGCATATTCGGGTGTTAAAAATAAAACATCTGAATATTTCGCAATGATTTCAATATTGATCTGAAAATATTCGCCTCCACCTTTACAGACACAATATTGATCCCTTAATGTCTTACATCCAATACATTGCAAAACTCAAACAAACGCACGACCAAAAACATCATCATTGAAGTCAAGATTCTCACCACTCGATCCAAAACGACAAACTTGCCCGGAAGTCGAGCTTATCACCAGGAGTCAAATCCAGTAGCCGAGATTATCAGTTAGCACGAGCCGCACTTAAGATTTTGCTTCATGCCAATTTATGATTTGCTCCTACTTTTCCCTCCCCAAAGCCGCTAGAAACACACCTTTACTGTCTTAATAGCTCCAAGTTAATATACTCGACCATATATTCCTCTCCCACTGCTGTGTCGACACTGGCTTAAATTTTGTCACTCTACCAATTCTGCAAAATTTTTTTTTGATTATTTTTTTTTTTTAAACCATATATTTGTTATTGTATCTTACTCCATTGGAAACTAACAATAAGTTATCAAATCTTAAATCTAATGTATTAAATGTGCTCTTTGCTTTGCTTGGAGCTATTTTTGGGTTCTACTAGTTCATATATATTAATTAATTATAATTTTAAAAAGAAGAGGGAAACAAAATTTTATATAAATACATATTACAGATTAGTTTGTAAATAAGTTTAGAAACATGGTTTCTTTAGACGTGAAGCAGAATTCTGTTGGAGTAGACTTTTGCATGTATGTTCGGATGATTTTGCAGGCGCTTCAGGTATTTCTGCCTTAATTCTACGATTTCTCCTTTTATAGTGGATATATCGTTGTGGTTGTTTTTATTCTTGATAAACCATGGTGCGCCGGTAATTGTTCTTAGGATTTTCGACTGTGCCCTTTGGATAAGTTCTAGGTTTGAGGTGCTCGCACTACCCCAAAGTTGCACCCCATATGTCCATATGGGCTTTATTATAGCTTTGTAAAGAAGGACTTTGTATTCCAGGCGCATCTTTGATTTTTTAGGTGTGTATAAGAAATATTTGATAATAGAGGTGTGTATAAGAAATCGGTGTGTTAGTCAGAATTTGCTCATTTACATATATGGATATAATGTTTCAGCTCAATATCTGTTTGTTCTTGGACTATGGTTTTTACAAGGACCGATGACAGACGAACGATATAGTTCACAAAACATCCGTCAGTGCGGTTGATTTTTCTTCGTAAAAAAAGAAAGTTCAAACGAGTTACAAACCCAATGAATGTGAACAGTAAGTACAAGCAAAAAACTACTTACTCAAAAATAAACACATCTGATGAAGCTGCACTAAAAACATTATCGCTGGCAATACAGACAGGACTTGACCGCTACATTCTTGTGCAGTCAAAAAGAAAACTTAAGTCCCCAAAATAAAAATATTAGCCAACCCGCAAAATTGTTAAAACAGAACAAGAAAATCCTCTGGGTGAAAATAAATTTTCTCTTTTTGCGACAAATAGCGGTTCTGATACTCCCGCAGCCAAGCCATCTAAACCACCACCGATATATTTGCGAGAACAGAGCACAAACAATCCGCTGAATTACCGCGTCTAGTAGGTAGCGATTTCTACATCGTCTCAATAATTAAATGTGCCATAAAAGAGTCGAAGATCCAAGCAGCCATTGAAAACAGTTTTCGCAAAATTATTGCTCATTTTGAACGCGGCAATAAAAAATTCTATACTTACCAAGGGTATTGACAGCATTGTTGACTGCAACGAAGTTAAAGAGGCATAGAAACGTTCAGGCTTTCCAACCAAACAACAGAAACAATATCCTCCAACAAAACAGTTCAAAATTGAACTTGAGCCAGAAACGCAATACCTACCAAAAGATGAATCGCATCCAATATACAATCTTAAGCACCTCCTACACCGAAGAATTGTAGTTGAGGAACCTCGTAAGAGGCAAGGTCAGTTTGTGGGGATCTATACCTAACAGCTCAATGCTCTCGTGACAAAAGTGACACTGCAACAAAAAAATTGTGTAATTGCTCTGGTAACCACACGGCCTACTATCGGGGGTGCCTCGTCTTTAAAGAAATGAGGAGTAAATCATATCAAATGCAAAGATCAGAACAACGTGTAGCTGGAGCACGTTAGCTGGAGCACATTGAAAACCATTTTCAATGTGCTTCAGCTAATATCGCTCCAAACAGCAGATTGGCTGGAAAGCCATCATATTCCGAAATTGCTAGAGGTATGTCAAACGAACAATCCAAAGAGGCATCTTTCTCTCCGCCGTTAGAAGCTCTCATTACCAATTTAACGTGCAGCATGACTCAATTCATGTACACCATGCAAAATATATTTCAAGAATTTGTCAAATCGGAAAATCAGGTGATCCAAAAAATGAACTTTTTAAAAACATGTCATTTCAATGCCAACGACGTTCGCAAACACAAAAACGAAGTTTAAAATTTCCTGCAAAGAAATTAAACTGACATACTACTGCTGTCTGATACCCATTTAACCTCAAACAGCTATTTTAAACTACCAGCCTATACATTTTACAACCCAAATCGACTAGACGGTAACGCACGTGGGGTGGAACAGGAATTCTAGTTAAAAATCATTTTAAACACCATGCAATCGAAGAATACTCTACAGAGTACATACAAGCAATATCAGTCTCGCTGCAGTGCTGGGGTAATGAAATTATAATAAGCGCAGTGTGTTGCCCTCCAAGGTACAACATGACTGAAGATCTATTTATTGATTTTTTCAAAACTCTCAGCTCTACATTTTTGGCATCAGCATCTCTCGGCTTATAAACCCAAAAGGAAGGCGGTACTCTGTAAACTAGATATAATATCTACTGGTAAACCCACATAAGAGGGCGGATTGATATTGAAGCTACCTAAGTAGGAAAAAAACATTTTTTTTTCTTCAAAAACCATTTATTTCTCAACATAGTCTCCTTTTACTTCGACACACTTAGTAAGACGATATTCCAACTTTTTTATACCATCTGAATAATACGATTTCGGGAACCCCTCAAAATACGCGTTAGTTTCGGTAATCACTTCTTCGTTTGAGATGAATCTTTTTCCTGCGAGCCATTTTTTCAAGTTTGGAAACAGGAAAAAGTTACACTGAGCAAACGCGGCACTCATCTTGCCGATAGCTTTTTCATATGCAAATGTTCATGCAAAATGTTGAACACATGTTCATATGATATGTTTACCATTTCAACAATCGCACGCAACTTGACTCGGCGATCATTCATAACGATATCGAGGATTTTCTTGATATTTTCTTCAGTAACCACCCCTTTTGGCCTTCCTGTTGATGGTATTGTTGCAGTGCTTGTTCGGCCGCGTTTAAATTCAGCAATCCAATATTTTACCATGTAATCTGACGGAGCAGACTCACCGTAATGTTTATCGAGCTTTTCTTTTGTCTCTTTCGCCGTTTTCCCTTTCAAATAATAGTGTTTAATCACTGCACGAAATTCGCTTTTTTCCATTTTTCAAGAAACACAAAAGTTTCTTACTTCAAACGACTATAACAAATAAACTAATCGATGAATTTGGGTGAAATTTTAACAGCTGACGTTTGACAGATCGCAATTTCTAAAAAAAAAAGTTTTTGTGTTTGTGCTGCCATCTAGCGCCAGGTAGCTTCAATATCAATCCGCCCTCGTATGTCATATAGTAGAATGATTACGTAATGATTGTGCATTTTTTCTCTGAAATGTGTTTCCGATATTAGCAATTATGTCAATATTTGTATCTGCTAACGAAGCCGTCGTTTCATGTATCTGACGGTTGAGGCCAATGGCATTCCAAATTGCTATTTTAAGTGATTTGTTCATTTGGACATATTCGCAAGGACTGTTATTAGTGTGGTTATATGTGCTTGAAGCTAGTGAAGCCTAATTTAACAAAAGACAAAACGCACGTCCATTCAGCTAGAATGATTGCAGCAGAGAGAGTTTATTATGCATAAAATATGTGTAGCTAAGTACACGTGTCAAAGGCATATAATTCAGCTGTGAACAGCTGTGCATATTAATGTGTTTTATGTACAAGCTACTATAGGTGTGTTTAGTAATTCAATTTTAACAGTCAGTGGGTTAATTAATGTACTCACTTGTCCCATAAATAGTTTCAGCACGATTTTTAGTTCGGTCATATCCTCGTAGGGTTGAATACTTCGATTGTTAAACGATATTTTTGTTGAGTGATTGACTTCTACTGGAATATTGTTTCGTACTATATTTGCATCCGATGTTGTTGTTCGTGGGGCTGTTCTTTGTGCGATTCCAAGCTAATAGTTCTGTATTGCAATTTCTAAAAAAAAAGTTTTGTGTTTGTGCTGCTATCTAGCGCTAGGTAGCTTCAATATCAATCCGCCCTCGTACTGGCCATCTGATTCTAGCAAAATTCCGGACCTAATCGATTTTGGCGTTACTAGAAACATTGACCGACACTTCATCTCAGCGGAAGAATGCTTCGACTTATCGTCAGATCATTCCCCTCTTGTAATTAACTAACAGAATTATCCCATGCGTAATGCACAGCCAATGAAAATAACAAACAAACCAGCCATCTGAAGACTGATCCACTGTTAAAAGCTGCAGAGGATATAGACTTCCTTGTTGGCGAACTTAGCCCACTACGAACTTCGTACTCTAAAAGAACTGTCACTTCCGGAGATATTGATTCGCTGGCAAGAGAGAAAGGACATTAGAAAAGAGTGGCAGAGTGCTCGGTTATCAATATTGAAGCCAAAACTAGCTTAAGCTGATCAACGTCTAAGAGAAGCCCTTAGAAATCATAGGGATATAAGTTTAAGAGAGTTCACAACAAAACTTAATCCAGGCAAGGACACAAACTGCTCTTTGTGGAAAACGTTTAAGTTCGTCAAAAGTCCGCAAGAACACAATCCACCCCTTAGAATTGAAAATAGGAAATGGGCTAGAAGCGATGCTGAAAAAGCAAATATATTTGCAAACCACCACACCTTTAAGGTGTGTTTAAGCTAAATACACCTTCAAACAACTTCACAATTCCAAATATTGAAGTTCCTAAAACTCACCATCAAGAAATGTTCAGTTTTAAGGAACGAACTGTAAGCAAGCAAGGCTCCTTGCTACGATATGATAACATCAGAGATGATAGCTCAATTACCAAAATGCGCAATCAGGTTAATTCTAAACTTGTTCAATGCAGTTGTTCGAGTAGGATACTTCCCAAATATTTGGAAATTACCAGTAATAAAAATGATTTGTAAGCTGGGTAAAGAACCCACCTATTCCTCTTCATACAGATCTATCAGCCTATTGTCTATAGTTTCCAAGCTATTTGAAAGAATATTTTTGAAGAAGATGCAGCTTTGGCTTTTGGAGAAAACATGGAACACAATTGAGCAAGTGCACCGAATCACCCAAGAAATACGCAGTGCCTTTGAGTCTAAGCAGTTCTGTTCAGTCATATTGTTAGACGTCGCTCAGGCATTCGATAAGGTTTGGCACGACGGACTTATGTACAAGTTGAAACAAATGCTTCCTGCGGAATTTCACACTACCCTTGAATCGTACATTAGAGAGAGAAAATTTTTAGTGAAGTGCAACGAATCCACATCGAACATCTACAGCATCGAGTCTGTTGTACCCCAAGGTACTGTTCGCGGGCCTGTCCAGTATGTTTTGTTTACGGCTTATATGTTGACAGATGAAAAAACCAAAATCTGTTCTTTTTATGACGACACTGCGATACTAAGCTCTCACTCACTAGCAGATGCTACATCAGCTAACCTAAATCGACATTTGCGAAATATTGCAAATTGGCTCTGGAACTGGCGCATAAGAGTAAATAAAACGAAAAGCACTTCAGGGCCCGCGGCCCTGAAACAACAACGTCACCATTCCTGTATCCAGTGAAGCTACATATCTTGGAATATATCTCGACAGAAGGCTGACTTGGCGCAAATATATGGAAGCAAAAAAAAAAAAACAGATGGCAGCCCTAAAGTTTAATTTTTTACTACATAAAAATTCTCGCCTTATGATAGAACAAGTTATGATAGTCAGTTATTGTCAACTGCTAGTTCTTTTGGTTGGTTGGTTCAGGTGGCTGATCCACGGCATCATTTCATGAATCACAATTAGCGCCTTAGTGCCATTTTAAAACCACTACCCCTCCTAAATGCTGGAAAAATGGGTTTTTATCTAGATCCACTTTGTGGAATTTAGGTATTTTAGAAGCTCCTTCGGTTTTACAGCCGAGAGGTCAGATAGAAAATAGTTTCCCAGGGCTCTATTTCTTGTAGCCGCCAGAGCTGGGCAAAGAAAGTGAATTATTGTTTCCATCTCGTCGGAGTCTTTACATCTTCTAGAATATGTATTGAACGGTCTGTGCATTTTCTCCGCATGCGTACCTACTAGCCAGAGACCGACCATTAGTCGGCTGGTATCACTACGCTCCCTGTTTATAAGATCCCTTGACCTACCTATATTGTAGACCGGCCAGGTAGCCCGAAATGTATTGCACATTGTAAGTGCCCTCCATCTTCTAACGGCAAGGAGAGGCAGTGCAGGAATATGCCCCTCTTGATCGCACCCAGAGAAACACATACTTGTTCCGCATAGGTTAGGTCGAGAGGTTAGGTCGTGCTAATTCATCAGCCTTCTCAATCCCATCGATATTCCTATGGCCTGGAATCCAGATGATTGTGATGTCACCATGAAGACTTAGCACTCTAAGTTCATCCCTACACTGTCTGACCAGCCTGGAGTTGATGGTGTTTGACTGTAAAGCCTTTATAGTAGCCTGGCTGTCCACAAAAATGGCAACTTTGCTTCTATGTCTTTCTCTAATGTATTGGTTAATTTGCCGACACGCCTCCCTGATTACGAGTACTTCCGCCTAAAAAACTGTAGCCTCATCAGGTAGGCGTGTATTGAAACTACCCCAGCGCCTTCCCCAAGATGCATTTTGGACCCGTCTGCATAAAGGGATATATCGTATTCCATTTAAAATTTTCTCGACTTGACCAGCCGTCTCTCCAAGTAAGTCTAACCGTGAAGTTTTTAAAGTCTAGTTGTGGTACTATTTAGTCTGTTGTTATTTGTGTTAGCTCCCTCGGCATTGGGTATAGCACCCTAACATGACCATACGGTCGCTCAGCCCAGCAACCTGTCGCTTTTAAACTTAGTGCAGCCCAAATTATCGATGTAAACGTCAATAGGGAGTAGATGTAGCATTACATTGAGTGCCTCCGAAAGACATGTTGTGAAGACGGTAAACACAATAAACCACGCGCCAGCCACCAAAAGACATACGCACAACAAAGAAGTCCATACCAACGTCAGCATCCACGGACACCACTTACTTTGGGTAAAACAAATGGCTACACACACCGTAGTACGGAGACCTACCAATAAAAGATAAAGTACAATCATCCCCGAAATCACACGAGAGTTGACAATTAACAGAAATGTAAACGCTCCCATGTTAATTACACCAACAAGATTTAACGAAGACGGGAGTGCAGAAAACATGTACCGAAGGTTTGGTTAGACTAGTTGCAATGATTGGCTGAGCTAATTAATTATAATAAGTAAAGCTAAGTGCTGCAATTATAAAATATTGCAACAAACACAACGCACCGAAGAAGAAACGCATCAACACAAAACCTATTCATGTTTCAGAGGGGATCGCGCGACAGGCAACGCTCGGCAAGACTCAAGCCGACCTAGTACACTAACAAATAGCATCACGAATAAACAATAAGAAACGCAGACAACAACAACAATACAACGACCAAAGCAAACACACAACGCATCCACAGCAGAGCGGCTACCACATGCGCTGTCAGTGCGGACATAGCATAAAGAGGAAAACGAGAATTCTAAGCATTGGACGCAGTAGTAGTATGCACGTTTGCTAGGCGTACAACAACAACAACAATTGTAAATCGGCAACAACAACAATACAACGACCAAAGCTAACACACAATGCATTCACAGCAGAGCGGCTATCACATGCGCCGTCAGTGCGGACATAGCATAAAGAGGAAAACAAGAATTCTAAGCATTGGATGCAGTATTAACGTTTGCTAGGCGTACAACAAGAAGAACTGTAAACTGACAACAAAACACTACGGCCACCGGTAATTGTTTCAGGCTGCGCTGACTGCAGGCGTCAACAATGCGGATCGAGAGGATCCGTGGCAGCCCAGCGACTGACCACCGTCAGCTCAAGGTGGCCCAAGATCAACTAAGCTGCAACAATAACAACGCATGGGCCCATGACGGCTGGCAGTAAATAAGCAGGTGGTTCTGGACGATAGGATCACTCTCTGATCCAGCAGCAGTCAGTAAAGACACACCGCAGCAAGACTCCAGCACCAGTAGCACCAAGGTAAAGTATAGTCTTTGCACAATACTAGACTTATACCAACGCTAAGACCGCCCCACGAGTTTATTGTTCTACCGATTCTCGTGGTGACTAATACCAACGCTAAGACCGCCCCACGAGTTTATGGTTCTACCGATTCTCGTGGTGACTAATACCAACGCTAAGACCGCCCCACGAGTTTATGGTTCTACCGATTCTTGTGGTGACTAATACCAACGCTAAGACCGCCCCCACGAGTTTATGGTTCTACCGATTCTCGTGGTGACTAATACCAACGCTAAGACCGCCCCACGAGTTTATGGTTCTACCGATTCTCGTGGTGACTAATACCAACGCTAAGACCGCCCACGAGTTTATGGTTCTACCGATTCTCGTGGTGACTAATACCCACGCTAAGACCGCCCCACGAGTTTATGGTTCTACCGTATCTCGTGGTGACTAATACCAACGCTAAGACCGCCCCACGAGTTTATGGTTCTACCGATTCTCGTGGTGACTAATACCAACGCTAAGACCGCCCCACGAGTTTATGGTTCTACCGGTTCTCGTGGTGACTAATACTAACGCTAAGGCCGCCCCAAGAGTTTATGGTACTACCGATTCTCGTGGTGACTAATACCAACGCTAAGACCGCCCCACGAGTTTATGATTCTACCGATTCTCGTGGAGACTAGCACTGCCAACCGCGGCTACAGAAACGAGTTCCCAAACGATTAGCAAGTCCAATTATTTAAGTTAATTAAATTAGAAAAAAAAACCAAAATCATTTAATTTATTAAATTAGTAAAACAACTTATTTAAGTTAATTAAATTACCAAAACAAAATCATTTAATTTTAATTAAATTAGCAAAACTAACAATTTAATGTAAATTTAATTAGTACTTAGATTATAAACGATTGTATCTAAGAAAATGAATTAAATAAAGTATACCACATACAATTACACGCCCGCTTTATAACTTTAATTTCTGTATACGACCCCTGGAACCCGCTGAGTTTTACCCAAGCCAAAATAGAGTCGTTACAATGTTCACAGGCACCCGGAATGCCGGCGCCAGCTGCTGTTTGGACTCTACTGAGTCTCTGATCAGTATAGCCTTTTTCTAACGCCGGTCACCAATCTATTGAGCCGTAAGTATTGGACGCACGGTTGCTTCGCACATCCAATGAGTGATATGTGGACGTAGTCCCCATTTTTTCCCGAACACTTTTGCATGAGTAGAAGGCTACATAGGCCTTCCGGACCCGTAACTCCATATTTGTTCTCCAATTTAGCTTGGTATACAATATAACATCCAAGTTCTGCAAGTTTTAGCTGTCGTCCATTAAGAGTCGGAAGCTTAAAGATCGGAATTTTGGTTTTGTTAGTGAAGAGTATCAATTCTGTATTCCGCATTGGCACCTAGTCCACATCCTGTGTCCCAGCAATTCAGTTTGTCCAGCCCCTTTTGCCTCATAGAGCTATCAGCACATCATCCGCATATGCTACCGTCTTAACCCCCATGGAGTCAAGTATATTGTCAATGACCAGTAGCCACAATAGTGGCGAAACCACCCCGCCGTGTGGTGTTCCTCTCCTGACATGTTTTGTGAGAACTGTATTGCCAAGCTCTGACTGAATGGTCCTAGTCTTAAGCAAGGAAACTATCCAGTCCCTACGAACTGCCTCTACACCTACACTGTTAAGTGAGTTCAGGATTGCGTTATTGCTAACATTGTTGAAAGCCCCTTCTATGCCTAGGAAGGCTGCTAAAGTATACTGTTTATGGTGAATAGTTTTTCCACTGATCGAATCACCTCATGTAAAGCTGTTTCAGTAGATTTACCCTTGAGGTACGCATCTTGCGATTTCGAAAGGGGGAAACTGGTCCACGGTATGCTTAAGGTGGTTTTCTAAAAGCCTCTCCATCGTTTTAAGGAGAAACGATGTAAGACTAATTGGTCTGAAGTCCTTTGCTGACTCGTGGCTAATTTTTCCTCCCTTTGGGATGAAGACCACCTTTACTTTCCTCCAACTAAGGGTAATTAAAACGTTATGCCTTATATATCCCTGTAATCCATGGGACCACCACAAACCTGTACTTTCTGCAACATGATCGGTAGCTTCCATCCAGGCCTGGTGATTTATGAGGCAAAAAACAAACAAGTATTTTATCTTTTCGTCCATAAATATCGAGTCGCAAACCGGTGGCATTTCCTTATCCGTTACGACAATAGGTATACAACCGCGGTATCTTTGCAGTCTCGGAAGTCTGTTTGTAGTAGGTCAAGTGTCTCAGAAGATGTTTCCGTCCATGCAGCATCCGCCTTTTTGAGAAAAGAGGGGATGGCACGTACCTTGGAAAGTATCTTGCTGAGTATTACGGAAGTTGAGATTGCCTGGATTGATTTTCAAAATTCCCTCCAACCAATCCTTCTTGGCTTCCCTGATGGATTTTTTGTAAGTTTTGAGGGTCTCTTTGTACTGTACCCAGTTTGAATCTCTATAAAATTGGTTGAACAGTTTCCTGGTTCCTCTGATGGGACAGGCTCACTGGCAAACAAAATTAAAGGCTTCCTCAAGATTCCTCACTTTTTCCTCTATCGCCCCAGTAGATTTTACTTTTAATATCTCGGAATTCTTTAGTTTTGTTCCAGCTACCCAGTAAAAATATCCCACTTTGTTCGCCTAGGGTTTCTGAAAGGAATGGAACCTCTAGTTTCCAAACTTAATATGAAGACTATCCAATTGGGGTCCGAGAAGGATTTTTTATTCGAAACCCTCCACCCTGCCTGGACTGTTTCGTTTCCTGAAATTGGGGCTAAATCTAGGACCTCTTCCCATCCAACATGATCTTTGGCACTGGGGAACGTAAAATTGGGAGTATTCCCTCTGTTACAAACTGTAAGATTGGAATTACTTATAAAATTAAAAAGTGACTCACCCTTTTCATTATCCTCGGTGCTAGCCCATAGCGTATGCCTCGCGTTGGCGTCGCATCCAAGAAGGAAAGGCGTGTTTTTGGCAGCAGCATTGGCGACGAAGATCGCAACCTCTTCTGGTGGTGCGCCTCTATTGTGCGCCATATAGGCTGATGTGATCAGCAAGTCTGGTCCCCTGGGCACCTCGATTTTCACGACTGTTAAATCACCTGTGCTATACTGTGGCCAGATTAGTTGTTTTCTTACCTAGGATACATGATCGAATCTTATCACCGGTTTTGGTATAGAGAGTATTGTAGTTTGTTAGCTGGAGACCCATGACGTTATTTCCTCCTCCTCCTTCCCACGGCTCCTGAACAATGCCGATGTCAGCGTCTTCTTCACCCAGAAAGACGATAAATTTATCTGATGCGTTCCTGGAGTATTGCAGATCAATCTGCACGACCTTCAGCATCAATACTCTATTGTGCTGGAGCTTTGGTTCCATCTTCCTGAAGGTTCCCGTGCTCGCTTTTGCTTGTTGGCCTCTTTCAACTCATCTGCGTCGCCCTCGGTCGGAAGGGAGATTTTCAGTCTGGCGTACCTCACGACAAAACGCATTTTGCAGTCAGCTGTTTCCAAGGCACTGACGGACTCCTCGTTGATTGACAGGAGTAGGGACATGTTTTCTGGGCACCTTCATTCTTGATGATGGCCCAGTCATGGATTGCAATACAAGGGTTTTGACGCTGTAGCTGCTGGAGCATTTGCCCGTCCTCAAGCTTTAAGATAGGTAGCCAGATGCGAGCTCTTGGTCGTCTTGGAATAGCCCCTGCCAGTATCAGCTTAAGCCTTAAGCCTTCCCATGTCACGCTAATCTTAACGATGCACTTGAGGAGTCGAAACTGGGGGAAGCATCCGCATCGAAGACAAGCACCATCTCAGCCAATTTGGATTCAGCCTCCCTCATTAATCTTGAACTTTCTTCCCCCCCTTCGATACATCATCGATAAGCGCCACATGTTGCTCGTCTTTCCCCTCGTTGTATGGTCTTCTGATGCTCGTCGATGGTTCGTCGGTTGTTGTTGCTTTCTTGGCGACCTTGTGTCTCTTGAAAGCCGAAAAAGTCACATCCTGTGACCTATTCCGCTTCTTCCCCTTTTTTGGGAGAGATTGTGTTTCTGGTACTGTTCGTACTCGTTCACCACTGCTTCATATTTAGGCTTTTCTGCCAGGTCAAACTCAGGTACCGACCCTTCTGCCTCATTCTTGGCACTTTTGCTTATTATGAAGAGGGCGTTGTGGTACCGACTTTTCCTGACTGCTGCCTCAGACTTTTGCTTCAGAGGCTTTGGCTTAGAGTCCTTATTCGCCGCCACCGACATGAATGGTCTTTTAGTTGTTGTTGATGCTTTAACACTGCTGGAGCTAGCAGTGGTTTCCTTGTTTGCCGACGTAGTATGTCTATTGTCGGCGTCAATGGTCTACTGGCTGGAGACCACCAACTCATCCTCTTAGTAGGTGGTGCAAGGCACCGGTGTGGTTTTTGTGTTTGTTTGCTTTTTAGTTGTACCCATCTGATTCGTACGACTGCCCTCCTCCGAAAGTCTGTGCAGTCAAAGCTTTTTGTAGGGAAATGGCGATCCACTACGACAGAGTCCTATGCCGCGGAAAGGCCACCGTTACTCCCCGATGCGGCCCGGTTTCGGAGAGGCGCCGTTCAAATACAGTCTACGTATATTACCCCCTGATTGCAAAACTCATCCAAAGGGCACAGTGACGCATAATACCCTGGATTAGAGGGAAGTGTTTATTGACTCTCCAATCTAGATCCGTTGTGTTCAGTAAATGGCAGGGTCACCTCGAGCAGAATGTGATTCATCATCACGCACTAACGGTCTTGATGGAGTATAGGCTATGGTTACACTATAGGAATGTATTTCGCATATCATTACCCTGAGGACAACCCTCTCAACCCCAACTGAGGCATGAGTAGGAATCCGTTTCAAATGCAGCTGTTTTGCGGCAAATTCGGTTATGAACGAAGTTTCAGCTCCACTGTCAAGTAACCCTCTTAGAAAAAACTTATGTCCGCAATCAGGAATATAGAATATATAGTGATTTAGTGGTTTCAGAGATATGAGCATTTATAATGATGCGCTTGCTGTCATACTTGCTCCTAACCAAACTCCATACTACATTGAAGTTATCATCAATCATGATAATGCTGTCAAGCGAATGAGCAGCTGCATCAACAAAGCAATCCTTAATATACATCAGTCACTGGATATTTCCAAGTGTCGAATTTTGTATCACTATAGATGTGAAAAGATCCTTAAAGAAGTACCATTTTGGGTAACAACCATCAAATGGTGGAAGCTTAATGCGTGTTAGGCTTTGAGAAGGACACGTGCCAATAAAGGATTGTTGATGCTCTCTATAACCGGAAGCTGTTGATGACAATTCATCAAAATGTCTTGTAACTCACCCATAGACTCAGCACAACAACATTCGACAACATCATCAGTAATAGGCACCTTATCATCAGCGGTGTCTGCACTAACCTCATTGTGGAGCCCAACATATTTGGCCCAGTGATCTAAAAGTTATTTACGAGTAGCCAAGAATCCTTTAGTTTGTTTTGATTTGGCAGTCTTATAGCATATTCCCACCGACAGTGTTTGCTCTAATTTTTATGTTTAACCGAGTTCGAGAGTTAACCTTATGTAAACCATGGTTTATCGCATTTATTTTATGGACATTCCTGCTCTCAGCTGCGAATAAACCACACTTAAACTCGAAGTTGAGAACGAGTTTACTGCTGGTTGAGAAAGCTGTTTTACTATTTGATGAGAGATCTCTTTTTTGTTGACATTTTTGTCATTGTCAGATACTCGTATAAAAATTTTTAATAAATTAAATTTGGAATTTGAAACTTTTAAGTTTTTGATATTCAAACTTCTTTTAATAGCATTTATACAAAATAAATAAAATTTTATAGTTAAAGAATGAAATGGTAGGTTATGTAGGGTAATCTGCACAAACTTTTTTCAGTTTGTAAGGTTTGTCTTAAAATTTTTTCTGAAGGAATTCTTGGTGTGTCAACACTGCTCATTTGATTACATTTTTCACATATTTACATTCTGCGGAACCCTGAAAAAATAAATTAAAATTTAAAATAATAAGTAATTATGTAATTATGGATGGCACTCCAATAAAAAAAAAGAAAAGAGTGGAGCGAAAGTGAATAGGTAAATTTTTAAATTTATGGGAGGAGAAAATGCCAGATCTTCGTGGTATGCGCAGAAAACACGCAATTAAATTTAATAAAATTGTCTTCCTCCAATCAATTCCACATTTATTTTGCTAATCTACTCATTTTTCATAAAATTTTCTCCGAAAACAAAATATTGATTACTAATAAATACATTTTTTCCAATATTATTCAACATTCTGAATCTTGGAATGTTTCAACAGGAAAAATGTTGGCTGGAAACTTAACCACAATTAAATCTTTTTTTCGGTGGGATCGCTTGACAGATAGTCACGAGTTTCGCTCTCTCAAAAAATAATTAACCACGGCAGAGCTTTAACTGGGAACATGGTATTACGCGTGTTCGCAGCAAATTTAAAAATAGCTCTTTCACTTGCTTTTAACTGTTTGAGGTTTTGCTGCATCTCTTTTATAAAGAATCAAAGTTTATATAATATCGTGACTCGCTATTTTGTATGCTAACAAAGCAGCCATAAGAGCAACGTTTATTATTAAAATTATCCAAAATGCAGTAATGTTAACAAACGTCAAAGCAATGTTGGCACGAATCACGAAATCACTACAAAGTAAAAAGAAATGAGTAAGTGTCAACCGCACTCACTGTTTATCCATTAATTTGTCTCTTGCAAATTTGAGACATTCGAATGTTTACGTTGTTGTTGTTGGAAGAGGGCGAGCAATCCAAGTGAGTTTGTGCAAGCTGTGTCTGTGACGCGACGTTCCAAGTAACTGTCATGTTAGGTTCGATACGGGTAGGTCTTCCGCGACACGTGCACTGATAATGAAGTCTTTGCTTTATTCACAAAAATTTTATGATTTGCCCAATTTTGCATACACGCCAGCTCTCTTAGAATAGAGGAAATAGATTCGTGTAATTAAATTAAGTATCAGTAACGCTCGAGTACAGGTTGTTACTAATTTAGGAAAAATATTCCTGTAGTTTCACCTGGCATCAACACGAGGCTTTGGCGAGTTCTTTCGCAACCGGGATGGTAAAGAAGGTGCTAGTCTTGTGGTGCGACTAGATGAGGCCTCTGTTGATGTCATGGGCTCTCGGTACCGGAGCCGTCTGAGTGTCTTCTTTGGGACTGTCATTTTTCATGTCTTTCCTAGATGAATAGCTCGGACGATTCTCGTAGCTATCGTCCTTTGACGATAACGCAGATTAACTTGTGACCAACTTGGCTCCTTGGCACCACAGGATCTACTTCTATTTTTTCGGAGGTCGGGTAGATTTAAAGCAGATTAAAAGGGAACCTTAAGTGCAATACAATGGATATATACTCTGTCTGAGTGCTGCGCTTACTAGCTGGTTCCGATAAAAAAAAGAGCAAGGGCACTTGTAATAGATTGGTGTCGATATTTTAATCTTTAACTGTGCGTTGATCCCTGAAATGCTGATGGTTAGAATGCCATTTTACCAAGTCAAGTCCTCTTTATTTCAATAATTCAGTTACTTCATATTTTATACATGAAAGGTCTGTTAGCGAATCAGCACCGCACAACAAATCGACGACGTAGAAAGATGACTTGATGACATTTGAACCAACTACGAATTGCGATGCATGTTGATCGACCAGATAATGTAAACTTCGTATAGAAAGGCTTCCATGCCATAAGTTGAAATGTTTGAATTTTCTCTTGAGGTGAGCTACGCCATAAAATGCACTGATAACTTCGATGTTATTGACACACTAATATCCGCCCGTACATTTTAATGTGCTGTACGGCTCTGAAGCTATGAGTGTTGTCAATCAAATCCAAATATTGACAATGCCTTTCTGCAAATACTGAATAAATCAGCTTAAGAAATTTGGCTGTCATTTCCCAACGACAATAATGAGCCATAGATGGAAGAAGCTTTATCAATTAGACTTCTTAGCTGACCACTATTGGATTTGGAATCTGATGATAATTCAAATAATGACTAAATGTTTTTTAAAAATATAAGTGGTGGATTGTCATAACGCCTTTGAATAATCTTCATTGATGACTTGAAATGTATCAATTGTTTCTAAAGCTGGACTTTGGAGATGATTGCACAGATGATAAAATTTGTCAATGTTTGACAAACTAAACTCGCGATTAATTATTTGGTTAAATGTTGTAATCAAATTTCGATATTCAGAAAACTTGCCGTTGAACGAAGGAAGTTTAAGCTGAGATAATTTCGAACTTGACTTCATAACGTAAGTGCTTAGCATTGTGACCTACAGCTAGTTGCAATTGAATTATCAGTTTTGTTGTGATGTGTAGATCTTACAAATCTCCATGACCACCATCGTTAAAATCAAGTTTCTCTATGTCAGTTTGTATTGATAGGAGTTGCCCTAAACGGCATTTATATTAAGCTAGTGAAAGTACCTTTCCACCTGGCCTCTGGCTCGCTTCAACAATAACTTTAATGCAGACTGGCTTCTCCCAAAAACGTTGAAGGTCGCCTAAGGTCAAGACGGTACAAAAACAATACCATGGGCCTTAGCAACAGGAAGCAGTAGCAGAGTCAACGACCAGCTGGACTCGGGCAAGAACAAAAAGCTTGCAACAAGTATCTCTAAAAGCGACTGCAACCTGGCATACAGTCTATTTTCCTGCGGCACACCACTCGAGACAGATCAAAGGCATCCCAAAGGAAACGTTGCCGAATCATCAGACGCCACCACGAGAACAAACCAACCTACAGACACACATACAAGTTACTGCGTTTGCTACGAACTTTGGGTTTCAATCCACTTTCATAGCAAAACAAACATGATTTACTTGTCGAAGAGGTTTCTCAATCCACTGCCGTTGAAACTGGATACTTGGACTGCACAGCGCCAACAACAGGATCGGTCTTCATCGATTTATTAATTATTATTGTTAAACAAATGAATTGGTGGATTTAGCAATAGGCACAAGTACTTTCTATGTTAATTTTATTGAATTTAATAAAGCTATAAAACTATAACTCCGAGGAATAATTTCTGTATACGACCCCTGGCGAACCGGTGAATTTTACCCCAGCGAAATTTGCGTCTTTACAAGTGCAAAATGATACGACCCTATGCAAATGCACATTGGATGAAAAAAATTAGTGAAGTAGCCAGATAACATAGCGACATATCGAAGTTGCCGAAACGATCGTATTTTAACAAAGCGAATGAAGCGAAAAGGAGCAGCGTGTGTAGCAAAATTGCCGAACATGTAGGGAAGCAGCTATAGGGAGAATAATAAAGTATTGTTTTCCTTTGCTTCAAAATCTAACTGCAAAATCGTACGGTATGGTACACTTGAAGCGAATACTTCTCCAACTTTACCGCAAGTACCGCAAACGCTTAACCCAATTCTGCGATGTGGAAGGATGACCACGATGAGAGTCCAACGATGAGCGTTGCCAGCGATGAGGAAAATGATTATGATGCTGCGGAGTCTAATGATTACAACCAATAATGATGCGTGACACAAACCACGATTTAGTTTTATATTTTATTTAAAAAACTGACCTTGCTCGGGCACCAAAAAATGTAGGGTGTGAGGAGCGTTTTCCCCAACAGCACTGGAAACCTAATATAAAAAATTTCTTGCGTCGGCTTTGTGGTCAAAAGTTTTATCGTCGGCTTTGTGGTCAAAAGATTTATTTTTCATATAATTGGTATGTTGTACATGAAGTAACAAAAGCTTTATAGGTTGTCGTGCCGAAAAAGAGAGAGCGTAACTTTGCAGGGTATATGAATCGGTGACCCAACATTAGTATTATTATCCTACGCCGCTCTTATTTTTATTAGTATACATATAAAATATTTGAGGATATACTATAAATCGCTTATAAACAAAACAATAAAAAGTCTTAATAGAAATAACGCAGCATGTTTATGAAATTATTATAATTTGATAACTGAAGTCAGATTTGATTACCATCCAGATTAACAGAAATTGATTATAAAAACGACGTATAAGTTAGTATGGTGCATTGACTTTCCGCCGGCACGTCATGTGCGCGTACATGTTGTCGATCCGTCAGCGTCAGCTCTACGCTTCATGTGCCCGTACAAGTTGTCGATCCGTCAGCGTCAGCTTTTGCTTGCGCGTGCAAGCCGTCCGTCCATCTCGCGCGTGCAAGCTGTCCGTCAGTCCGTCCACCATGCGCGTGTGGGACATCCGTCCGTCCAATGCACTTCGCTCTAAGGTATTGGCTCCAGTTAGACTTCCGCCCCAAAGCACCCAAACGACGGTGCTGCAGTTTGATTAACTGCATTTCGCTGATTCTGCATCGATCAAGTGCATTCGGTCAAATCGATTGCGATCGGTCGGTGCACCGGAAAGCGAAAGTGGTGGGAACCCAAACTATGGGAGCGTTGAGGTTTGCTGTCGCGGCACTTTAGGTCACGTAAGCCTCCGAACCGAGGATTCGTAACGAACTTAAAATTAGGAATTAACTCAGTTCGATTAGGAGACCCAAGAATACGGTTGTGCGGTTGAAATAATAAATTGCATTAAATATTTTGTAAAATCATTGCCAAATTGTAACAGTAGGTAAATGTTTATCAAATTGTAATAATAACTAAGAGTTTTGTAAAATCGTTGTCAAATTCTAGTGACAATTAAAATTGTAATAAATATAAAAATCGTTTAGAGAAATTTTGAACTCGAGTGAACTATTTAATAAACTTATTGGGAAAACCGAAATAAAGAGAAATTGTGAATTCTAGTTGACTATTCATTAAACTGGTTTAATTATCGACCGCCTCTGTTGCAACACTACCTTCCTTCGCCGTCAGGCCGAACGCCTTAGCGTTTGCAGGACTGACGCGTCTGGCCTAGCCAGCAGCAGGATTGGGTGAAAATCTTTCGCCGCGGTCGCAGTATTACGTACCTTCGACGTCGGACCGCACGCCTAAGCGTTTGCAGGTTCGACGCGTCTGGCCTAGCCAGCAGCATGAATTGGTAACCTATTAATTTATACAAAATAATTGCATTTTTTCTTATATTATGGCAATTTTTAATTTTATTGTTTTCTATTTATTTAATTTTTCATTACTGAAGTAACGTGAATGATACCAACAAAAAAATGAAAATAGTTTTATCTGAAATGTATTATTTATATATAACAGAAAAACTCATGTGCATAACAAATGCAAAAAAAAAAGTTTTCGTTTTGGATGCGCTTAGGTTTACAAAAGATGTGGTTACTCAAAATTAATATTTGAAAACTACGAGGCCAGATTGATATTGAAGTTACCTAAGTAGGAAAAAAAATTTTTTTTTCAAAAACCATTTATTTCTCAACATAGTCTCCTTTTACTTCGACACACTTAATAAGACGATATTCCAACTTTTTTATACCATCTGAATAATACGATTTCGGGAACCCCTCAAAATACGCGTTAGTTTCGGTAATCACTTCTTCGTTTGAGATGAATCTTTTTCCTGCGGGCCATTTTTTCAAGTTTGGAAACAGGAAAAAGTCACTAGGAGCTAAATCTGGACTATAAGGTGGATGATTAACCAATTCGAAGTGTATTTCACGTAATTTTAGCATCGTATCTAATGCTGTGTGAACCGGTGCGTTGTCTTGAATAAAGAGCATTTTTTTCTTCTTTAAATGTGGTCGTTTTTCCTTGATTGCATCAATCAATTGATCCAATAATGCACGATAATACTTTCTTGTGATTGTAGATCCTTTTTCAAGATAATCGATGAGCAATATTCCGTGTGCATCCCAAAATACAGTGGCCATAACCTTGCCAGCCGATTTCACTGCCTTCGCCTTCTTCGGAGCACTTCCACCAGCTTCCATCCATTGTTTCGATTGATTTTTGGTTTCAGGTGGTGGACCCACGTTTCATCAACAGTTACTAATCGACGCCAAAAATCAACAGGATTACGCTTTATCATGTCCAAACACCGCTGTGAAGTGGTATGTCGAACTCGTTTTTGTTCGACACTGAGCAAACGCGGCACCCATCTTGCCGACAGCTTTTTCATATGCAAATGTTCATGCAAAATGTTGAACACACGTTCATATGATATGTTTACCATTTCAACAATCGCACGCAACTTGACTCGGCGATCATTCATAACGATATCGAGGATTTTCTTGATATTTTCTTCAGTAACCACCTCTTTTGGCCTTCCTGTTGATGGTATTGTTGCAGTGCTTGTTCGGCCGCGTTTAAATTCAGCAATCCAATATTTTACCATGTAATCTGACGGAGCAAACTCACCGTAATGTTTATCGAGCTTCTCTTCTTCTTTTGTCTCTTTCGCCGTTTTCCCTTTCAAATAATAGTGTTTAATCACTGCACGAAATTAGCTTTTTTTCATTTTTCAAGAAACACAAAAGTTGCTTACTTCAAACGACTAGGTAGCTTCAATATCAATCCGCCCTCGTACATATTAATATACATGAAAAACAAAACACCAAAAGACAATGTTAAAACCTATGCGGAAGTTCGGTGGGTGCGATTCGCTTTAGTCTTCTTTATGGAAAATTTTCCATTCCCGATAGTTTTCGCAGATGAGGATTTTCATGGGTCTTTAGACGCTCCGTATATTTTCGGCCATATTTTTTTATGGTTTCCTCCACCGTGTCAATGTTCAGGTCGTTCTGAATGTCTTCATTCGTCACGTACCAGTCAGCCTTCGTTATTGCACGGAGAATATTTGATTATGCTCTTTGGATCAGTTGTATGTTGGTTTTGCTCGCAGTTCCCCAGATTTCTATCCCGTACCATCCTATTTTGAAGACCGCTGTCGATGTCTAAATGATTCATGGGCACGATACGAAACAACCGACAATACAATAAGGCAGCTCGAAAGTATATCCATGGACAACCCATATTTCACGAATGACTACTACCGTGAAATATCAGACCTTGTCACTCAATATCGAGAAGAGTTTGAAATCGCAATGATGGCAAGCACCCAACTTCCAGCACCTACAACGCCAGCTGAGTACGGTCTCATTCAAATGAAGTAGACCTCCGCCCTGCCGCAAGGATTCCAACGCCTACAGAGAGGCATGTAAATGGTGCCAAACCCAACATAAGCGGCATCATTCGCAAACAACAAACGTTATTAATGTATCTTCGCCGTCTACTTTCTTGATTGTCGAACATCATAACCGAGCAACCACAGGAGTACTACGAGGGTAACATTAAACGCATCAACAAACTATGGGACGAGATCTAGACCATAAGTTACCAGATCTTTGAAGAAATATCACCACCAGAAAACGCAGGGTATGACCATTCAGCATACCTGGACATGGAAGATCACTTTCATCAGCAGTTGATTGATTTGTCTACCATAGCAAGGGCTCCGACTTCCACACTGCAACCTGCATCGCTTGCATGTCGTTTGCCTAAAATTTCCATACCAAAAGTTGAAGGCAACTACCTCAAACGGCACCAATTCTTTGATATGTTCTCAGAAATTTGCACAAGACTTCAATTGCCACAACACGAAAAATATGGTACTTGAAGTCGAATATCACTCCCCTTCTCCAAGACCGGTACCACAATAACGTGTGCTGGCCTCCACACCACTCCAACAAATCATAGGGTATTCAAGCCTATCATCAGAAAATATATCCTCAGAAGCAATAAAGAACATCCATTATGGTGTAAGAGAAAGCATTTTGCCATCAGCAATATAGGAGTCGACACATCCTCGTGGGGCCCAATATTGTTGGACATCCTCGTGAAGAAGTGCGATCGCCAGAGTCACTTGCTGTACGAGCTGTCGTTAAAGAATCCAAAGTAGATTCAAACGTTGGAAGACTCTGCACTTCCTCGAGCATCGTTTCCAATATCTGGAATCTCTCGGGGGACGAGAAAGACCACATTCATCAATGGTAGTGTCAACAGTTGCAACTGCGACTACGAAATGCAACTTTTGTCAAGGCACAAACCATCCGCTGTATTATTGTAAATCATTTTTACAATTATCAGCAGTAGCTAGACTAAACTAAGCTCAAAGGCAACAACTATGCGTAATTGCCTTAAGGGCGACCACACGTCAAAAACATGCACCGCACGCGGCTGTTCGAAATGTATCAGAAAACATAATGCACTGCTGTATTTGGGAACCAACCTCCCATCAACAAAACATACGATAGAACCCGAAACAGCCATTTCATTGTCGGCATCCCAAAGCCATGTTTTGTTAGCAAAAGCCAGAGTAACGATCACGGCAAGCAATGGACAATCTAATGAGTTCAGAGCCATCTTCGATGCCGGCTCACAGGTAATCTTAGTGACCGAACGGCTGATCAAGCAGCTAGCAATTACTTCAAGCAACGCAACGCTCCGTATTAAAGTCTTTAGTCACAGCAGAAAAACGGCAAACCAACGCGTCAACATCCAACCCCAGTCACGAACAAGCAGATTTTCTACAAGGTTAGCGGCATTTGTATTGCCAGATATTGTCCCAATGCAACCGGCACAATCTCTGAACAACGCATAATGGAGAATACCGAAAGAAGTGTTACTAGCCGATCCTCACTTCACACGCCCTGGCAAAATCGACGTTTTGCTTGGCGCTGAATTTCACCATCAGCTACTCCTAACCGGGCAAATGAAGTTAGGAGAAAATCTCCCAATCCTACAAAACACAGTGCTTGGTTGGGTGGCAGCTGGAAAAATTTGTGTTCAAGATTCCACCACCGCAACATGTTGGGTACTGACAAATGAGGATAAGCTGTTAGATGAGTCAATCGAAAAATTTTGGAACCTTGAATAAATGGAAGACATAAAACCAACAATGTCTGCCACAGAAAAACTATGTGAAACTCATTTCGCACTGAACTCCACTCGAAACCATCAAGGTCGATACATAGTCAAGATTCCATTCGCAGAACCTACATCTGCTCTAGGCGACTCAAAGAAAATCGCAACCAATTGATTCTATCAGCTGGAGAGACGCCTGGCAGCAGATAAGGACTTGCGGGTTCAGTATACCGCATTCATGGACGAATACGAATTCATCCCGCATCATTGCATCAAGCGGCCAGAAAGCAGCACCACGACGTGTTTGATGCCTCAGCGAAGACGTCAACAGGTTTAGCTCTCAACGACAATATGCACACATGGCCAACGATTCAAAGCGAACTCTTAACGATTTTATTGCGATTTCGATGTCCACGACTTGTCTTCACGTCTGATATACAAAAAATGTACAGACAAATTTTGGTTTATGCGGACGATCGAAAGTACCAGCTAATCGTTTGGACGAAAGATCCCACCGAAAACCTGCAATATTACCAACTAAACACGGTGACATACGGAACTCGGTCAGCACCATACTTGGCAATCAAGTGTCTTCAACAATTAGGAAATGAGCACACTTCTCAATATCCACTTGTGGCGGAATCTCTCCAAAACAACTTCTACGAGGATGACTGTTTAACTGGATCCGGCAGTTTAATCACAGCAATTGAAACGCACAAACAGCTCACGAACATTCTACTCAAAGGCTGTTTTCAATTGCGAAAATGGTGCGCCAACCATCCAAAATTACTTCAATCTGTTCCAAACGAAGACAAGGAAGTCAATCTCGACTTCAAAAATGACACCAACAACGCAATCAAAATTCTAGGACGCACCTGGTTACCGAAGGCTGATGAATTCTGCGTCAAAGTGAATCTCACAACACATAATCGAATCACCAAAAGAACCGTCGTCTCGGATATAGCCAGAATATTGGATCCATTGCGTGTACTGGCACTAATAGTGGTAACAGCTAAAATTCTCATACAGGAATTGTGGCAGACAAAGCTGTCATGGGATGACGAATTGCCGACTGTACTACATACTAAATGGACCACTTTCCGTAGTAGCCCGAACAAACTCAACAATACCCATACTGCCAGACACATATTTCAAGAATGCACTAAGAGATCACTTCAATTGCATGCATTCGTTGATGCCTCAGAGAAGGCATACTGTGCGGCAATTTACGCTCGATCAATCCGCCCTGACGGAACAATTGTCGTACGGCTTCTTTGCGCAAAATGTCGCGTAGCACCTCTGAAAGCATAAACAATACCACGGCTGTAGCTCTGCTCATCATTACTCAGTGCCCAGTTAGCAGCACGAGTAAAGGAGGACGTCGATGTCCCAACGTATCTGTGGACTGACTCACAAATTGTTCTCTCATGGATCAACGCACAGTCATCGTCATTCCAAACCTTTGGCGCTAGCAGAATTGCAACTATTCAAGAGCTCTCTATCGCCTCCAAATGGCGACACGGCCGTTCTCAGGAAAACCCAGCAGATATACTATCCATAGGATTAGCACCATTAGAGTTAAGCACCTGCAATATGTGGTTTTATCGACCTATCTTCCTTCACAGAAAAATTGACGATTGGCCAAAACCAAACTCAATAGAACTGCTACGATCGAAAGGCGACGAAGCGAGGTAGCAGCAACTATCACGGCTGCAAACGACTTAGAGGATATGATCTACAAAATTAACCACAAAAACGTCTTCAAAATACTAACAAACATCGTAGCATATGTATTGAGATTTATAAATCATTCAAAGACTACGAAGAAAGAACGAAGAAGTCACACTGCGCTAACTCCTCAAGAACAAAGCAAAGCTCGAACAGTCATCAGTATCTCAGTTCAAAGAAGACATCAAGGCCAAAAATACAAATCTGAGCAAAAACAGTCAGTTAGCCAACCTCAACCCATTTGTGGACGCCGAAGGGATAATGTGTGTGGGAGGACGCCTTCAAGCAGCCACCATTTCCAATAATCATTCCACACAACGACCCCCTGTCAAAACTTCTCGGAACAGAGTATCACGAAAAACACTTGCACTGTGGGCCACAGACTCTACTAACCCACCTTCGTCAGCGGTTCTGGCCTATAAAAGGCAAATCCATGGTACAGCATTGCGTTCGCTACACGAAAACGAAGCCTGAACTTTTCCAAAAATAATGGGGAGGTTACCTGCAGAACGAGTCCAGCCACCACCATTCATCAATTCAGGAGTCGACTTCTGCGGCCCCTTCTGGATTCATTTCAAGGCGCGCGGGAAAAGACCACACAAAGCTTATGTAGCAGTGTTTTGCTGTTTTGCCACCAAGGCGGTGCATCTTGAAATAGTCAGCGATTTAACCTCAGAAGCATTCATTGGATGCCTAAAGCGCTTCATAGGCCGACGAGGGCACTGTCAAACTTTGTACTGCGACAACGCAACAAACTTCGTCGGCGCCAAAAATCAGCTTTTAGAATTAAAAGAAGCAATCCATGAGGAACAGCCACAAGAAGCTGTAATCATAACATGCAGCAATAAGGGCATCAAATTCAACTTCATTCCACCAAGAGCACCACATTTTGGCGGACTATGGGTAGCAGCAGTCAAATCTGGCAAAACTCTTTTTGTAAGAAGTGTGGGCAGTGCTTCATTAACGTATGAAGAATTGGAAACAGTGATGGTTGAAATAGAAGCCATTTTAAACTCTCGGCCATTAACACGCATGTCAACCGACCCAAAGGATCTACACGCATTAACGCCAGGACACTTCCTAATTGGCGAACCTCTCGACCAAAGCTTCATTGTTAACCAGATGGAAACTGCTAGTATCGCATCTGAAGCATAAATTCTGGAACCGGTGGTCTCGAGATTATTTGAATGGACTTCAATACAGGCACAAGTGGAGGGAGCAGGTGGATAATGCAAGATGGTATGATGGTAATAGTCAAAGAAGACTACTTACCACCCCTTCTCTGGCCACTAGAAAGTGTAATCAATACATACGAAGGCCAAGATGGCGCAGTACGTGTGGCTGAAATTCAAACGTCAACTGGAGTTTGGAAGCTTCCAATCCACAGGCTCGCATCGCTTCCAGTAACGGACCCTGATGCGGATAAAGATTTTGGTGTATCTTCCCAGCTCAGGAATAACAACCTAAACAGCGCCCCTCTCACAACCGCCCAGCCTCGTTCAAACAAATCGAATTTAATACCAACAAAAAGAAGGCCAGCCTCACCGACCAGCTCTCTCCTGCTAACAGTTATTGTTGATTTGCCACTGTCCATGTCAGCAACTTTGGTAAGAACCCTGGGATATCTTTCGAAGCCATCGGGACAACAGGAATGATAACAGCAGAATGGAAAATGGTGGTGTACTATGACTTGGCCTCATTTTGGGCAGAAATCGATACCTTCTTTTCCGGCATATTAGCACACCAGAACTTATGTAGAAGAGCACATCAAAACACCACGTGATATGCCCTAAGCAGCAACCTAAATCATATCAGGATTGCGCAGTTACTGATTTTAGCAGCAACCCAATTGTCATTAATGGCGGCCAATATTGAACGAATACAGGCAGACATCATCGATGTGCTCACAGATACAATAATCAGTCCAACATTAGTCACACCGCAACAATTACAAGCTCAGATCATCACCATTGAGGCGCACCTTTCATTAGCTCGACGAATACCAACTGAACAATCCAACATAGTACAATTCTATAAAATAATGAAAGCAGAAAGCGTAGTCACAAAGAGCAAGGTCATATTTCTAATCAGGGTGCCTCTAATCGATCAACAACATTTCGAAATGTTCCAACTTATGCCGATTCCATTTATGAGGAACGAATCAATGTACACAATAGCGCCAAATACCTCCTTTTTGCAGTCAACCCTCATCGAGATCAGTACATCTCACTAAGTTCACATGACTGAACAAATACTTCACAACCAAGGAAGACGCCTACATATGTGAAAGCAACCACCCGTCCTATGAGAATCAGCGGCATTTTCCTGCGAAATTAATCTATTTAACTACAAAGCTACTACAGATTGTAGCATCACGCAATTACATCGTAGCTCTATGTGGACCCAATTGCATCAGAAGAATCACTACATCAGAAACTGAAATGTCAACAGTGTGTGAAACCCAGATTGCTCAACTAACAATAACAGGCTCTGAATATTAACCATGTATCCTAACTGTATCGTCAAAACTAAAGTAATCACAATTCAAGGTCACTATAGCACTTCCAGTTCCATATACACATCCTATGCTAGGTTCAACGACTTTAGTACCATCAACACCATTCACGAAGTACCCACGGCCCCCAAGAAGAAAAACATCACATTTGAAACTCAATTGGATGTCCTCACCGCACTCCAAATGCGCCTAATACATGAGTCCTACCAGAACCTACCAGAAACAATAAGGTCCAACAGTCACCACCACCATGTGGTCAGTTTTACCGAACTTTTGGTATCCGCAACAGTTCTCATCATATGCTTCATATGGAAATTCAGAAAGTCCAAGAAATTCCAGCCAAAACTAACGCCGCGACAACACCCACCACCATTCACCGTCAACTTACAAGCGAGTTGACCAAAATTCATCGTCGTATTTTATGTAAAAGTATTTGTTGCTTATAAAGCTTATAAGTAATGCTAGTTTAAATGTAGTGCACTATTTATTTTTTAAAAGTCCTTTGTGCCAAACTCTATCAATCGCTTTAGCAATATCCAAAAATACCGCCGCGCAATACTTTTTTTTGTCCACGTCGTACAAAATTTTATTTAAAACTCTGACACGTTTGAATGCACTGGTTGGGTTCGACGATGGCCGTGTGGAGCCACAGCACGACAAGAGGACGAGGTCTCCATCGTGCTCCAACTGCTCTTCTTCAGCTGTATATAGCGCATATTGCTTTACGTGCCCTCTCAACTAGATTGGCTTTCCAATTAAGCTTTGGGTCGAGATTCAGGACTAAGTACTTTACGTGTGTGCTCAAAGAAAGTGGAGCGCCGTTTAGACTAGGCATTGTAAACCTTGCTATGTACTTCGTAGTGAAAAGCATAGCCTCAGTTTTGGATGGGTTAACCCCAAGTTCGAATTCCCGACACAAGTTCGACACAATAGAGAGTGAATAGTTAAGTTTTTCGGAAAGTGTTTGGGGGAATTTGCCGGATGCTGCGATTGCTATGTCGTCCGCATAGGCTATCACTTTGCATCCAGTAGATTCCAATCTCACCAGTATTGTGTTAACTGCCAGGTTTCAGAGGAGGGGTGATAAAACAACCGCTTGTGGCGAGCCCCTATTAACCACCCTCCTTGATTGGACACTGCCGATGGTGGAAGTGATGATTCTAGATTTTAGTAGAAGCTCTATAAATGTAAGAAGGCCAAAATTCAGGTTAAGATTATAGAGTGCCGAAATGACCGCGTTGGGACATTGTTGAATGCTCCCTCGATGTCCAGAAATATGGCACATGTGAATTCCTTGCACCCCAAGGATTTGTCAACTTGAGAAATGAGAGAATGAGGTGCTGTTTCAACCGATTTAGAGTAGGCGTGTTGAGATACAGAGAGAAAAGACGGGTTGATCGATGTCCTGATATGTAGCTCTTTCTAGAACCTTAAGAAGAAAGGATGTTATACTTGTGGGTCTGTAATGCTTAGGTTTTTTGGCCTTTCTCACTATCGAAGACGACCCGAGCCATGCGTCAGCGTAAGGGAATATATTGCAATCTGAGGCTTGCATTATATATTTATAACAGCCATGGAAGGATAATCTCTTCTCCATTTTGGATATCGGCAGGAATGATGCCGTCCGGCCCGGGGGACTTGTATGCCTTAAAGGTGTGAATGGACCACTCAAGCTGCCTTTTTGTAGAGGAGTGGAGAATGTTTCGAAGATGGCTAGCCTCGGATGCTTTCGCAAAATTCCCTCCATGATGCTCGTTTCGCTCGCCTAATGGTGTATTTAATCTCTTTTTGTTTAGTTTTGAAAGGGGCCCAATCAGCTGTGACTTTAGCTTTGTGAAAGAGCATTCTACAAAATTCCGAGTTCCACCTAGGAGGTTTAGGTTTGCCCCGTGGTTCGGGAGTGATGCAAGAAGTATGAGTGGCTTTTTTAAAAGCTGTGGTCAGATCGTCGACCGCCCGATCAATGTCGGGACAGTTGTGGATAATAAGGGGAGTCGTTGCTAAGCATGACCCCAGTTTGAGCCGGAAAAGAGGCCAGTTCGTGTTTTTTCTATTGACTGGTTTAAGAGATGCTGTATTGCCTGTAGTCTCCCTCGGGTCAATGTCAAAGGTGATATAGCAATGGTCCGAAAAGGAGCATTCCTCTGACGAGGGTGATGTCGAGCACTCCCTTCCTGACGGATGTAAGGATGGTCGGCTCATTTCCCCGGTTAGCAAAGCCTAAGTTATTTGAAATGATAAAGTCGAAAAGACACTCACCTCGATCATTTGTGCCGGAGCTGCCCCATAATTTGTGATGGGCATTGGAATCGGCGCCGATGATTACCGGAATCCGTTTCTGGTGGGCTACCGCAACCATTTGCTTTAATATGTCTGGTGGCGGAAGGTCGCCATAGTCATGAGCCATGTAGCTAGAGGAGATCCAGAAGGTGAGTGGACCCATTTCAATGACCATGGCAATATTGTCCTTGTCACTGAATCAAGGAAGTAAAAGAGCATTAACGCTGTTTTTTATCAGAATGCAGGATCTGGGTTTACCTTGATCCTCGATATTTACCATACGATATCCGGATGCATTGAGCCCAGAAACCCGGTTATTTACGACCAAGGTTCTTGGACGAGAATGAGCTCCTCCCCTATATGCGAGAGTCGGAGAAGCAGGGCTGCCGTGGCAGGTTTCGAATGCTGAAGGTTAATTTGTAGTACCTGTACCATTGTCTTGAAGGTTGTTAATGGTGGTGTTCAACTCTTCCTCTTCGGACATTGGAGAAATATATCCACCAGCCGCATCCATGTGTCAATGTGGTCGATGAATTCTCCTACCAGTTCGGAAGTGGAAAAGCGGCTGCTTCTGGTAGTTTCGGAGCACATACTCTCATTGTCGCTACCCAGCAATGGAGTGAGGACAGGGCCCGAGCAACTAGGCTCATTGGCAATGACTTGTGGGACAGGAATGTCTCAAAAGCTATAGTTTATCACCCCCTCGCGGGGAGCAAGGGATTGCTCGTTTAAAATGAGGGTGACCTCACGCTATGTGCCTTTGGGGTCACCAACTTTCGCGACTCTCCAGCCATCAGTGAGAAGATCGGTGTTGCTGAGCTTGAGGATCTTTCAGATTGTCTCTAGCGCAGAGGGCTCGGCAGGAAGCCATGCTTTGGAGCGAGGGCGTTGGGGAACCTGGTTCAAAGTTTCCGCAATGAGCTTTGCACCCGGCCAGATCTCGATCTCACCTACTCTGTTGATCGCTACCTTATACAGGTCCGCCGAGCATTGGTCCGAGAAAGAGATGATTTTGATATGTTCTTGATACCACCCGGCATCACGGCAGCTGGGTGAACGACCAGGGTTGAGGGACATGACCTCAACGAAAATTGGTAAGAGCGCCAGTTCGACCATTCTCTAATTGGCAGGAGTGATGGTCCCATCGGCATTGGCAGAGTCGACCACGGCCCATGTGAGGCTCTCTTTTACAATCTCGCTAAGCGGTTTCGGGAGCTTAGGCTTAAGGGTAGCCAGCCTTACGCGCTTAGGGATGCTTTGGGTGGATTGGCCGGGCGATAGGCTGATCTCTGCTTCTTGGAGATACCTGCTGCTTGTGCAGTAGAGGAAAGGACACGCACATCAGTGTGTGCTTTTTCCCCACTCAAGTTTGCCCTTGTCGTATTCTGACAGTTGAGAGGGTTCAGTAGCGTTGAGCTTCGTCAAAATACGATAAGCCGCTCTACGCGTCCTGAACGTCTTGGTACTCGGGATAAAGTTATTTGATTGCATCTAGCCTAATTTACTTTGATCCGCCATCAACTTAGCCACATTTCTATGTGTTTTAAATGCTACTGCAATTTATATGAACACATTCTGGGACCAGGATCAGAACTCAGAATTGTACTATCGACGGCAAATGTTGATGTATGAAAATTTTCACGGGCTGGCAATTCTTTTGTGTATATTTTATAAGGAATTGTTCCCAAAACATTTCTTTGAGGAATGCCAGAATAGATTGGATAACTATTAGTAATAAAGTTATTTTTCCTAACTCTGAATTTTCTATTCAGCAAATAGCTTTCTAAGATAGCATGCATGTTTTCAGGTAGACTCATATTTAGTATATATATTAACCCCTCTAGCCACATTTTATCGAACGCCTGGGCAACATACATATTGAGCAAAAACGATGGCGTAGCATTATTGAATGCAATTTCCAATTTATGTTGCGAATGATAATCCAGTCTACTCTATACCAACTCAGCATATGTAATTATAGGGAGAATGAGCTGAACAAGTACCCGACTTCGTGTGTCAACGGGAGTGAAATCAGCAGACATTCTTAGATTCCGGAGAGTATAATATAGTTTTCTAACTACTTTGTTAACATGATCAGCACAAGTTAAACTAGAATTTACACTAAAACCCCAGCTGGAAACCTCAAGTACTCAGAAATTTGCTCTGTCATAATTGCTTCTCATACCTTTGAGTTACATTACAAAATGCGAATTGTTCGAAACTCATTAGGCTCAGGTGCATCGCTTTTTTAGCAATAGGAATAATTGTTGCAACCTTCCACAGACTGGGGCAGCAGTGATTGATAATAAGGGTAATTTTGCTCATGATCTGAGGCAATATAAGCTTAACAAACCGAATAGATATTCCATCTTCTCCCACAGCATTAGAACCAATCTTAATGAGGCACCTTACAACATCATAGTACAGTATGAAATTGGAAGGAATAAGGAGGATTACAGAAATGGTAAGCAGCGGTACATGCTCTTGAAACATTGACTATACTTTATTTACAAAAATTTGTACACTCATTCCAATCAATTGTCGACAGTGCTATATTACCAACACTCATTCCAATCAATAGAGGACACTATATAAACTGTTGAGATTCACAGAGTTGTAATCACGAAAGGAAAATAATATTTCCAAACAACAAAAAATAAGATCATGGTCAGCTATGAACGAAATATGATCAAATAGTAACACAGTAGATACGTTCGAAACAATAATGGGATGCACAATATTCCCAAATCGAGTATCAATCGAATATCAGGGTTCACAACTGAAAGACCAGCAGATGCAATAGAATCCTCCAAAACTGTAGCAGTAGTGTCATCAACAAACAGATTAACATTGAAATAGCCACATATTGATGATCGTAATCAATTAGCTCGGAAGATATTGAGAGAAGAATGGGTCTAGATTAGATAGACTTCTAGATTTGTTAGGATTATATACACACGTAATCATAATTCTAGTATTACTGTCATATTAATACATATAAACTCAATATCTCTTCCAAAAATATATAATTTAAGTACTATTTACCCGCCGGGTAAATAAAATAATGTAGATAGCGGCACTGCTGTAAAATCGTGTGCATATGTATGGCAGCGCATATGGATACAACTTGTATACCTTGTTCTGCTGTGTTGTTGTTTGTGCTTGCTCAGAAGCAAGTACTACAAGCAGTCCTTCCGTGGAACGATATTGGAAGAAATAAAATTGCACACATAGCTCTTTCGATATAATTATTCACAATTTTAGTTACACACATTAATTGCTAGTTGCTCTACGCAAATTGCTAGTTGCTCTACGCAAATTCGGCATTTTGAAAACTTGCCTAAAATTACAACAGCAAATTTTTAGTATCGTCTATTTTGCCAAAAAGCAAGCCAACCAAAGGTTACTTGATCTCACGGAAAGAGTTGTTCGACCAGTATTGGAGTGTTACAAGGACATAGTATCTATAGAAGAACACGAAATTGTTGAGTTGAAAGAATTATTGGAGATATTCATAGTTTCTACTTCTTTAAGATCCAATATAACCATGTCACCAGTCGCAAGCCAAGCTGAGGGTGCTTCTGCATCACATTAAGCGTACATAAAAATACCACCGTTTGATGGCACATTCTTGCGCTGGAGCCCATTTAAGGATTTATTTAGCTCAATTGTCATAGAAAATCCAGCACTGAGCAACACACAACGCCTTCAATATCTCAAGGACAGCACAACAGTACGATAGAACCCAAATTTACGATTGCTTGGGAGATAACGTAGATAATGGACTGCAGCCCATTGATAAAGAAGTCTTTAGCGAAGCTTCGCACACTTGTGGTGATAATTAATACAACAAATTATATTTAATTTGGAGTTGAAAACTCAAATGTTAACAAGTTCGTTAAATATATTATAACTATTCTTAATATAAAATGTGATCCAATTGCTTTCCATTTTTACTTTTGTTCACTGTAAATATACCATGGTAATCATAAGTTGAAGGATCATAATTCTTTGGTTTTTTGGCATAATATTATAATACTAATAACTAAAATAATTAATAAAAATTCATTTATATTAAAATGCCCCAATGATACCCCTCTGCGTTCATGGACGAATGAAGGAGCATGAGGACACGAAACTTATAAGAATTAGAAGCGGAACTTAAGAAATTGCCGGTCATAAGGGCAATGCAGCATTATAACAACGGTTTCAATAATCTAAGAAAAATCTGAAAAATCAGTCAAAAATGCAGCTAAACGAATTAAGTTAACAGCTTTTATTTAAACTGAAGTAATATTTCTTTCTTTAATAATAATGAAAACAAATATTTTAGTTTGTCTAATTAATTTTCAACTGCAATATTTCGACTTGTGGATCTTAGAGCTCATTGTCAAAGGGAAATTATGAACAAAATTTTGTGTTTTCAGTTAATTTGAGAAGCTAAGTGTATTACGATGGCTAGAGTTAAATGAGGTTCACTGTATTTTAACAACTACATAAATCAATTTTAAAACCTTCTCATACTAGCAGATACTCAGAGAAATATGTTCATATCGAGTGTTTGTGCTTTTGAACTTGAAATTCAACACTTTACATTATGCTTTTATCAGAAACGCACTTGACAAACAAAAATTATTTTGCAATATCAGGATATAAATTCTACAAGACAAACCATCCTGACAATAAAGCACATGGCAGTACGGGTATATTAATAAGAGATAGATTTAAGCATCATGCACTAGAAGAGTATGCAAAAGACTATATGCAAGCAATATCAATAAGTCTTCAATGGTGAGAGGAAAAAATTGTACTAAGCGCAGTCTATTGTCCTCCAAGATACTCAGTGACTGAATTGCAAATCACATAATTCTTCACATCATTGGGGACCAAATTTTTGGCAGCAGGTGATTATAATGCGAAACATACCTTTTGGGGGTCCAGGTTAATAAATCCCAAAGGCAAACAACTGTTCTCTGCACTACTAAATCGGTGTTCTAACCTAGACTTCGTGTCTTCAGGGCAACCGACATACTGGCCCTCTGACCCTCAAAAAGTGCCTGACCTCATCGATTTTGGGATAACCAGTGGTATTGATCGTAACTTGTTATCTGCAGAATCGTGTTTAGAGATCGCTTCTGATCATTCATCAGTTATTATATGTCTACATAAAAAACCTCAACTGGGTAAGAAAACAGGTCACCTAACCAACAAAAGAACAAACTGGCTCAGGTACCGTCAATATGTTAGTAGTCATATAAACATTGGTCCGCTACTAAAGAGTGCAAGCGATATTGACTCGGCACTTTTGGCCATCAACTCAGTTCTTACATCTGCAGCCGCACACTCATCTCCAGCAGCCTCATTATCCCGCTCCGCAACAACTCGCACAACATCTGCAGTTATCGATAGTCTCGTTAAGGAGAAAAGGCGCTTAAGAAGAGAGTGGCAATAAAATAGATGACCCTACGCCAAGCAGAAATTAGCATTAGCAAAAAAACGCCTCCGAGAAGCACTGAACTGCGAGCTAGAGAACAGTTTGAAAAAGTATACTGAGACGCTAACTCCAACACAAAATACTAACTACTCTTTATGGAAAGCCTATAAAAATATAGAGACTCCTACACCACTCAGGCAAAATAATGGAACTTGGGCAAGAAGTGACGAAGCGAAAGCCTCAGCGTATGTTAATCATCTCGAATCCGTATTTCAACCTAACCAACCAACCAACTGTTTTGAAATTCCATTTTTGGCCCCTAAAATACCACTAATGAAGGAAGTGCAACTTGCAATTAAAACTCAGCTAAACCCGAATAAAGCACCAGGATTTGAATTAATTACCGCAAAAATGATTGTGGAATTGCCTGAAATAGCCATCAATTATTTGATGCAATACTAAGGATTGGGTATTTTCCGCAACCCTGGAAGATATCACAAATTACGATGATACCATATCCCGGAAAAGACGCAACTCAACCGTCATCTTATCGGCCCATAAGCTTGCTCCCAGTGATTTCTAAATTATTTGAGAAACTGCTTCTTCTAAAGCTGCAGCCGCACATATACAAAGCCAACATTATTCCCCACCATCAATTTGGATTTCGTAAGAATCACAGAACCATAGAGCAAATTAACCGCATTAGTAGTTCAATTCGAAATACTTTTGAAGACAAAAAATACTGCTCTGCTATATTCTTAGATATTGCACAGGCGTTTGACAGAGATTGGCATGCTGGACTAATAAATAAAATTCAAAAACTGTTGCCAGTTAACGTGCACATGCTACTGGATTCGTATTTAGATAACCGCAAAAGTAAGTATAAGTTCTGGGGTTCCACAAGTTAGTGTTCTAGGTCCTGTACTATATGTATTATTCACGGCAGATCTACGCACTGATGATCATCCAGTCACTTCAACATTCGCTGACGACACTGCTATTCTTAGTATAGATAGCAATCCAATAGTGGCTGCGAATCGCCTTGAGGAGCATTTGAAGAAAATAGAAGAGTGGCAAATAGGCGCATTAACTGCATTCATTGAATTAACCACACAATTTCGACGACATGTATCAGGATAAAGTTTTAAACCAATCCCCTCAAAAACATCATCCATCGAAAATTTGAAATTTGCAACTAATATATTATAAATTAAAAAATTTCTTGGTGTGAAGCCAGTGGGTACCTGTGCCCCATGTCATCTGCCAGTTGTAAGAATGTCCTTATCGCGAGATAATGAGCACAATTCACCCCAAAGGTGACCGTTCTAAGCTCGAAATCCGCTATGGGAGCGGATGTAGGATCCACCAAGAAATGACGGTAAATTTTTTGTATGTCTCCGTTGAGTACTTACCTGAACATACGCCACTGAATGATGTGTCGGGTCAGGTCTGATTGCAACACTGGCCCTGTGTGCAACACATCATTCAAACTGAATGTGTTCGTGGTCGGTTACGACGCGTTGAACACCACCCGGATCTTGGTGGAGGTGCGGTATGTAGTAGGGAGGCACCGGGGATACGGACGGAGGCTAAACTTCGGACATGTAGTTGAGCTTCATGTATTCCACTATCACGACGTCATATAGTTGTTTGTTTTCTGGATGTTTACCAAGCCGTACTTCATTACGTTCGAAATGCTTGAGTGCAATATGACGCAATGAATCTAAGGATTGACTAGGATGAAAATCAGATGTAAAGGGCAAAGATACAATATATCGCCCAGAGGCGTCCCGACGTGGCATCTGGGAGTATAAATTGAGGCATGCCTCGTCTATCGACAGGCGTCTCCTCGATTTCCCAAAATCGTTTGAGAAGAGAACCCCACCTAATAGGACATCGACCTGTGCGGAGTTGTCGGTGTGTGGATCCGCTAAGTGGATCCCCCCCAATTGTTCGTGTTCGCCTTGAATCAGTTTGAAAGGGGGCAACTCCATAGCTGACACATGGAGTCGCTTTGAAGGGTCGTAACGCGGGCTTAAAACTATTTTACAAACTTTCGTGACATTAGCAGCTACTACATTGCTTACCCCTGACATTTGTGCATGCACGGTTCGCACTGGCAGCTTGAGCCGCTTTTGGAGACGGTCAGAAATAAGAGACTCCTCAGATCCCGATATTGGAGCAGGTGGGTTTGAGGTGTTGGGCTGGCTCACTGCATCCTGACGCTTCCCCCCTGATGCGGGTGGTCGCGTTTGGCTATTGTTAGGTCGACTTCTTGGCTGGTCCGATTGCACCACGGTGTGATGCCTCTCCTTGCAGTGGAAACACGAGTAACTACTGGGACAAGCCGACACCTTATGGGAGGTCGACAGACAGTTCACGCCCAAGCCATTTTGTCGCATCAATCCCCACCGTGTGGACACATTGGCTGCCTGAAACGTAGGATGACTGCGCATGGCGTGGGTTGCGCGATGACAAATTTGACACCGGTCGGTTTCAATTCGTGTTTGATAGGTCTGGACTCGATTCGTTCACAAGGCATTCGGCTGCATCCCCCTGGTCTGCCTCGATTCCGTTGGGCGCAGATTGGACACTGCCTCGAGAGCCCAGAAGAGTCGCGTCAAAAATGTATCCACATAGGAATTTCTGTCCGATCCACCCGGGCTTATTCCCATAAAGAGAGAGTCTCCTCTGGCAGACGCACAGAACACAAATCCACCAAGAAAATATCTCCCCAATCGGCTACGTCACCCACATACACCTGCAGCGCCGCCGCACAGTTATTGATCTCACGCTGTAAGATCATTGGGATCCCCTCGTCCCGCTTTTCCGGGGTTGTAAGGGGTTGTAAGGGGTTGTAAGTTATGGATGGATGAGAATACGTTTATTTTCGAACCGATCTGTCAAATTTCCCCACACTTGTTCAAAACCTAAATCGGAATGGGTGATTTGAGCACGATCTCCTTGGCTTCCCCCCGGGTCTTAGAGTTCAGATGGTAGAGCTTCTCTACTTTTGACAACCGATTGTTGTGAATGTAGAGCGCGGTAAACATATCGCGGAACGTGGGCCATTTAGCGTAGTTCCCCTCGAAAGGCTCGACCTCGCAGGGCGGTGCAGCAATGCTATGTCCCGAGGGTGCTGACGTTTCGTGCACTGTCTGAGCAGGTGAGGGCTACACTAACGCTTGAGTGAATTCAGCCATCGCGATTTTACACCTGCGGTAGATGTCATAGCTCGCCTCGAATCGTTTCCGTATAGAGGCCAACACCTCTTTTGCGTCCTTGATGCCCTGTGCTTCCATGGTCACCGTGGCATTCGCTTCTCGGATGGCGACCCACCGGGACTCAAGTTCACTCTGATCAATTTCTAGCGAGATGCAAGAATGACTCCCCGGTTGCCGTCTCTTAAACCCTTACAAACGCATTCAGTGCGTCCGCTGCGTTTATATACGGTGTCAACATCGCAATCAATTTGTTCGAGTACCAGCGAATGCACGTCACCCCGCGATCACAAACTATCGTTGATAGCACCAGGGAGAAAGGCGGTTGATGTCAACTAAGAGTGATGTCTCCTCGTGGAGATGTTCCAGTGTCCCTGAGGACAAATGGCTATTATAACCTCGCTGAGGGTTTCCTTGGCACCAGATCGTGACAAGTTTCCCACCAAAAGCGAACCTCTCGTAAACTCCGCCGCGGTATGCAACTAATACTCAGCGAAAAAACGCACCTTTTATGGTCACAAGGTAATCAGAGAAGTGGAGTTGGATACTCGATTATGGGTTGATCGCAATCACGTGGTTTGATACTGTGTGCCCTTAAAAATAAAAAACCTGTATAGCAAACAAAAAGTTTCCCACACCTGGATTGTCGCAGATGGCCCCACCGAACAGTCGGTTGACCTCTGTAAATTTGTACGAAAAATCCTACAAACAACTGCACATAAATTATGTTGACACAGCTAGTGATAAAGCAAGCGAATTAGGTGTGCAAAGGATATATTGTAATTGTAGTTATGTGCAACTGTTTGTGTGTCTTCTATACTGGATCGTTCACTGGTCAATATTCACACAAACAATTTTACATAGGTATGTAACTACAATTATAAGGTTTCGGTATAAATCATAAAATAGATGTATGTAAAATGTAGAAATATATTTGTTTAATAGGACTTACCTTTTCATATCCGGCTCGAAGGACCAATTTGTTGAGTGGTTCGTGGTGGATATATTTTTACGTTCAAAAATGTTTTTTTTATACCTATTTATATACACACTTTATTTATTGATATAGTTACTAAAAAAAATAGGTTCAATGCTTATGCGTTTATATTAATTGTAATCCAATGTGCTTCCCGGTTTCAATGTGACTCGGTGTAAATGAGTCTACGGCTCAGAGACGACTAAGAATGAGAATCGGGTGCTGGTGATACACGTTGGCGTGTTCGGCCGAATTCGCCGTGTTGAGTAAAAAAGATGGCTACGGCCCGGACACACGTTCATTCATACATTTTGCTCATTATCGGTGAAACACGAAACGGGGCACTCTTTCCCAAAACATGCCACACTTTGAAACGAGAGCGCCAATGGTGACGCTAGCAGTGAACAGACTTTATAATAACAATTTTTTATAAAGCATACATACAAAACTTAAACAAAGTATACGAAAATCAGGAAATGGAAACAAAGTAGAGATCATGGACCAAACCAGATATTATATAGTATTGTATGCAATAGTCAGATTCCAAAAAATAAAACTAAATACAAGAAGTTTATTAAATATAGTAAAAATGGAAATAATGGTGCTGATACCTCAAATAATAGAAAATCAAAATATTATAAAGCTCAATTAAACAAGATTAAAAAAAAGAAAAAAAAATTGTATTCATTGACGTATTTACGAGGTCGCAAATATCGTATGGGTGAAGGAGTTCATTCCTACTACCAACAACAGCTACTTTAACTCTCATATAACTACTTACCCTCACTCTTCCCTTCTGCTCTTTTCCTAATTGATCTCTATATTAATGACTTTCTCTATTTGAAACTCTTCCTCTTTAATTACAACAACTACACACTATCTGTTTCTTTCCTTTAATCCTTTTTTTGGTAACATGATTTTAAGCATTTTTGTTACTTCTGGTTTATTAATAAAGTTACCTTCGAAAAGAAAGGAATAATATCCCTGCAGTGTTGGGAACTAGCTACGAACTAGCGAATTCTACGTATCACATTAGACTACCACTAATTCCGCTTCAATCTACTTTCTTCGCAAAAAACTGGCGAATTTAACATGTGCATGTCCTACGCAGGGGTCAATTGCTACCACACGATACACCCAGTAGCTAGTATTTTCGCCAGTCACCCTTCAGTAGCTACTTTCGGACCAAATACTTCGCTAGTGCCATAGGACCATACAAATTGCTAGCATTAGAACTCGAATTAAAAGCCGATTTTTTTTCAATTTTGTTTTCTTTATTTTTATGCACTGACATAAAAACTTACAACTTCGTAAACAAAATATTCATCCTTAGTACAAAACAAAAATAATAAATTTCATTGTTTTACATTAAAATTCTAAAAAAAGTATATAGTGATAAGTGATAAGTACTCGTATATATAATATATAAATTGAAAGATTAGGAAAACATGTTTTTCTAATTTTTTTTGGATTGGGACATCCTTTTAAAATAGCGTTTTTTTGTAATTGCACCGCTCGACGCAAACGCTCCTCTGCGGTTCCAATACCCGGTAATTTTCTGGTAATCTGCAAACTTTCGATAATTTCATTAACTGATTCTTAATTCCAATATGAAGATAAGACCCGCCTGCAGTGTTCTTTATAATAGCCTTTGTATTGTTCTGAAACAATGACGATATATTGACATTTAAATTCTCTTCCTTTAAAATTGAAAATAAATCCTGAACACATTTTCGCGAAGGCCTATACTTAAAAAACCAGACTTTTAATTTATCATTAAGGCAATGCTTCTCACAGTTATTTACTGAGTCTGAATTTAAACTATTTTCATCAACTAGTTGCATTTCACTGTCCTCAAAATCTCTAAGCACATTGAGCTCATGAAGCCTAGGAACACTTTCATCATCATTCAAGCATACAGCATTTTCAACTTCATTCCTAACCTCTTCAAATCTTCGTACAAAAGCTTCTTTCTCATTTTTTATTAACCTCCTTAAATGTCTTTTGCTACTCATATTTTTGCCTACAATTATAACTGTCCAATCTACAAATTCCAAAACCAAGTTTTTATTAATATTTTATATCATTTATCTATTAATATATATTTATTATTTTATTACATAATAAATTATATAATTCGCAAACTTACAATGAAAAACGTGTTACACTTTCTAAAATCAAAACTGAAATTGCGTCATAAAAATTACAAGAAATTTAATTGTAAAATACAAAAACAAAAAGCGAAATATACCGTTAGCCGGATGAAAATAATGAATACTCAAGAGATTAATACTCTCTATTACTACTACTCCTCTCTCAAAGTAATAAACAGAAGCATGACATTCTTCGTCGAACTGGCGAATCTGTGCATTACCTATGGGTTATTAAATAGACTAGTGTTCTTTACTAATTTTCTATTTTTCTTGTTTGTTCACACTTGCTAACAGAAGCGCAACTTCCATATGCGATTTTTCGATTGCTTAGTGGATTGAGAAATAGACTACTGCCGCTTCTATAGCCACAACACTAGTGCAAAGGTGTCAATTGGCTACGTACAAACCTGCAGGGATTCATTATTATACATGTATATATATATATATATATATATATATATATATATATATATATATATATATATATAAATATATATACTCGTATATATGTATTCTAGCTATCCCGGCGAACCTTGTTCCGAATGTTTCTGTTGAGGGTGTGAGCCATTTAGTAAATGTTAACACGAAATTTATAATTCAATTCAATGTTATTAATAACCTATAATAATTATATTTGATTAGAACAATGTGCAACGCCGTCCATTCACTTGCAAAGTTAAAAGAAGAAAGCGATATCAAAGAGAATAACATTGACAGCATTAATCGGCATGACAGTGTTGCCAATGTATTGAATTCCTACAGTCTCCCGGACTTATTTACTTCGCTGGTAACTGGAATCGGATTGTTTGTTTCCGTGGTGGATCCGAACGTCTGATAATAGGTTTACTCCCTGGTTGTGTATTCTTATCAGGACTAGCCGATGACAAATTATGATGAACTCTAGACAACAGATCAGGTTCCTGTTGCGGAAGGTTTGTAGTTTGGGGACTGCCTAGTGCCAGCTCCCACTCAGGATCGCTTCTAAATGACTCTATGTATTCTATATGGCTCCGATGCCATTTTTCGGATCTGGTTTTGATGCCGTTTTATGGTGCCCCGATTAGTTGAAATGGCATACATCATTCGTCCCATCACATGACTTATAACACCAGAGATCCACCGATCCTCTCCGGTGAAATTTCGAACTTGTACTTTTTGTCCTACGATGAATTTCGCATTGAATAGTATTTTTGGATGTGATTTAGTACGAAGTGCTGATAACAGTGAATCAGGTTGGCGACCATTTAGCATTTCAGCAGGAGACTTCCCCGACTGTGGATTTGGGGTTGACCGGTAGCTTTCCAGATATTTACATAGCGCTATTTCCTTACTGACATTTTCCATCATTGCTTTACGAAATGCTTCTTTGAATGTTCTCACGAACCGCTCTGCAAACCCGTTGGATGAAATGGCGCACCTGTTAGGTGCTCGATGAGATTAAGCTCACAAAATTGCTTCAACTCCCACGTAAATTGGGTTCCATTGTCGCTGGCGATAGTTTGTGGTAACCCCTCAATAAAAAATATTTTTTGTAGGGAATAAATTGTTGCATAAGAGTGGAATACGAGTCCACTACTATGAGCCACATGCTTCCTACAACAGGACCCGCAAAATCCAGATGAATACGTTCCAAAGGTTTCTTAGGCTCAGGCCATGGCGAAATTTAGCGTTTAGGGCTGCTGGCCATTGATAAAGAAATTGCACAGCACGAATGTATCGCCTCTATAGCTTCATCAATCTTTGGAAACTGAACATAACGTCTGGATATTTGCTTCATGCGACTTTTGCCTCATGTAGCATACTCAGTACGTACCCTCTGTTGGAGAATTTTTCACTCCGCTCTGTAAAAGTAAAGAGAACCGACGATGAAAAAATGGTTTTAAGTTACCTTGTGACTTTAGCAACCAGTGACACCAAAATTATCGAAAGGCCTTCTTTCTTAACTTGAGAATGATTTAACTGACTGTTATTTTAAGTCTTGGATGCGAACGCAATCGGTGTGTATCTGTGAGAGATCCAGTGATCTCACAATTCCATATTGTGATGAATCTGTTGCGAGAATTATTGGAGGCCTGTCATCATAATGAACAAGCTTCTACGATTTTGTTTTTAAAGTATTGAACGCTGCATCTTGCATTGGACCCCATTCAAAATTAACTTCTTGTCGTCTCAAAAGATTCAATGTTGAAGCCTTCGATAGTTTTTATCGAATTTATTGTAGTAGTTGATTTTCCCAATAAAAGCTTCGACTTCGTGGACATTACTATATTTAGGCATCAAGTTAATCGCTTCTAAACTAGCGTATAAAGATTTCCTGAACATTTGTCTTATGCTCTTCATCGTCGTGTTCCGTTATTATTATGTCATCTAAATATACGACACAACCAGAAATCCGAGCTACAAGCTCCTCCATGAATCTTTGAAAAAATCCTGGAGCGCTAGCAACACCAATTGATAGTCTTTGAAATTCGAATAACTCAAACGGTGTATTAATAGCCATGAATTTCTTCGAGTCGTCAGATAATTGTATTTGAAGGTACGCTACGCTAAGGTCTAATTTTGTAGAATATTGTCCCCGTTGGAGTTTTTGAAATAGTTCCTCGATACATGGCATAGGGTATGGTCAAGTTTGAAATCACCGCACACCCGGAACTTACCGTTTGGTTTCTTTACAACAATAATGGGTGCCGCCCACTCACTTTAATTTATTGGTTTTAAATATTTTTACTTACAAGTCGATTTATTTCAGGACGTACGTCATCGTACTGGGCAAATAGTAAATTGTAGGGCTTCTGGTACTTTGGAACTGCGTCTGGTTTGAGTCTTATTTCGGCCTTAAATATTGCACATCACTTCTAATAATAACTGGATACTCATTTGCGAAGTTAGAAAGCACCGAAATTAAGTTTGATGCCTGAACTGCCGAAGAGAAAAAACAGTGATTAAATTCAATATTTTGAGGAGTCTTAACATGAAAATTAAGTGTTTTAAACCAGTCTAGACCAAGAATGTTTGAAGCATTTTCGTTATCCACAACGATCAGTGGTAGAACTCTGTTAACGTAACTGCAGCAGACCATCACCATCGCGATACCCTTTAATGGCAGGTGATGGCCTCCATAAGCCTTTAGTACCTTATACGAGTATGTAGAAAGGCACAGCGGTTTTCCGCGTTGGCTCCGGCATCAACCTGAAAGTCAATAAGCTTCCCATTTACATTAAGCTCCACTTCAATTTTTTTTATCCACGATGCCCGGCAAGTGAACGATTTTTTCAAACGACTCGTTGTTGTCCAATGTATTAACATGAATATGTTGTGCAGTTTTTTTTTATTTTATGTTAAATTACAAACTGCATCTAGATCCCCTAACTTTGAGCATGCATTACATTTTTTTTCTTTTTGAAAAGATAATATTCGGTTCTAGCATGTGATACACCGCACCCTGGGTATGATTTCAATGAAAAAATTGGAGGACCACGACTTTGACTGCGCCCCCTAAAATTGTTATACCCACGACTAATATCCCTACGCTTGACTAATATGCCTATGACGACTTGACCTGACTTAAAACATTTAAACATGCAAACACTAACAGCGCCGCATAGCTCGGCTACCCAGTCACCGTATGATTGGTAGGGTTTCATTGTAGTGCGATAAAAATTAAATCGTGCTGCCAGAATATGTTGTTTATCGATGAAGTGTTCGCTTAATTTTGTTATAATATCTTTGAGTGTTTTTTCTTTTACTTTCCCGTGGTACAATTTCTGTAAGAGTTCTAGACTTTCAGCGCCGATTTAGCTGAGTATACTTTACCGTTTTGTCTGTTTATCGGTAATGCCATTTGCTACAAAATGTTGATCTAGTTGGAGTAAGTAGGTGCTCCACTTGTCGCTTGATTTGTTGAAACTTCGAAAATTTGGAACTGCCGTCACTTGCCTCTCGCCACCAAATTGTTTATTTGCTGTTTGAAATTGTTGCAGCACCTCGTTAAAATTCTAGCATACATGCTGCAATATTGAGGTTATGTGCGATCTCTGTTAATTTAATCCAATCCTCGTCGCCAGAAAATGTTGAGGGTTTGAGCCAATTAGTAAATGTTAACATGAAATTTTTAATTCAATTAACTTTTATTAATAACCTATAATAATTGTATTTAATTAGAACAATGTGCAACGCCATCTATTCACTTGCGAAGTTAAAAGCAGAAAGCGATATCAAAGAGAATAACACTGACTGCATTAATCGACATTGTAGTGTTGACAATGTATTGAATTCCTACAATTTCAAAATAAATTAGTGATTAGATGGCGCTGGGAGAGGCTCCTAAATTTTTTAATCATTTGAAATAAAACAAAGTATAAGTAAATTTTAATTAATGTTTTTATTATGATTATAAATGAAAAATGTTGAGTAAAATTAAATTTTAAAATATTAATGATGGTAATCGGAACGATTATTGTAATGCTACGTTGTGCACAATGTTGTTTGTTTCGCCTCTTTGTATATACATATGTACACAAATTTTGAGGGTTTCCAACGTGAGTGCAGGCCACATATAATTGTCCGTGAGAAAAACATGGATTTTTTAAGTCTAATCCGCATATACTCATTGTTTGTTCATGCGATTTGTTTATCGTCATGGCATATGCCAATGTAAAAGGAAATTATGGACCTTTAAACTGAATGGAAGCATCAGTCGGTATTCGTGGTAATAGTACATGTTCTCCGTTACTCTTTTCTCTTATTGTGGTTGCCTCGATGAGATTACCCAAACATTTTTTGATCATTCATCTAGTGCCATTACAGCGTTTTGCTTCGTTTAGGTTACGCAGAAAAATGATAGGAGAACCAATTTTTAGTCGCAATTTAATTGTGGGCATTCCTGGTAGCTCCAATGTGTATAAAAACTCGATTGGAAAATTAACACTTTAATTTTCATCAGCGACTGTATCAACGGATTTAAATGAATATAATTCCGTGTCCAGTATATTTTGTATTTTAATATTGATTTCATCAACATCATTAGTCAGCCAAAATAGTTCTCTCGCTTAGCAAATGATAGTTTCGGTAGTTTAGACGTAGGTTTGGAAACACATTTTGAATTAAAACGTATCTGGATTATTCATGATAGCAAAAATATTCTGGAAATGTTAAAATTTGATTTGTGGTGCTGACATTCATGATACCATTACCAATTCACGTTTCGTGTTGCGACTGAATAAATCACTTGCATTTCGATTAGGTGATTGCAAACCAAATTTTAAAAGTGGTTCATTTGCAATCATCATACAGTAGTCTTCTAACTTTACCAATGGTTCATTGTACACATCAGGAGTATAATCATTGCATTCTTATATTTTTTCCATTGCTTGGAAAACAGGTAGTTAATAAAATACCAAATAAACAATTCACTTCACGCAGCACTAACTTCAAATCCAACTTTTCTGATGTGGATTTGAAGTGAGTGCTGCATCTGCCATTGTTAAATCCCAATGGGCATTGTCTTCTAATAGATTCAAAGCTCGGCATGCACTGCGGTATGTTTCATGTAAAATACCATTAACTGTTTTAAGATGGGCAAAAGATGTTGAACCGCGTACGTTTATCAATAGTAACTTCAAATAAAAGCATTCACGTTGGTTTGGAGAAGCTGTATATAGTGAAATATGTTAGAATTTCTGCATATAGTAAAGTTTTTGTAAATTGCCCATAATCAGTGTTTTGTTGGCATAATAGAAAGAACTCAGTCAATGTTGTTTTTGGTTTTTGGCTTCTCATTGTTCTGCATTTTGTTCTGCGAAGTATACACGTTGTACATTTTCAAGATGTATAGCTAAATGAAGAAACGAAGGATCTCTTTCATGAATTGGAAATGAAAGTATAGGCCATACAGCCTCATTGCTAATTATATATCGGCCCATTATATAACGTGTTACCTCGTCATCGTCGGTAACACCTTGAACTGCAAAAACAGTATTTGATAGATTTCACAGAGATATTCGACATTAATATGCGCTTTGAAAATAATGGTGAATGTGGTACAACCCATCTGATATCTATATTAATGCCATCTTGATTATTCAATATTAAAGAAAAGCAATGTGCACCATTATTTATGAAACGCTAAGGGATTCCAGTTATTGTGTCTGATAATAAGTCCTTTCGAAATCGTTTTGTGCATCTACCATTATCAATGCAGGGTGAATTAATGTTTAAAGCACCACATGGATCATGAATTATATTATATATGTGAAATAATTCAGGATCAGCATCTTCATCTGGTATTTCAGCGGAAATGATATTGTCAATTTGATCTGCTCTAATATGTTCAACCCACCAAATTAAAATATGTACCCGAGGAAGTCCTCGTATTTGCCATTCTCTTGAATACATCCAGCATTGAGTTTTTCCAAATACATTGTGTTTAACAATTATATCAATCAATTCTGTTTAAAATACTCTTGCAGTAATAAAATGACGATCGGTTTCGGTTGAAAGTTGACATGGCAGTAGCATTTTTTTTATTTCATCCCATTGCGAATTACACGTAAATGTTATGAAGGTGCCTTATTCACGGATGTAAGCCATCGCATCTTGAATATACTCTTGCATGTGGCTCCCGATATATTAAGATGGTAAAATACAAACATTTCCAATTTCATGTGGATGCAAATTTCCGCCGATATTGTTATTAATTGCATCCCATAAGTGAATATATTCTTCTTAACGCAATTTAGCTTGATTTTCGCGGATGAATCCTAAACGCTCACTTTCTATCTTCGCGTACATGTCAACAATATATTGATGGTATAAATGGTATAATGTGATGTAGTTGGTTTTGGCGAATCATAATTCTATAAGCATATTTCATATCGCTCACTTTATTGTTCAATTATTGACCTATTAATAAAAAGAAATATATTCCATAAATAAATTGAAAGAATTATTTTTGTTATTAGAAATAAATACCTGTTTCTGGATTAACTTGATTAATGTTAATGTGATAACTATCTTGCCCTTTCCAAAATAATAATGGGTATTGATTTGCGTCGTATGACGATTTATATTCTTATAGTTTCAAAAAATATAGGATTGTTGTGTGTTCCTTTATTTTTTTGAAACTATTTTTATTATTTAGGCAGTACTGCCTTGTTTGGCAACAGCTCGCGATTGTTCTAACTCGATCCATTTGATGCAGCAGTCTATTTGAATCAGTAATACGTCGTCTGATATTTGTTCACATTATTCCAAGCGTTCGGTGCGCTCTTCTACACTTTCTGCACCATGTGATGCAGCCAATCGTATTCTCTCTAATTCATTACTCTGTAAAGGTAACTGATTTTCTCGGTTGGCTCTTAAATTTCGATTACGTCGAGAATGTCTGCCTATATTTGGTTGTTGCCTCGGCATTTTTCTATAATTGAATTGAAGAAAATATATAAACTACCTGTAGTCATTCTGCTCATGTAGTCAGTGAGTATTGCAAAATCTCCCTTGATCCGCAACTTCATTTCCTTTGATGCCAACATGACTTGGTACCCACATTAATTTTAGTTTGAAACGATATTGTTTAAGAATTGTATTATTTTTGTGTAAACTGTTTGTGGGTTGTTCATATTGCAGCGTTTTGGGTTTTCTTTTTAAGGTGTGAAAATGGAGCAGTGTTCTTCTAACAGTGTAAGGAGTTCTTTATTGACGATCGCATAGCTGATGAAAATTTCAGTCTTTAAAATAATTTTTAGTCTCGAAAAAGCCCTTAATGTATACTGTAGAATTGGTGCTGTCTTTCTTTAAGTGAGTTAATGTGACTATTATAGTGTATTTGCTGAAAAACTATGGTCGATTTTTACCTGTGCATTTTGTGCCTGAGTATTCTGTAAATCCTATATTAGCTGCGATTTTTACGCTGTTTTGGAAGGTAGATAGAAATTTTATATTTGTCTGTTGTCTAATTTTTTATGGATTGTAAAAGTTTGGTTTATCTTATCACAAATTGTTGGCACTACAATCGCTTTTATTATTATTTTTTGTTCGCTATATTGACTCCAAATTGAAAACTCTACGCTCTTATATTGTTTCGTTCTTATTTCATTCATCATTCATTTTCATTTTCTCCACCGAATGCAACAATTTTTTTTTTTCAATTCTGCACACAGTTGTTTTGCTAGTTTGTTGCTAATATACGTACGCTGCCATTATCCATCAGTCTTGACATAATGCTATAGCCTCCGTTTGCTTTTCTTATAATTGCTTTCGATGCTTGCAAGAAAATTTACACTTTCGTCATTCTGACAGTGTTTAAAGCCACTGCATCTGATCTTGTTGGTTTACCTTACCAACACTCCTCCCGATGTACCGTCGTGAATTGCATGCTCTGTCGATTTTCTTTCTCCTTTCTTTGCTGTCACTCTCACATTGATATTACAAGCCGTCCACCGCACATTTCACATTTAATCTACTGTGCATAATAAAATTTTGAATTGGTTTTTGTTTTTGCGCCGAAAACATATCCCTTCTCTTCGAAATATGGCCTTCTTTGGTTCTGTGCTCAAACCGAACTTAAAATTTTTTGTTGTACGAAGGGTACTATTTATATTTCGGGAATAGGAAATAATAACAAACATTTTTAAATGGAAATTGCTTTATTGTTTTTCAAAATATTCCTCTTGATGATCAATACACTTTTGCATTCGTTCAAACCATTTGTCATAGCAGTTTTTTCATTCCTCTTGAGACACCTCCAAAACATGGTTTTTGAACGCTTCAACTGCTTCTTCGGCGCTCCTTAATCGTTGACAACGCAGTTTACCTTTGATATTCGGGAAAAAGAAGAAGTCATTGGGTGCCAAATCAGGACAGTACGGAGGATGAGTCATCAATTCGATGTTTTAACTGTTTAAAAATTAACCTGTTTGACGAGATGTGTGAGAGCTCGCATTGTCATGATGGAGAATAATTCGTCTTCCGCGGGTTGGTTTTACGAATTTCTCCGAAGATTTCCGGCAAACAAATGGTCGTGTACCACTCAGAATGGACCGCCCTACGTTGCTCAAACGGAACAGTGGCCACATGGCCCATTCTGCAGAAGAAACAGGCTATCATTTGCTTTGCTGTGTTTCTTCCACGAACAACTTTTGTTGGATTTACCTCGTCTTGGAATACCCACACGGTCGATTGTTGTTTTGTTTCCGGCTCATACGCATATACCCATGATTCGTCACCTGTCACGATTTTATACACGTCTTTTGAAGTAACACGGTCGAACTTTTTAATCATTTCCTTACACCAATTGACACTAGCCTCTTTTTGAGCGATTGTCAAATTATGTGGGATCCAAAGCGAACAAATCTTTTTTACAGCCAAATGTTCATGCAATTTGAATGTATGGAAGTGGAACTAATGCCCAAGGTGTCCTCTATCTCACGATATGTCACATGACGATCTTGCATTATCAGTTCACGAACTGCATCGATGTTTTGTGGTACAACAACCGATTTTGGACGACCTTCACGGTGTTCGTCGGCTACCGAATTCTTGTTGAGATAATCCACGTCGAAAGTTTTGAAAAATAATCGAACGGAAACCTTCTCTTGAAGTTACCATTTTTTGGCCAAATTGATTTTTTTAACTCATGGAAACATCAACAAGTTGTGAGTACGTTTTTGCTAAAAAATGTCAAACTTTATTATGGTGTTGCCAGATTTTAGCTATTGACATTAGTGTTGCCAGTTCCCGAAATATAAATAGTACCCCACGTATGAGACAACAACACATGCTCCAAATGCGCTGCGGTTGTTACCGCCTTGTCATCATATTCCAGCACGCTTTCGAACTCTTTTTTCAAAATCTACCTGTTTCACTTTGTTCCGCATGGCTTCATCGGCAGCTTTTAAATTGGTGTGCGCATTCTTTAACCTTTCTATGTACACTACCAAGTCCATGCCCGCTGAATCGCTAACCTCAGCAAACCCTTCTGAAAATGTTTTTAAATATTCCGTAGCGGAGTTGCACAATTTTGTGACTTTTACTTGATTAATCAACCGTATTCCCGGGTTTCGGCACCATGTTAAAATCATACCAAATAAAACAATTATTTATTTAGTTCCGAGTTCATACGGTCTCAGCGGTGGATTTTAATACTAGGTCTTACATTATAAGTATTTAAAATATTATTCTTAGTTTCTCTATTCTTAACTGTTTATCAATAATAAGATGGGAACATCTAGTAATATACATTTTAACTTAATTTTTTACAGATACTACAGTGCTGTTTATTTTATTCTTTAATATATTTATATATTATATTATTATTCATTATTATATGTAATGTGAATGATGTTTTGAAGCAAAACGTTGTGCGGTTAAATTGTTTTCATACTTTAATTGATTGGATAGTGATCGCTTTCACATATATCATGTTCGATAATCCAGCCTAATAGGTAAAGCAAATGTCAGATTGGTGAAGCCAGTAAGATATCGACATGAATGAATGTAAAGTGATGATGGAAGATTACTTGCACCATTATTTAATATTATATGTTGTGATTGCATGGGTAGAGATTCGATTATTTTGCGCCGTGCATTAGTTTGTTTAGATCCCCATAGTTTGTTATGGGCAGTGAAATCTTCTACCAAGATGATTTGGGGTAATTTCCCCCTCACAAATTGAGTAAGTCGCCTCTGTATGCTGCTCATATACATATAAATATATATATGCTGCCTCAAAGTACATACGCGTGAGTACATATAAGAGTAAATAAATATATGTATAAGCAGCTGCGGACATAGTCACCTGATGTCAGACCACGTTTACCAACAGCAGGTCAATATGCCACGTAGTTACCCTGAAAATCGGTTAATTGGTTAAAGTCACACCACTTTGCCGGTGTAGGTACACTCCTACCAAAAGCAGCCAACATGCCACGGGGATACGATGTAAACCGATTTCTTGTCAGAAATCATGCCACTTTTCCGGTTTAAATACACGCACGGATAGTTGTGATGGTGTGCGTACGCATGAAAACAGCAGCGCTAAGATAAAGAAGTCCTCTTTGAACACGCAAACCTACATATAAGGCATCGCAGAGAACCACTTACGTCGACTGAAATGCTACAGGAATTCTCATTCATAGGGAAGCTCTCAGACAAATCTAGATACATAACAACATAGCGGATCAAATGCGCCTGATCAGGCCAAAACCCCGTGCCAGACATTTACTGACGACTACCGCGAATTATTGATTTGCACCTGAGGAGGCCAAACTCGTGCTGACTGCTACAGTACTCAGCACATCAAGTACCCCGTGATTCGGAACCAAGAGCGTTATTTTATTATATATGTTTTCTTTGTAATTATTTATTTATTTATTTACAAGAGAAAGATTAGAATCAATTCTTATCCTACATACAATATTTAGGAGCACTAGCTGCCAGGGCACCTCTTTGTGATTAAAATGTATATAATAAAAATAAAAAAAACAAATAAGGAAATCTTTTTAACAGACCCTGGCAACCGTCTGAGAAAACCGTAGCCGTAGAATTGAAAAGATTGCGTGTCGGTACAGTGTATTTATGCAGCTGATTAGTGTTCCTAGATCTGAGTAGATAATTTTTGAAGAAGGTGGAAAATAGACTCATAGTGTCGTGTCAGTTTCGTCGAAGTCACGCAAATCATTGGAGTATATAACTCCATTAGAAATGTTTGGTGTTCTTGGTGTTGATACTGCGGGTGGTATGTTGTCATGCATTGATGTGAATTTCAGCAGTTTACTAGCTTGCGTCAGATTTCTTGTCTTGACAAGCAGTGCTCCATCACGTTTTTTTGTACATAACTACTTCACCTCCGTAAGTAAAATCAATTATTTTTTTATAATGAAAGGAGATAACCCGGTGGAAGTTTGATGTCGGTTCCTAGATATTATTAGGCACTTAGGTTCCTTTGCATTTGAGGGCTTCTCCTCCAAATATCGGGTCATCATCTTGTTAGGTCAAATAAATTGTTATTTAGTAATTATTGTTTATTGTTTTTGTTTAAAGTAATTGTGTGGTTTTCTCGTTTGCTAAGTAATACACTGTTTCTTTTTTCTTTGTTGCTTTTTAAACCTATGTGTCGAGAAAACCCGTTTTGGCACGAATGCAAAATAAATTGATCACAGGTTCTCTAATATTCACACGTCTTCCTTACTCTATGATCGAAATTATACTATTGTTCTGGATTATTAGCTTAAATTCATGGAAATTGTTAGTATACTCGTATATAATTCCGCCCATTATGAAAATTGGGAAACATATTTAAATTTGAAATATTAAAAAATTGCAGTTTGCTGGCTAAAAATAATATTATTTATATTGATCTTCTTTTTAGTTTATATCTTCAAACATGCTAGTGATTTTTTTATCCCTTAAAAACGTTACACCTGTCACCTGACACTATGTAAATTGTCTTACAGTATGGGAGAGTAGGTTAACAATAAATCAAAATTTACGATTACATTTTTTATAACAATATTTTACAATTACATTAAATTTCTATTTAAAAATTTACGAGTTATTAAATCTGTAGGTGTAGGGCGTTTGAGTCGTCTCGCTTGATCACTCTCCTTCATGGCAGCTGTCGTATCTCAAGATTTGAGTACAATGATAGTCGCTGTGTGTGCCTTATGCTGGTAATTTCTTGTACAGTGTCAATGTTGAGATCACGGTGAATAGCGTCATTGGGTATATACCATACAGCATCGGTGATTGCGCGTAGTATTTCTATTCCGTACCTCCATATATGCATGATTATTGTCTTGTAGATCAGGATTTTATTTGTTAGCGAAATATTGGATTGTTTTCCTAACAGCCAGTACAGTTGTCTGAATATATTTTTTATTTCGATCCTCTTTTGTATTATGTGCTCTTTCCATAATAGTTTGGCATCAATTGTCACGCCGAGGTATTTAGCTTTAGTGTCAATGTTAATCTGGTCATTATTTATGGTTAGGTGCACAGACTTAGTCCTCCTATTAGTGTAAATGACTTAGATAGTCTTGTCGCCATTTATTTTGATTCCCCACTTTCCAAACCAAGATAAAGTTTTGTCAAGTATTTGTTCGAGATTTTCTGTAGCTATAGCCAAATCTTTGTGCGATACAAGCAGAACAGTATCGTCAGAATTTGTTGCTATCATGTTGTCATCTGATATAGGTATAAGGGTGTTTGCTGTATATTAAGACATATAGTGTTGGTTCTAGTACACTACCTTGTGGTACTTCGGCCTCCATTTTTAGAATATGGGAGCATTCTTCAGCATACTTGACATAGAAATATCGGTTTTTGATGTAGCTTTTTAGAAGTTGGTGGAAGTCTAGTGGAATTGTCTTAACTTGTGCAGTAGTCCTTTGTGCACTACGCTATCTACACATTTGCAACATCAAGTTCTGCCACGCAAGTTTTTTTTGTCGATTTCACTTTCTATTTTATGCGTTACTCTATGAACTTGTTGAATTGTAGAGTGTTTACGTCTGAATCATAATTGAGGAATTTTTAAAAAATTTTTGATGGAGTTGGTAGTAAGCTGATCTGTCTGTGCGATGTGGCAACTGAGGGATCCTTATTTGGTTTCGGAAGAGCAATAACTTCAGCAAATTTCCCACGCTACGGGATAGTGCTTTCTCCTTATAATTGCATTTAAGAAATTCCTAATGTATGTAAGTGCTCTGTCAGGCAGTTCTTTTAAAATTTTATTTGTAAGACCATCATATCCAGGAAATTTTTTTGCTTTAATTTTTGTATCAATAGTACTTTGTATCACCTTCTTCGTTATTTTCTTCAGGGCTATATTTTTATTGTTGGGTGTAGCAGCTGCGACAATTATTTGGTCATTCATTTCATTTTTATATGTTTTTTGAAAGTGATCAGATAATACTTTGGCTTTGTCTAAATGAGTTCGAGCCCACTTGTTTTCTTCAGTTTTGAGTGGCGGTGGATGTAAAATTGTATTGGCGATTTTTTTTGGTAGATGTCCACATCGAGAAGTTGTTGGTCCTTTTGGATCCCAAATTTGTTAATTACTTTCTAGTTTGTCATCTTTGTCACATTTTAACATTTCTTTTAAATCTCTAGTTACTTGGCTTAATCTCTATTTATCCGCTGGAGACAGTGCGGGTTTCTCATTGTCTTCTCAGTTTCCTCTTTTTTCTAACGCTTTCCTTGATTATTGGTGGAATTCTCTATTCGTTATTTATGATTTTTGTTGCTGGTGTAGAACTAGTTGCAGCGTAAATAATATTATCATTTAAATATGCTATTGCACTGTCAATTTCTTCATCGCTTTTCAATGAGATGTTTATGTCAAGTCTTTGTTCCAAGATTGTGCGAAAAAATTCCAGATATAAAAGTTTAGTGTTTTTGTGTTTTGGAGGGCAGTAAACTGCAGATATTATAAATGGTCCATGTAAGCCTTCGATTGTTACTGTAGTAGCCTGCAGATAGTCTTTTTTTTTATAAATATCCTTGCCTATTCACTTTATTTCATTGCTTATTATTATTGCCGACCCACCACGAGCACTGTTTTCAGGATGATTTGTATGGTAAATTGAGTAGTTTGGTATTATTATAAAACTTTTTTCTGTGAAATGCCGCACAGCTATTGACAGAATTTCAACTTGGTTAGAGTGAATAAAAGTCTTAAGATCTGGAATATGTTGACAATTAGTATTCTGGATACCTATTTTCAAAATAGTTTGCTTGACCATTCAATTTAGTTATCAGCATAGCGATAATATTCATCAAGGTAGACATTTGTAAGATTAATTGTCTCATCATGTTCTTTAGTTCAGACATGTCATTGTCTATTTTCAGACATGTCATTGGTATTTTAGTAGTGGAGTGCAGTATGTTGTGAATGTTCATGACTTCATGTCCGAATTCAGCAAGTTCCTTGATAATTTCATCCTTATCAGTGGAATGATGCAAACCTCTCAAGATTACTTTAAATCCCCTTTCATATTTAGGTTTAAAAGTGTAATATTGAGTATTTTTTTCATTGAATAAATTAATGATAGCTGTGTAGTTGGTCGATTCCACTGGTTGGATTTTTATTTCGTTCTTTTGAAGAATTTTCAATTCGAACTTGCATTTCGGGAGTTGATTTAATGCTTTAGTTAAGGCATTTATATTTTGTACATTTTGTACATTTTGTACATAAATTGGTGGTGGCTTTGGGATGTGCAATTTTTTGGATTGGTTTTCGTGATGTTACCCACTGTCAATTTCTTCATTGTCCTTATCAAGATAGACAGAGAAAGAGATTGAGAGAGAGCTTCAAATATGTTTGACGTAATAGTTTGACGCTTTGCTACATGCTTTTTTGATGCTTATCCAGTACGATGCTATAGTTTTTTGAACTGTGCTCTGCGTTTTAATTTTTTTTTTTTTTTTGCTTCTTGCTGGTGCTTTGAGCTTGGGGACTTTTTTCGGGTGATTGTTACGCACGTCTCTCACTTTTAGCCTGTACTGCTCAGCAGAGAGGTGTTAATATGGACATCACTGAAAAAATCGATGTTGTGTTTGTAGCTACGATAGTTATTACTGTTGTGCTTACTAGAGCAAACACAGAGGTAGCAGAACATGTTTGGTTCTGTATTTGTTAGATTTGTGCTGTAGAATTTGGAAGAGTCGATATGAATGGAGAAATTCAAATTGATGAAATCCAAATTATTTTGAACGGTCGTTATATTGGTTCTATTAAGGCTAATTGGCTAATATATGAATATTCGATGCATTTTCAATCAAATTGCTTCAACGGCAAAATGTGTACTTCAGACAAGGAAAAGAGGAACAAGCAGTGCTCAATATTGGCAAAACTATATTATTGGCATTTTTCAACTTAATCAAATTGATCATTCAGCTAATGATTTATTGTATAATGATCAATGGCAAATGTGGACAAAAAGTCATCGTGACGCTGACAAAATTATTTCTCTGTTTGTTTAAACAACGATCATAAATTGAATTATTGAAATATTTGAAGTATTGCATGTGCTTACAGTGGTATAGCATCTAGCCTTTTAATTGGACGCCGGACTTTGCATAATATTTTTAAGTTACCAATTCCGATATTAGAAAATTCCGTTTCAAGTATATCTGTTAATACCGCTCAAAGTTCAGGAATAAAATATGCATGTGCTTACAGTGGTATAGCATCTAGCCTTTTAATTGGACGCCGGACTTTGCATAATATTTTTAAGTTACCAATTCCGATATTAGAAAATTCCGTTTCAAGTATATCTGTTAATACCGCTCAAAGTTCAGGAATAAAATATGCATACTTAAATATTATGCATTGAAATGTTCGTCGAATAACTTTGAATAAAAATATGAGAGCTCTTCGTCATGAAATAAATTTGCGAATTCCATCAGCTGCTTGGTAATGGAGATTTGCTAGTTTTCCGCCAATTCGATTCAGATGTAATTAAAATTCCGACACAAGCGGTAGGAACATATTCGAATATCATTTTAGTAATGATAAATTAATTCGTAATGATATACGAGTACTAGAGAAAAGTAATTACCCTATTGAATTTTTAAACTCTGTGACAGTTGGTAGATTGCCGCATCATAAATTAGTTCTGAATGAGAACTGTATTGTTTTATATATAGACGTAATTTAAATTAATTTAGTTAATGGAAATCGGATGCCTATTTAGATATTGTACAGAAACTCTTTAGATTGTGGAGTTTTGACTGGCATTGCACAAAACTCCCGTATTTTAATACCTCGAATCCATTTAACATGTTGAGGTACACTTTTACCTTTTGGTTTTCAACGCAATCAATTCCCAATAATTCCCGCTTTCACAATGACAATAAAGCACAAGGGCAAACATATCAAAAAGTAGGGGTTTTACTACAGTAGCCTATATTTTCTCATGGATAGTTATATGTAGCTAAAAGTAGAGTTAGGTTCTTCGATGGTTTAGAATTTTACATTCATGGTGACATTTCCTTACAACAAGGACATTTAATAAATGACATTGTTAACATGCAGTTACAACTCAGTAACGTGGGCAAAGCTAGAGTTGTAAGCTATCCTAGGTGCGGGCTATACTACTAATAAAAAATATTTCAATCAAATACAGAATATTTATTGAATTTTTTACTCCTAGCCAATTGTAATCAAATAAATATTAATAGATAAGTTAATAGTAGCAGTTAATAATGTAAGTTTTGAAATTATGGGATTTTAAAATTTTTTCACAAGTGGTTTTATGGGACTTTTTAATAGTTTTTTCGGAAGAATATTAGGATGATTTTACATTCGAATTTTATATTTCAATTAGAAATTGGCGATTTCATCTTTAACGAGGGGTATAACCTGCTCTGCAGTCCTTGTAAACTGGTATGTTGGAAATACTATGGTGCTCCAGTTATATTGCGAAGAATTTGTTATTGGGATCGTTAAAATAATTGAATATAAGTAGTTCTCGCGAATCCTATAAGTCCAAAATATCTTTATGAGGATTTTATTTTCTAGGCTGAGTTTTGACGCTTTATGAAGGAGCGAATGCAGTTTAACCGCTTGCAGTCTAATTTGAAGTTTCTTGGCTTCTATATGATATCTCCAATTCAAACGCTTATTTATGTGGAGGCCCAAAAATGTTACGGTATTATCTTATCTAGCTGATTTTTTATATTATTAAAGTAAATGACTCTTTTCTAAGAGCAAAAGCTTTTTGTCTCATTTACTCATATTCACCAAGTAGTTCACCACTACTCTTCTTTCTTCCTGTTTGTTTCTCCGTAGGTGCATATCTAATTTTTTGACTGCTTTTTTAGTACAAGATATAGAGCTGTGTCGTCGGTAAAAGTTTAAGTTGTTAGATTTATGTCAGTTGGCAAATCGGATATATAAATCAGATACAATAGATGGCTCAGCGTACTTCCCTGTGGTACTCCTGCTGCAATGTTGTAGTCGCTAGATATGCAGATTTTGTACTTTACCCTAAAAACTAGGTCCGTTGTGAATGATTCACGGAGTTGGTGAACGCTTATAGATAGTATTTTTTTTATTTTATATATCAGTCCCCTGTACCATACTTTGTCAAATCCCTGAGCTACGTCTAGAAATATTGCTGTGCAATATTTTTTACTCTCTAGGGCAGACTGTACTTCTGATGCAATTCTGTGTACCTTTTTAACCGTCCAATGCTTTTCTCGGAAGCAAAATAGATATTGTGGGACTACATGTTAACTCTCGAGATATGGTAGCTATTTTCCCAATACAAGTTTTTCGTATAACTTAGACTGGTATGAGATTAATATGCCTGTAAGTAGTAAGTTGACTCATCAATGATTGGATTGTGATTTTGCTGTTTGTTGCATTTTGGTGAAAAACACATTTTTTTTCAGCTTCAGATCTGGTCCAATTGCTGCTATAACTACATACCTCGAACGGCATCGGCCTTTAAATTTTGTTTGTCGCTACTAACAAGCAGTTAGTTGCTGTTGAGGAGGATAAGTTCTGAAGGTAGAACTGCAAGTCGCTTTCTTTCTCATGATGTAGGGTTTTGCGAAGTTTTCATCTGCATTTTTCGAGTTGAAATTTGAGTTCTGGTGATCTGCTCTTTTGCCAGTCTCTTCGAAATTTTCTTTTTGCTTTGACTAATTGCTGGTTTTCAATCGAGGTTATTGTATTTTTAATAACGTTGGTAAACACTAATACATCTTAGTCTATTTGAGAGCAAGCTTTGGTTAAGATGAGAACTGACGTACTTGCGAAACTTCACCAAGTTTGTAAGAATTTTGGATAGCTTTATGCGAGTTTGTAGAGTTTTGGATATTATTTTGCTCTAAAGTTACTGACTTTTATTATTACGTGTGAGTGGTCTGAAGATAAATCATATCATGATTCCGCGTGTAACTGATTACGATGCATGAAGTCAATCATGTCTGTTATTTTTCGTCCATCGGATGGCCAATATGTGGGCTAACCTAATGATATCATATCTAGACTGTTATTTTTGTCAATGCTTTCCATAGTTGCTTTCCTTTTGGAGATATCAGTCTCGATCCCCAATACGAATGATTAGTCCCCTGCTCTTATACCTTTATTTCCGAGATATTACAAAAGTTTGTAAACTGGTTAGATAGTATCTTAAATTTTGGAGGGCGTATATTGTTGATATTGTTATCTTTTCATCCCATTCAGTTAAGCAGATTGAAGCTGCTAGGACCCAATGCTTCAGGCTTTTTTCCATCGTGGAACAGACATCCATTAATTTTGAAATTATTTTTGTTGATAAGATGTGTTTCTTTCGTTCATTTGCTAGCAATAAGTAATTGAAGAACTTGTTTCTGATTGCGTTTCATTTCCTGCATCATATTTTGCATGGAAATCATGAAATGGGTCAAGGCCAGTGTCAGGGTAATAAGCCTATCGTCGAGGTTTTGGGCGGTGGGTGTTGGATTGGTTTTTTCGTTACTAGTGCTTTTAACCATATTGGCATACGAAATATTTGGTTGTACATGAGGTTCTCAAAAACTGATGTACTTTTAGCAAATGTATTGGTTGCTGTTTGTTGTTGAGTTTGGTGTAACCGCTATTTAGCCTTAATTCGCTGTACACCGGGCATCCACGATAATAAGCAGTATGTGATCTAGAGCAGTAACTGCATCCTTTTATGTTAACGTCTGAGTTGCTATGTCTGCAATTCGCATTTCCGTGGAAATACACATACGCTTACAGTAAGACTTGTTATGACCAAACTCCTGGAAATTTTGGTCCTTGGCGTTTTGTTGGTTTTTCTACTATTATTTTCATTATTTAGTAGATAGCTGATATAGGGTGAGTCTCATTTTTCTCCAACTTAATTGTGGTTGACTCTACTCGGTATAGTGTGGAATCTTATTTCTATTAATTATGTTATAAACTGATCTGATTATCAAAAATTCACAGTTTTGTGATTCTATCTAATTTATCTCCAGTTTCAATTCCCTTCGGAATCACTGATCACCCTTTGCTACTTTTGAATTGATAAGTTTAAAAGATTTTCTTGTTACTTCCGTCTAAATCGTCAACTATTTGCCGAAAGTATTTTTCATCATACATTTGCAGTTATATTTCGGAGATGGTGTTTTTGCTAAGGGTACTATAATTTTCAAATGTGAAATGAAATTTACGTGTTATAGAGGTTTATGTGAACATTTGAACAATCCATTGAAATTCCGCTTCCATTGGACGGGATGGTAGACGGAAGTGCAAGGAGAGTCAGATAGACAATGGTGACAAATGTAAGGCTTGGAGGGAAAGCATATAATCAAGAGATACTTATCATGCCTGCCTCCAGTGGTGCCCTACTCCTTGGAATAGACTTCAGGACAAGCTTGGGCACAACATTGAATTGCGCCGATCAGCAGATCATACTGGGAGCTCATAACAGTTGCGTGCAACCCAGAGAAATTGCAACGTGCACGACAATAATTGTTGAGAATCTCCCCTCATTTTAATGGATCGCATTCCAAGGAGCACATCAATGTCAGAAATTCTAGACAATGGATGCACGGCAAAAAATTCACAGAAATCCGGGGAATTCGCCAATAATAAGAGTAGCACAAATCAATTCACCTGCCATGGGCTATTCCCAGCAAAAGCCAACATCGAATCACACAAAGGCATAGAGAGAAGGACCTCACGAGAATCAACACGAGACGATAGCCACCTGAAAAAATACCAAAGGAAGAAGAACTATACCGAGTTGAAGCACCCATCCTCTTTCGGCCACGAAATAGAGCGGAAGTATGAAGATGGAAAATATTGCAAGTATTTTCCGCACACACAACACCTAACTTAAAAACAGACAAAGACGCAAACTCAGCATGGGAGGCCCTACAGACATCATCGTAGGCCACTTCCACCTACAACGATAAAATATTTACGCACAGCGAATCGTACCAATAAGCGTAAGCAGCGACGGGAGCGCAGAAAATAAGCATAAGAAGAAATTGTTATACTAAGTACAACGATTAGCTAATGACGCAAACAAAGATTAAAGGTCTCCACAAAATCTCTACGCACCAAAGGCGATTGCACGGAGAGAGACAGTTAGCCAGCACTCAAGGCGAAATCATCGATCGGCGACACTAACAATGAAATACGAAAGAGATAATGCAGATGATTACCTGACCAGCCGAGTTCGGAGGTTCAGAGCAAGAACATGCGGCACATCTTGCACAACGTGGATCTGGTGTGGTGGGGTTGTACCTGCCAAGTGGTTACCTTAGGCAGTTTTGGAAGTGATGGTTCCAGGTGGTCAATTAGATACTAGATTGCCTACAGCAACGCACGCTGTGCGGTGGAGGCTGTCTCTTTGGGTTTGGTTTTTCGGTGAGTCGGAGTGATGAATTTTCTGGATGGAACGAAACAAAAAATTAGTTGAAGTAAAAAGGGTAGACTATGAGAAATAAGGAAAGAAAAATAAACGGGGTAGTCAACGAGAGGTCAATCCTAAATAGGCTGCACCACAGAGAGGTGGGTGCGTCCTCCAGAGCCATGTCCGGATTCCTGAGTCGAACACCATCTTCACGTTGCGAATATTCTTCCCACCAAGTCCTGGAAATGCCGGCGTGATTCTTATCAGTCACCGCCCGTGAGGCGCCTCAGATCACATAGCTTCTCTTGCTTTAACGTTGCCCATCAAACCTTTCAGATGGATGAAAACGCGGACATCTCCTCAGGTTGAATTGGATCAATGAGTCGGCCACCCATCAAAAATTTACTGGGAGTTGGTGATAGCAAGTCGAAGTTTTCCAGAATATTACTGTTGGGCTGGGATAGAACACCGTTTCCGCCATTAGCTGAAATAAAACAAGAATCTCCCCAGTTACGCATTAGTAGCCCTACTTGTAGCTGAGAGTGGTACTGGTACCCATCTCCTGCTTTACTTACTCCCCTCATAGGCGACACAGTTGGGGGACGAAGGTACATTCCCACGATAGGCTGGGTTCAGGGATTGAGACTAAATTCGCGTTTTTTGCGAATCCCCATTAGTCTGCTAAGGTAATGGTTTGTTTGTGATAAAGCCTGACAGTCAGATTATAAGGGGCTAATCTTACCCAGCGTGGCACGCGTGTTTGGGAGATCGCCCGATATTGAAAATAGAAATCTTCCCATCTAACTAGAGTAGCGGGATTCAGTTGGTCGTCCTAACCGATTTGATCCCACCAGTTGTTGCATCAAGATCTTGGCGGTGGAAATTAACACCTTATAGGGTCGAAGAGTTGCGCAACAATATAGAACACCTGTCGGTTGGTGCGCTTAGAAATTGCTGGAATGGTTACCACACGTAGAGAAAATATGTCACAATACTGGCCGCATCGAGAACCTACGGTACTAGGGGTACAAGACTCCTCACGTTTGAGCATGTCTTCCCGGAGTAGAAGCCCCGGCGATAGGTCGACTTACAGCTGGCAGTCCATTTGTTCGTTGAGAATCCTGTCGGTCCAGGGAAACCCATCGGTTAGTTCTGCTCTCGGTTTGCCGAGTAGACACAATGCGTACCAATAAATGCGTCGTCGACGTACATTGCATTGCGCAGCAGATCCGAAGTCGATGGGTACTTGTACTCCATGCCGTCTGCCAACTGTAGAAGGATCCAAATCAGCCCGAAGGTAATTGTCCGTAATTTTCGGTTGGGCCAGCTCTGATTGCAACACTGGCCTTGGGTGTGATACGCTCCACAGTGTTATTTTGGTGGAAATAATACATTTTTTCAAGTACCCTATTCTTATGTTTGACGGTTTTAGCTGAATTTAGAATTGTTTAAATAAGAACAATTTATTACAGTTCTTTCCAGAATGGCCATTTTTATACTAAATACAAGTATCGAAAGTCAGAAAAAGTTTTTTAACCTAAAATGATTCAAATATTTGTTAACTAGTGCAAAGCTTTTTCCTAATAATTTTGTTTTAATTGCTTCTTTTGTTACTTTTATATAAAAATATAGCACTTTTTCGACAAAATGAAAAAAGGATGAGATCAATCCATCAAGTATTGTTGAAATTATAAGCGATCAAAGAGGAAGCTACCTAAATACCAACTTTTCCCCTTTGATGGACAAAAACTTCGTTACCTCCGTCTACCTCCGTGCTCTAACTATATAGAAATGAAAGGTCGAGATGTCTTCTTTCGATATAAAAAAGAAATTTTTGCCCGAATTTGCCCTTTTTTTGAGTTATTTCGATTTAAATGACAACAAAAGTAAAAAAATTGAAAAAAATTGAACAAGATTGAAAAAAATTGAAAAAAATTGGGGACTTTGCTAATTTGTTAAAGCCTTTTAATTAACATAATGGCAACACCTGATTAAACATCTTTGTAAAACAGTAATAATTATTGTAATGTTTACGAATATAGGCCATAAGAGGTATTAGATGACATTTGCAACTATTGAGCATTTTTTTTGCAAAGAACGAACTTTGGTTAAAAAATATGTTTCGAAATGGTATTAAGCAATGATAATGTCAATGGGCGAAATAGTTGTTAGACCATGCCCATTTCCAAAACACAATTTCTGTATCTTCTCAGATATAAATAGCGAAAAATATTGAAACCCATTTTGAAGCACTTTCCACACTTAAGTTTATATGGGAAGTGGGCGTGAAAGTTCACCGACCACGCCAATTTACAACACAGTATCTATATCTCTTCAGATATAAATTACCAAAATTTGAGTTCAATATCTATATTGAAACCCATTTTGTAGCACTTTCTATGTTGAGTTTGTCTGGGAGGTGGGCGTGAAAGGTCACCGACCACGCCCATTTTCACAGCACAGTATCTATATCTCTTCAGATATAAATGACCAAAATTTCAGTTCAATATCTATATTGAAACCCAGTTTGTAGCACTTTCTATGTTGAGTTTGTATGGGAGGTGGGCGTGGAAATTGACCAACCACGCCCATTTTTGGAATTTTTCTTAATCTCGAGTTAAAATTAATTTTTGCCAAAATAGGTGGTCCTCCGATTACTCCTATTTTTTTCCTCAATATGTATGGGGTCGTACCACTGTGCGCTCCTCAGGTGGACTGTGTTGGTGGTTGCTTCCGACTTCAATGCTACGGCACTGCAAGGCACAGGAGTTAAACACGGCAGTGGTACATCAGTTATGTGATCGAACTCATGTATTCAAGTACATCCGCCTCGTAGTATATTTGGTTATATGGGATGTTACCCAGCCGTGGTTCATTGAACTTGTATTGCTGCATTGCAACATGTTAAATCTAACCGGTTGGTCTGACATAAGAGAAATCGAATTGATGCCCCGGCTTCATGAGTTCGGGAGAGCTGTCGTCTTGTGAATGTCTTCGCAATGTCCCCATTTCGATTGCGACGGCGGTCGAAGGATCCGGTTTTCGCAAATTCCATTTTTGTGGCGAAGGATGAACTTTGGTTGAAGAGTCGAGGACCTATAAGATTCCAGTCGATTATTATCTCTTGGGACCCCACACCATTGTATTTTAACGCACCAAGCAACATCAGTGGGTACCCATCCCCACACAATGAGGCATTGACCTGTGATGAATTAATGATGCCCGGGTCAGTCAACTGGATGTTACCCCAACTGTTTGTGTTCGCACTTATTGAGTTGAAGAGATGGCAATTCTCCTGTCAGGGTAGGCAGTACCTTGGCTGACAACTGAAGCCGTTCATTCGCGTCGTACTGTGATTCGATGGCCAACTTGCAGACTTTTGTAACGTTTGGAGTCACTCCAATATTTACCCCGGACACCTGAGCATGTAATGTGCGCGCAGGCAGCTTAAGACGCTCATAGAGGCGGTCTGAAATGAACAACCCATTCAGATCCCGAACCTAGCAGAGCCTGGGCCATAGAAGTGACGCCCCGCATATTAAGGTTATTCATGGCGGTGCCGAGCTGCACTCGGTTTGGCTGTCGACACCAAAGTTGACTTTGACTGGGTCCCGCCTTATCTGCCGCGCCTGACTTTTTTAACTTTTAGAATGCCAAAAGTAAAAAAAAAAAGTTCTCCGATCGGAATAATGCAATAGACGAATATGCAACTGTTACGAATATGAACTCAAAAGAATACAAAAAAACAACAATTAACAGGATAACTGTTATCGAACCTGTCTCACTGTTACAAGTGCAGAAACTCATTTCGCAGTCTGCACTTTTTGGTGAACTTTGCGGTGACATAACTTTTTTTTGCATGAATATTTTTACTTTAATCTTTTTGATTTTATTTTAATTGGATATTTTGTAACAACACTGGTAAGTTCCTGAAGCTTAAGTATTATCTTCTAATTTTTGATCCATTAAAATAGGCAATCACTAAAAATTGAGTGATTCCAGAAAAAAAATTTTTGCAATAGAGTAAAACTTACATAATTCTAAAGAATTCTATATGATGCTTATAACCAAATTAATAGGAAATATGCCTAGTTTCAGATTCACCAATCAGTTTTTGCTAGTTTTTGCTCGAATTTTTTCCATCGCTAATCAGTTTCTCGAAAACGCACTCTTTGAAGTTTGGCTAAAAAGTAGGAAAGAAGAAAAGAATGATGCCGTACTTAATCATATTTTGAATTTAATTGGAAGAGATGTGAATCACCTCACTTAAAAACATATGTGATCAAGCTATGTTATGATTTTCGCTCAAGATGGGAACGTTCTAGTCGAATAAATAGCAGTTTTCTTGAACTAAACTCTGACTGGTTATCAAAAAATCTGTAATTTACGATCACATTCCTGATGTTGGCCCATGTACATTTCGTGATATTCCCAAGATGGGAAGGTGAAAGAAAATCTTTTCTGAATCTTCTTTGTGCTCAAAAAAACGAAAAGCCAAGGATCTTATGAGTGGTACCGATAATGATCAATTGTTAATGGCAGCGGAAATGAATCTGAGATCATCTGGAAAGAGAAATTCTGCAAAAATATTTGAGGAGTTGTCCACGACTTCCCCATCAAGAGGCACTGCATTAAAGAATTTTCGATCATCCTATGAAAATATGAAAACTTTTGTCACCAGACCAAGCACTTGCGATGATAGTTGATGCAAATCTTTCAACACATGAATATAATTTGATCAGGCAGCATACTTCAGATATGAGCCAAAAAATATATCCTTCATATAACTATGTAAAAAAATCAAAGGTTTTATGCTACCCTGAACAAATAACCGTAACGGAAACTTATGCTGAAATTGAATTGCAATCGCTAATTGATCACAGTTTAAAAAGATTATGTGCTGCACAAGAAGAAGTGTTACTTTCCATTCCCGAAATTGAAGAAGTAAATGCAATTATTAAACACAGAGCAATTATAAGCCAAAATTTGCGGAAGAAAACCAATCAGATAACAGTCTGTTTTTCATTTCACTAGTAGTCCTTCAAATGTATACAACAGTTCACGAACGAAAGATTATAATATGGAGTAACCCTGCTCCATCTTTTACAAGATACTGTCGGCCGATAAAATTTCTATTTGCAAAAGAAACACGAGACGTTATTACAAGGGAGGTGAAATATATCAAAGACCAAATTTCGGATCTGTCTCCTACAACCATTCAAACAGACACACTAAACTTCAAAGTGAAAAGTACGCTTGTGTTGTGCATGATTGACGGCAAAGTTTGTAATGCCCTGTCGGCATATACTCGCACATCATCTCAAAAGTATGTGGGGCTACATCGAAAGATATGAATAATTTGAGTGCCTTATTAGAGCAAAATGTTGACGAAAACATGCTTGCTTTCGGAATATCTCCTTTACATTCGTGGAGTGCATGCTACACATCACTTATCGAATGGAAATGAAGACATGGTGTGTACGGGGCGAAGAAAATAAAGAGAAGATGAAAAAGAATAATATTCAGGAAATAAGTTGGTCTTTTAATTGATATGCAAAAACAAAAAGCAGGTAATACAAATGATGGTAACACGGCGAGAAGATTTTTTGGAGATCCTGAAATAACGTCAGACATAACAGGCATATATATAAATCTTCTGAAGAGGTTTCATACTATAATAATGTTTTACTTATTTTTCATTCTAATATGTATTTCAAATTTGTTTTTAAAAATGTAATAATATAATTTATAAGCCTCTATATCAAGTTACGAAACATAGCGTTCTCAGCGAAAAATCCCATTGATCTCAATGCTTATTTTCAAGTTGATTTCATCTTCAAAACTATTTTTATTTATATCCGCCCTGGGAAATGCTTTTAAATTAGAAATTATGGTCATCTGAAATTACACCTTATATGGGGGGTATGCGAAAAAGTGGGCGGAAAAAGTCCATCTCTGCATTATTTTTGCAAAATTTCATTGCCATACCTATTTTTGTTTGGCTGTTAGGACTTTTGGCATCCTAAAAATGATAAAAGGCACACTGTGCGTCGTATGAACTGATGTAGGTGTATGGTGAATAGATGTAGTAGACAGCTTTGGTATTTCACAATGATTCCCACCTTGCACATGTGGTGTTTGGCTTGACGGAGCAGTACGCGAAGTATGTGGCGGGCTACTATGAAGCATGCTCCCGACAAGAGAAGCATAAGTCAATGCTGGGGCAATTTGCCGCTCTATGCGGGGCTGTCAAACAATTCAAACCCGGCCGTGCCTTCGTACCAAACGCCACCTGGTTGTGACACTGGTTTCCTGGAAGTTGGGGCGGAAAAGTGTGAGGTGAGCAGGTTGACAACAAATAATACATACCTACCCCGCTTGGTCTGTGTGGATTTAGGGAGAGCGCGGTGCATTCGGCTGCACTCACACATGGGCCTTTACCGAGGAAGTTTGCGCTAAAGATGACGCCGTCCTTTGCAGGCACGTAAGCCATTGCCATTGCATCATGTTAATCTTACACCAACGATAGGTGGCTTAGATTTCAAGGCGATGCTGCCAGAGATGCTCTCACAGTGCGACATCATCTTTGTTGCCGGGGTCTTCAATCAGCGCCTTCGCATGGGTGTTTTTGACGAATCCGTACAGAAAGATGAGCTCTCCCATACCATCGACGGCTTTCGAAATCATAAATAAGCTCGGCCCCCGCATGCACGAATCAATTAACATGTCAACAATTTGTGGTTCTGGATCGTAGCTCAATGGTTTATGACAATTGGGTGTAGGTTAAAGGAAATGAGATAAGTGGAGTTGGAAACTCGAATAAGGGTTGATGGTATATGGCTAGGCGAATTCGTAACATTTCAGCCGTTAAAACTCTCTAAGATCGATAGGAGCGTTTGGTGGGAGGTTTGGTGGTAAGGCACCTGCCCCCACTGCGCACACGCGTAAGGCAGACTTCCGAATTACTTGATCGAGAAAGGTAATGAAACAGCTGTAGGGTGGTTTGGTGACAAGACACCTACACACCACCGCAAACAAGCGTATTGAACTAGCACTCAGAGATGGAAGCAGAGTTGCTGTCGAGTGGTTTGGTGGTAAGACACATGCACCCACTACGAATACGCGTACTGCAAGCTCCTGAATCACCTGATCGAGAAAGGTAAAGGAACCAGTATAGGGTGGTCAGGTGGCAAAAAACCTCTACACCACAGCTAACAAGCGTACCGCGTATTCGATGACCAATCGACTTTATGAGTTGATCGCAACCACGTGGTTTGATGCTGTGTGCCCTTGAAAATAAAAACTTATAAAGCAAACAAAAGGTTTCCCACACCTGGGATGTCATAGATAGCCCCACCGAAAATGGTTGGTCCACCTCTGTAAATTTGCACGAAAGAGAGCGAATAAATGAACTCTGTGCAATTGTTCATGTGCTTTAAGTCGTACAAACAACGACACATATAGTTACACAAATTTATCATGGCACAACTAGTGCTGCCGACAGCGAATTAAAATTGCAAAAGGAAAAAAGCACGATAATTATATAATATTCATATGTTCATATTTTTCTGAACTGTGCGGACGCGATTTCGTGCGTGCTCCGTAATTGGGACGGTTTTTCACTGTGTTTGAACTGAATTCGTTCTTTGAACTTCGCGACATAGACGCTAATACGAAAGTGTAGTTTATTTACATAATTTGGTGATATTTTGTTCTGCAAGAACAGATTAAAGGTGAAGTGTGGAATTCACAAAGTATTTTATCAACAACAACAACATCATTAAAAAATAAAAGTGCGCGCCAAAAAACAACTAGCAGTAGTTGCCACCTGTGTCAGTACTCTAATATGATTGGTGATGAAACTTAATTTTAATTTATTTAAATTTAAAAATCCTCAGAGTTGCATTTGAGCCATTTATTAATTTTTTATTTTCTCAACTCTTAAAGAGTTTCCCGAACATCAACAATCTTACAAACATCAGAAATGCTTATGTGACGGTGGTTGCTGAAGATTGCTGCAAAAACAAAAAAGAAATAACTAAGGATAACTTGTACCTAACAACCAAGCCAATAAATCGGGCGCGTTCATGTTCTCCTGCTTTAATCTTAAACAGCGAATCTACACCCACAATTGCGCCAGCAAGTAACTGAGCCATGCCAGCCACAGGTGGTGGAAAAAGTAATGTGGCAAGAAATGTTGCCACTATACAGAATGGTATAGACAGGTATGGTATATTTAGGTAAAACGAAAGTTGAGTCCAGAAAAAAACGGAAATAAAAGACAGGCTTTTGCGAGACTAACTCCTCAATCAGCGAATATATCTGCCTCTCCGAAACAAATAAGTAGTAACACTTTGGGTCAGAACAGATTTCCACTATTAGAGAATGAAAACGTTGACTCAACTCCTGCAAACAATTCCATTGCCAAAACTCCGAAGCCACCACCATTCTGCTTGCGAGAGAGGTGCTCAAATGATTTAGTTGCAACTGTAGCTAGTCTTATAGGGAATAACAATTTCCACGTAACGTCCATAACAAATGGTAATATAAAGGAAACGAAACTACAGACATACAATGAAAGCAAATACCGCAAAATAGCATCCTATCTTGAAAAAAGTGGTAAAAACTACTATACATATCAACTGAAGAGCAGTAAAGGCCTAGTAGTTGTTATTAAAGGTATTGAGAATAGTGTAAGTACTAATGAAATCAAAGATTCTCTCGAAATCGCCGGATTTAAAGTAAAAACGGTGTTCAACATTAAAAACAGAGACAAAGTACCACAGCCACTATTTCAAGTAGAACTTGAACCGAATGGAAGAAAATTAAAAAGTAGCGAAACACACCCAATATACCATCTGCGTTACTGATTACATAGACGAATAACCGTTGAAGAACCACACAAAAGAAAAGGCCCTGTCCAGTGCTTCAACTGCCAAGAATACGGGCACACAAAATCGTACTGTACGTTACGCACTGTTTGTGTTGCCTGTGGGGACCTTCACCATTCCTCCAAGTGTTTGTCTGACAAATCCAACATAAATTCAAAAAAATGCAGCAATTGTGGGGAAAACCACACGGCAAACTACAGAGGCTGCCCAGTGTATTTACCACTCAAAAATAAATTAGACCAGAAATAGCAACCAGCTTTTCATTACGCAGAGATTGCCAAATCAATCGAACCCCATAAGCAACTGACCAGTGCCAACGCTTCTACATCAAGATCATATGCCAACGTAGGAAAGTCTCGATCTGAAGAAATTCCTAGCCTTGCAAATCCTATGCAAAATGTAGAATCCATGATATCAAAATTAACAAATTGTATGACAGAATTTATGACATCAATGCAAAGCATGTTGCACGAGTTGTTGAAAACTCAAAACCAACTTATGCAATTGTTGATCTCTAAAAAATGAACTATATTAAGATATGTCATTGGAATGCAAACGGCATTAGCCAACATAAACTTGAAATTCAACACGTCCTGCATACTAGGCAAATTGACATTATGCTTTTATCAGAAACGCACTTGACAAACAAAAATTATTTTGTTATATCAGGATATAAATTCTACAAGACAAACCATCCTGACAATAAAGCACATGGCAGTACGGGTATATTAATAAGAGATAGATTTAAGCATCATGCACTAGAAGAGTATGCAAAAGACTATATGCAAGCAATATCAATGTCTTCAATGGTGAGAGGAAAAAATTGTACTAAGCGCAGTCTATTGTCCTCCAAGATACTCAGTGACTGAATTGCAAATCACATAATTCTTCACATCATTGGGGACCAAATTTTTGGCAGCAGGTGATTATAATGCGAAACATACCTTTTGGGGGTCCAGGTTAATAAATCCCAAAGGCAAACAACTGTTCTCTGCACTACTAAATCGGTGTTCTAACCTAGACTTCGTGTCTTCAGGGCAACCGACATACTGGCCCTCTGACCCTCAAAAAGTGCCTGACCTCATCGATTTTGGGATAACCAGTGGTATTGATCGTAACTTGTTATCTGCAGAATCGTGTTTAGAGATCGCTTCTGATCATTCATCAGTTATTATATGTCTACATAAAAAACCTCAACTGGGTAAGAAAACAGGTCACCTAACCAACAAAAGAACAAACTGGTTCAGGTACCGTCAATATGTTAGTAGTCATATAAACATTGGTCCGCTACTAAAGAGTGCAAGCGATATTGACTCGGCACTTTTGGCCATCAACTCAGTTCTTACATCTGCAGCCGCACACTCATCTCCAGCAGCCTCATTATCCCGCTCCGCAACAACTCGCACAACATCTGCAGTTATCGATAGTCTCGTTAAGGAGAAAAGGCGCTTAAGAAGAGAGTGGCAACAAAATAGATGACCCTACGCCAAGCAGAAATTAGCATTAGCAAAAAAACGCCTCCGAGAAGCACTGAACTGCGAGCTAGAGAACAGTTTGAAAAAGTATACTGAGACGCTAACTCCAACACAAAATACTAACTACTCTTTATGGAAAGCCTATAAAAATATAGAGACTCCTACACCACTCAGGCAAAATAATGGAACTTGGGCAAGAAGTGACGAAGCGAAAGCCTCAGCGTATGTTAATCATCTCGAATCCGTATTTCAACCTAACCAACCAACCAACTGTTTTGAAATTCCATTTTTGGCCCCTAAAATACCACTAATGAAGGAAGTGCAACTTGCAATTAAAACTCAGCTAAACCCGAATAAAGCACCAGGATTTGAATTAATTACCGCAAAAATGATTGTGGAATTGCCTGAAATAGCCATCAATTATTTGATGCAATACTAAGGATTGGGTATTTTCCGCAACCCTGGAAGATATCACAAATTACGATGATACCATATCCCGGAAAAGACGCAACTCAACCGTCATCTTATCGGCCCATAAGCTTGCTCCCAGTGATTTCTAAATTATTTGAGAAACTGCTTCTTCTAAAGCTGCAGCCGCACATATACAAAGCCAACATTATTCCCCACCATCAATTTGGATTTCGTAAGAATCACAGAACCATAGAGCAAATTAACCGCATTAGTAGTTCAATTCGAAATACTTTTGAAGACAAAAAATACTGCTCTGCTATATTCTTAGATATTGCACAGGCGTTTGACAGAGTTTGGCATGCAGGATTAATATATAAAATTCAAAAACTCTTACCAGTTAATGTGCACATGCTACTCGAATCGTATTTGGATAACCGAAAGTTCAGAGTAAAATTTGGAGAATACACCACAAACGACTTTGATATTAATGCTGGGGTTCCACAAGGTAGTGTTCTAGGTCCTGTACTATATGTATTATTCACTGCAGACCTCCCTACTGATGATCATCTAGTCACTTCAACATTCGCAGACGACACTGCTTTTCTTAGTATACATAGCAATCCAATAGTGGCTTCGAATCGCCTTGAGGAGCATTTGGAAGTGTGGCTGTCAAATTGGCGCATTAAGGTAAATGAGACCAAGAGCATTCATGTTACGTTTACACTTAGGAAAAAAACATTCCCAGTGATTACACTAAACAATGTTGCTATTCCTCAGTCGAATACTTTAACATACCATCTAGACAGACGACTAACTTGGCGGAACCACATTGAGGCAAAAATAACGCAGATAAAGCTAAAAGCCCATAAAATAAATTAGCTACTCAACTCCAAGTCAAGACTTCTTTTACAACATAAACTTTTATTGTACAAGGTAGTGATCAAACTAATTTGGGCATAGGGAGCTGAGCTTTGGGGGATTGCTAGTTCATCGAACGTCGAGATGATACAACGAGTGCAATCGAAAATCTTGCGTGCAATCACGGGGCGCCTTAGTTCGTTAAAAATGCTGACATTCATAAGGACCTCAACATTCCTCTTTTTAAAAGTGAGCTCACAAAGATGATGCTCAAACACAAAAAAAACTACGAGAGCACTCAAATCCATTGGTAAAGAATTTAGCTAGAATTAAAACAGCAACACGCCTCAAAAGATTGGACTTACCTATATATTAAATGTATTAAATATTAAATAAGTACTATATAAGATACTAAAAGGAAATGAATTTAAATTGAATTAAAACTAAAAGGCAAAAATGTAGTGAAATTTAATACTAAACCCAAATACTGGTGCGGGATAAATATAGTTAATTTAGCTCTTAAGATTTAATTACCTATTGTTAGGCTCGAAATGAGTGAATTCAATAAATAAATGAACTGTTTAAAAAAATATATATATAGAATATTTATGTGGAATTGTTTGTGTGTGTTCTGTATTCGACCATTTACTTGTGGGTATTCACACAAACAATTTTATATAAATACAAATATTGGGTTTTTGTATAAAAAATCCCAAGAAAATATATATGTATGTATGTATTTAAATTTATAAATAAGTTAACTTACCTTACTTATCCGGCTCGAATGACCAAATGCTTCTTCAGGATATTAGAATTACGTTAAATTGGTTATTTCCTATTTATTATTCATACACATATGAATAAAAGTTATTTATAGTATTATTATTGTTGTTGTGTGGCCGCGTCAAGTGTCGAGAAATCGCATGTAAGCGCTTGACAGAGCCGATCGGCGGTAAAAATTCAAGATAGCTGTCGACCGGCACGGACGTTTGCTTGCGCTCCGGAGCACAAGCACAATTCGGAGGGACATAGTGCGGCGAATTCTCTCCGCAGCATGCCATACTCCGAATTGACAGGCAGAATATGGTCACGCTCGCACAGGGTGCAGCCATCGGATATAAGCGCTCACGACGTGAACATATATATATATATATATATATATATATATATATATATATGTGTGTATATATATATATATATATATATATATATATATATATATATATATATATATATATATATATATATATATATATATATATATATATATATATATATATATATATATATATATATATATATATATATATATATATATATATATACATTATTATACTTCAATTAACTTAATACCTTGAGTGATTTGTTTATCAGCTCAGCGGTGATTATAAAGCTATCTAATTCTCTGAAGCTGCCCGTAAATGTGGGTAGAGATTTTGATGCTGTTTCTATACTGAAAGATGCCATGTTGTCTGTTAATTCGCTTTCGTCTATGAGTTGATTTAATAAAATTGTTTTTATTGTGGAATACGTATTGGCGAAGCAAATTTTTATTCCAGTTAGATTTTTATTGTCGTTGTCGGTCTCTAGAATGTTATTGAATTCGTCTCTAATTGTGCCTATTAGTCTAAGCTTTGCTGTTACTGTTTGGTTTGTATGTATTGTATTCAGATTTTTTCTTAATGTAGTAAATATGTCTTTTAAAGCATTCAATTTTGTTTCCATTTAGGATCAGAGTATAAAATTTGTTTTGATTTTTTAAGACATTTAATTATTTTAGCAAACAGTGAATTTGAAAATTTTTTCTTTAGATGTAGATAATTTTTTTTGTTTTGTTTATTTACTTATTTAAACTGCTGTAATAGCGTTGCTATTAGCGTCTTTCTTATATTTATGGACATAGTTTTTGAAAAACTTATCTAATGAGTAGTATTGTTTGTAGTTGCATCTTGGTGCTGTGAGTATTGAGTATTGTTTATAGTTGCATCTTGGTGCTGTGGCTTGCTCTGGCTTTTTCCCATTTTTCGAGCGCTTCAATCATCCGTACTGTTTCGTCTTCGATTGCGTTTTTGTCGTTATAGTCTTCAATCGTTGGCGTGCCGATTTTTCCAATCATGCTCCAAGTTATTCGCGTGCATGCGATCTTACTTCGTTGTTTGATTTGGAGTTTGATTCTTTCAATTTCCTCCCAGATGCGTGTGGCTTCATTCCGCGGAGGTGGGTTTATGTCGTCTTTAACGATGGAAAGTAGGTGGGATAGTTGGCGTTACTGTTTGGTTAACAGCCCTCCTCGTTTCTTCAGTAGTTTCTTCTCGCACGGTGGGATGGATGTTTTTCTAGCTCCTTCTGCTTTATTTGTCGTGTTTTGGTACTCCTTAATCGTGAGTGGCAGCGGTCCGACTTTTAGTGGCGGTTGTGAAATGTATATTGGTGCAGGAATGGTTGGTTTGGATATGAACGGTGGCACGTATTCTTCCATTACTTTCGTAGTGTTTGGAATAGCGGCTTCTATAATTTTGTTCTTCTAGCTGCTTTATGGTTCCAGGTTGTTTGCAGGATTTTAAAATATATTTCGGCTGCTTGTTGGGTTCCAAATTAGTTGCAGGATCTTTGGTTGCTTTTCAGGTCCCAGGTCAGTTGCAGGATCGCCATGTAGGGTTGTGTTGATACGTTGGCCTTTCAGGATCGGTTTATGAGTCGATTGCAGATTCCATACAGTGTATGAATGCAAAAGAGTGTTGTGGTATGGAAAGTTATCTAACGCAAAGCGGAATATCGCCCTCAGCAGAGTTTGTAACCGGCAGAGTTTGCCGTTGGTTACGCTATTGTTTGGTGCTGTTTTTGACCAAACCTAGTCAAGAGCACCGAGAGAAAAATAAGAAGTCTAATGCAGTATTGCAGGTTTAGATGTTCAGATTAACTCTAGTTTATTTAGTGGCTCGCTGGCTCTTTTATATCATTTAAAATATATTGTTATTTTATTCTATCTAACATAAAATATACCTATCTTATTTCCGATATTATTTGCCGATATTATTCATTGCCGAATCATCGTCTTTGTTTATATTATTGAATTTGAGTGCAATATGCATACGACGCTGCAATATAGGCAGCGCATGTTAATGCACCACCAAATGTGCGTATCTAGCGTATTTGGGAATTGAGTGCAAGTGAAAGCGTTGCGCTATTGCCAGCTCGTTAGCATAGGAGAATTGCTATGGTGCTTGTGACGATGTGTGGTCGTCAGTGTACACTAGTGAGGTACACTACACTATTGAAGAAGTCATTGAACTGTTTTGAAGTTATTTTAAACTTTGGAGGGCAGTATATTGCGGAAATTGTTATGTTGCCCACCATCTCTTCAAGACAAATGGATGTTGTAGCTTGGAGGAAGTTTTTGCAATGATCTTCGATTAGGTGATGTTTTAATCTGGTTTATTTATGGTTGAAATATGGTGTGTTGAAATTTACAATTCCCAATCCACCCGCTTCGTTCGCCGGCACAAGGAAGTGCTAACCATTATTTATATTGCTTCCTGGGTTTTCTAGACAGCGCAACTGGAAGAGGCAGGTTGTGTAGGTAATTTGTTCTTCAACATCATCGTGTGGAGTTTTCGCGGAACAAGAGGGTTTGAATCACGCAGCCTCTTCGTGCAACGACCTCATAGTGCGTCCGTGGATTCTCGTACGGGAACCCAGAATAGAACGGAAAGAAGCAAGAGACTGACTAATATATTGGTGTTACTGGACAGATTTTGAAATTATTGTAGGTTATATGAAATCTTATATAAAAACAATTTATTACTAACAGAATTTAACAAATTGTAGTCGAAAGAAAATCCGCGTTGAGGAGTATATCTTAAACAGTATATTTGATACAATTTGTTAATCTACGCCCTGTGCTGAAATAGCCTATATTATTTACAGAAAAGCTCATGGTAATTACTGATTGATAAAGCACAGAATGGAATCGAATTATCCTCGACCATATGTTAGTGAAACAATAAAGTACAAGAAGAAAGATTACGAAGCTCAGTAGACTCTCGATTTCTGGATAATAAGAGAATTTGTTGTGTTGATTTTTTCAAATTTTTAGTGCGGCAATGTTGTGCTTAACATCAGATGCTAGTTCTCTATAAGATCCTACCCACAAAATTAATTTTACGAATCTTGCATGAGATAAATTATCCTCACCTACGTTGCTAACATACAACACAAAAATGTTCTATAACTGCAGAAGTTTATACAATTCGGTATGCGAAACACCCACAACTACAATCACAATTATTATCAAACTCTTTACCCCGATCATTAAAACAGATATTGCGAATAATGGAGCCATTAAGTTCGCATCATTAAAAAGCAGCATACGATTCAATTCACCAATTGATTTATCTCACACAAGCCCGTGTAAGCAAAATAAATACCGATATCTCATCGCAAAGTAATGCTTATGGTGTAAATTGTAATTTTATTTAATATTTATATTTTGTTTGTACTGGTTATAAAAAAGTTAAAATTAAAATTAAAATTAAAATTTTTTAAATTAATAGCAATATAAATATATTGAAATTATAGTTTTTAATTTAGTCTATATCGACGATTCAAATTATTATCACAGTCTATTCAACAAGAGAGAAACGACGATAAATTGGAAACTTTAAAAGATATTTATTTAAATACACTGAAGTATATATTGGAAGTTATCACTCAATTAATCAATACACTGTAAAATCGCCTTGTCATACTTTCAACTCGTTTTGCAGCATTCTCCGTGGCACTATTTTTTTATTGTTAGGCAGAGCTACTGCAAATTGTACACATGCTTTCCTGCAAGCTTGCTTTAATGGCCACACATTTTCTATAGGTTTGGTATCTGCATATTGTGAGGGCAAATCCATTGTGATGACGCAATTTAGACACTTTTACTGGTGGAAGTGATGATTCCGATGTTTTGGGTTATTGTCTTCTTGTAGAACCCAATTTGCATTATTGAGTCCAAACATCTTCTTTGCTGATTTCAGAAGGCCTATCTGACCATGAATTCTGCATTAAAATTTTGGCCCAAACCCACTTTCTGAGAAGCATTACCAGGCATAAACTTTTATAGGTTTGACGGTGCATTGTATAACTTATTTATTGCTGATTAGGTTTGCTTCACTGGTGCACTCATTTCGTTGAACGTCCTCTCTTAATGAAGTACTACGCAGTACTGAGCTGATATGAAATTAGCGTCGTATTGCTTATGCAAATATTTGCAATGTGAGAAAGACTGCATATGTTTAGCTGGTTTAAGTGCTTTCATATATTCAATGTGTTTGTTCCCGATTGTCAGTAATTCCTACAACAACCCAGTCTTTAAAAACTTTTATTGGAATTTTTATAAGTTGTTTGCACTATCATTTCATTTGATCAGAACTGAAGGTAGGATTCCTTATATATTTGACATATTTTTTGCGCAAAGTGATTGATGCAATATACAGACAAAACTAAATTTACATTATTGTTAATTAATGATAATTATAATTTACCTATTGAAACATATTTTTTAAATTATATTAAAGTAATTTAAATATATAAATATATATATTTGTTACGAAATAAAAAAATTTTTAACTAAAATTATATTATCAAAATCTGAGAGCATTGATTATTTTGGTGCATTAAATCCTATCAATCTAATACAAAATTCGTAATTGAAAATAAAACTTTAATTACAAAATCTCTTAAATTTTCTTCTGAATATGTAGACTTGTAGTTAATTACTCGTATATGTAATTTTTTCTTCTTTATATGAATTATTTTAATAAAAAGCAACACATGCTTTCGTATATTAATTTGTCTATATTTTCCATTTGAGCTTAATGAGACTCTCAAACCACTGAAGAAAAATACTTCATAGAAACCAACGAATGGAATGACATAAGCCATATATGAAATAAAAATTTTAAAAGATTAAATTGGTGTCTATTTTTATTCTTTTATTAGTTTAAATATAATATTTAATATATTTTTTTCAGCCTTAATTCACCCAGAAAACCAGTTATGTGCCTTCTTAAATTATTCAGGGGTTGAAGCTATCCGCGTTGTTGAATTACATTGCCCTGGAGATAGTTTTGGGGAATATTTGTTAGTATTTCAAACACTTGCGATATACGTAGACTTTCAAGGACGAAAGTCTCGGGATCGAGAAATTATGTATCCAGCTCTACCGTCTCACATTAGTAAGTTATATTTTTTGTATTTATTTGATTATCTAATTATCTAATTTATTTATTTCTGTTATAGCCTACTGTGATGGTCATTTATTAGTATTTTCAGATACTCATTTAGATATATTTAACACACAAACCGCGGACTGGGTTCAATCTCTTGCATTAAAACGTCCCCAACCTTTAAGTAACCAAGGCCACATCGTCCTTACCTATGTTAATGATGCTCCATTTATTATTTACTTGGCAAATATTCATACAAGTGAAAACTAAATAATCTATATTATTATATTTTAGCTATATTAATCCTTTGCTTTTATAGAAGAATTATTACATATAAATGTTATTGATCGAAGCGGTCAGAATAATCCGAAGAGGCGTTTCTCAATGCGAGAAGTAAACAGAACTATAAAAAAGTAAGTACAATAAAATCATTATAAAATTTTAAAATAACTTGAAAATATAAATACTTCAAGTCAAAACGAGTTTCCAACAAAAAATCTCTCAACTTCATATAGCATATTGTTTCAGAATAAACGCACGCATTTTATTCTTTTTAAGTGTGTTAATACTAAAGTCTAATGGTATTTAAAACAAGTACAGAAGTGGGATTAGGCTGATTTGGGATAAGTTATGCCATGACGATATTGTTGACATATAAAATAATAATTAACATTATCTTTGTAGGGACGTTTTTCATACTGATCGATTCTATTCAGTTAAACAGTTCAACAGTTACAACAAGTGCACAACATTTAAAAAATATGTTTTCACCTAATACGCCCATTATAAATAGTAAGAGCAGTCTGCAATGCAAACCACCAACTACAGTATCACACAACTCTATTCACTTTCCATCAAAACTGTCAAATAAAATAATTTTTGCACTAAATACAAAAAAATCACTTGGCCCAGACAAATTGACTCTAAAAATAGTAGCGGTTTTACCCCAGATAGCAATCAAGCATCTAATGCATATCATGAATGGATTAAATTACGATGTGATTAAATTACTTTCCACGCGTTTGGAAAGTATCTGAAATTATTATGATATTGAAACCTGCCAAAGATCCTACAACTGTATCCTCCTATATACCAATAAGCTTATTTATTAATTTTCTCGAAAATCTTAGAAAAACTTATCTTTGATCAGATGCAATCAGAAGTCAATATTACAAAAACTTTGCACATGTATAAATTTGGATTCGGAACTAAACAGGGCATCATAGAGAAGGTCCATAGAATTGTTTCAGAAAAAAGAAAATCTGTGGAGGAAAAAAATACTGCACTGCCGTATTTCTAGATATAGTCCAAGGATTTTACAAAGTATGGCATGAAGGGATATTGTACAAAATAAAAACCCTACTTCCACACAAAACCAATGCTATACTCAAAAGCTACCTTAGAGAAAGCGAGTAGTAAAAATCTTATAGGCGAGTCTAATCTGCTAATGTTGGTTTGTTTATATCCTTCAATGCCTTCCATAAGGAGTAGTTTGTGGATTCTAGGCGATTTAGGTATGATATGTAGGCCTTTCGTCGCGCAGTGCGTTTCGCAGTTGGTTTTTGGCTGTAGTGAGTTTTTGCTTTAGAGCTAGTGACCTGTTCTCTTGTCACAATCGTGTGAGCCGTCTCTTTGTCTCAGTCTTTCAATTTCGAATGAGGTTGAGCACATTGATTTGTGTGAGATTTGCTTGTTTGGTGGTGAAGCGGGGATTGCTGCTGATACAAGCATACAGTTGAATTTTTATACTGCGGGATAAAATTCATTCGGATTTTTAATATATATATTTTTATATATTTATGAGGAATATTTTTAATATATTTATGAGGAATATGGCTGCTAATATATTTTCGGAATTTTAGCTGATTTGTTTCGTTTGTTGTTTAGCGAAAAGGTTGGTTTATGACTACTGCGTATTTCCTTAAGTGTATTATGACTGGAGAGTTGTCTAAATTTAGTTCATAGCATGATTCTGCAGACATTACTGATTGATTGAGTCCTTTCGTTATTGCAAAATCTAATAAGTCCGTTGGTTGTCCCGAAGAGACATAATCAAATGTATTACGCCGATTCATCAGGGCATAATATAAATTTTTTCCCTTGTGATTTATAAGGCGCGAGCCCCAGTGTAAGTGTTTAGCGTTATAATCCTCAGCTGCTATAAATTTTTCTCCAAACGAATTGAAAAAATTTTCAAATAGGGCCGTTGTGACAGTGGGTATAGCTGGGCTGTATACAGATGACACCGTTATGTTGACATCCCAACATTACAGGCAAATGGATGTAATTTTGGAGATATTCCTTATCGTAGTCTTCAAGTGAGTGGTGTTTAATTCGGTCTTTAATGAGAATCCCTGTCTCTTCTCGAGCTTTACCATTCGGATGTAACGTTTTATAAAACTTATAATCCTTTATTTTAAAATTGTTTTTCAAAGTAAGTTGAGTTTCAGAAATGAGTAGTATATCAATTTTGTTATTGAAGAGAAATTTTGAATTTCTGGTTGGTGTTGGTTAATACCGTCCGCATTCCTGTCACAAATTTTTAGCGTATTCATTTGTTTGCAAAGTATGGATTTCATGCATTGGTTTTGATTATTTGTTTATTCTCGCATCACTGCTTATTTTCATAAATTATGTCATACATTGTTAAATTAGAGGCAATAAGGTTAACAGCATTGCCTCTTAAGGTTTGCGGTGGTTTATTCGTTTCTGAGATCTCAGCTAGATTAGATTTCATTGCGATTCGGAACATTGGTTGTGGGGTATTATTCTTGATATTTGTATAGTAGATGGATATTGGGTTGAAACCGTCTTCATTTGGTAGGTAACATAATTTCTGTTTACTTCCGTTGAGGTAATTGTAGAAACAAATTTTCAATTTTTGTTTCGTGTAAATCTCCCTTCTTTAAAGCAATTACATGGAAGCTTTTTTGCCCTATCAAGGTAGTGAGTTTAGAAATCAGCATATTTGGGCCACGTTCTCGCACTTAAATTGGGGGAGGTTAGCTTGTATCTGTACCTTAATTTTTGGTCTGGACCTGTTTCGTTTTCGGCAAGCAAGGCGTAGCTATTTTGGCTTAGTGCCGTGTTGGTGCATTCTCTATTTCTATTTGGTTTCTGGATATTTTTGTTGTTGTTATTTTTCGTGTTTTTTAACGGTCTTAATTTACGGTTTATATTTATATAACGATCCATGCTTGTCTGAATTGCCGAGCTATACGGTTTTGTATATAATTTGATATTATCTGATAGTATATTATTGCTGGCTGAAGCGGTTAGTGTGTTTGCTGTGGAGAGAGCAGATAATTGTCTCTGTTTAGTATTTGCTACGTTTTCTTCACCGAACTGCTCAAGCAACAAATTGTCTGTTTTGTCAGAGAGCATCAGATCTGAAAATGGAATGTTTACATAACGGCTGAGCAAGAACTGAGAAGTCTTTGACAAATCTCCTGAAATAGGAGCATAATCCAAAAAGTTGTGAACTGCCTTGGCGGTATTTGGTATGGGGAAATCAAGTATCGATTTTATTCCGTTATCATCCGGAAGAATCCCTTCTTTTGACACCCTATAATCTAGATATTTGGTCTGGGAATACATGAATTCACAATTGTCAATGTCTCAATGCAAGATTATTTTCAACATGTCTGTGTAAAACTTATTCTAAGATGAATAGTTTATCATTCACAATGCGAGTTGTGATCATTATATCGTCTAAATAAATAGTTATTTTTCCTGTGTTATTAAGATCGCTAAATATTTGGTTCACATATCTCTGGAATACTGACGGCGCACTTTCCAACCCAAAAGACATTTTCAAAAACTTATACTGTGAACGTCTTACAAACAATGTATATTTCATTGAATATTCGTGCATGCACACGTGATAGAAAGCATTCTTGAAGTCCAATAACGTAAATATACTTTTATCTTCTAGCCTATCAAAACGGTCACCGATAATTGGGAGCAGGTAATTATCTTTGAGTGTTACCTTATTCAAAGCCCGATAACCGACACAAAATCTCAACTCCCAAGTTTTCTTTTTCGCGAATATAATTGGGGATGCATATTCAGAGTCGCTAGGTCTGATGACTTCTGTCTATCAAACCATTAATAATTTCTTTTAACTTATCTTTTTCGAAGCAATCTAATAAAATATTGCTCTTAATTTCAATGAAATCAAAATTTATATATCCTCTCTTTACATGCTCGTTGTCGCCTTCATCATCGACGATATGAACCAGTTCCGTCTTATTCCCCAGATTCTCTTTTTAATTTATCGGAATCTGCAGAAATGTGCCCATAAGAGTTGCAGTTGCAACATCGTATATAATTCCTTTGGTTTCCGCTCCCGGAAGCCTTATCTGGCGAAATTTGACTTCCTTTAGCAGTGAAACGTCAGAGAATGCATCTGGCAATTAGATTTTATTACGAAAGCGGTACCTTTTTACTTGAGTACGAAGCTGCGGATTTGGTATACCTTCAATAACATATTCGATTAATTATTCTTCCCCAAATTCGATATTGTTATTGGCAAGGAGTTTATCGTGGTAATAATTTTGAAATGACTCACTTGCCGTCCACCTTCTTGTTTCAAATTCCTGACTCACTGCTAGTTTAATGGTGCGATTGTCAAAAATAGCTTTCTTTTCTTCTAACAACAGGTTAGCAGACACCATTGAGAGCCTTAGATTGGAGACATTTTAAAACCTTTCCGCACAGTTTTGTAGCTATTAGAACACGCAATTTATTGAATCGGTTCATATTTCCAACTGAAATTCCCACAACTGGAAGTTATCGCAATCCCTAGAATATTCCGATACCAACTCAGTTACCATGGACATTTTGTTGGCGTAGCCGAATCCATTTAATGTTTTTCCTCATAACGCGATTCATTTTTATTTGTACTTAGTTTCTCAAAATGTTCTTTTTCTTTTTGTTGAAGCTAGATTTCTTTTCGTTGTAATTACATTTCACGTTTCATTAATTGCATTTCACTCATCATATCACACATTTGTTTCATTTTCTGCATCTCTATTTTTTCCCTTCCATTGGTAAAAAGTACAACAAAGCATCCCCTGATGTAGTGTTCATGGCGCTCATAATGCTCAATCATACACTTCTCTGCAGTATGTTTAACCCCAAACATGTAGTCTTAACCCCAGTTCTTCGCCACCAGACTACAGCAGCATACAATATTAATGGCCTGAACAGTGCGGAGTATAGCCAAAATTATTATAATTAACTTTTATTAAATGGTCTGCGGTACTGCCCAAATACCTCCTATGCCTGAATAACCTTCAGCTAAACATGCGTCTTCCATGTGAGTTTCCTATCAAGACCGACACCTAGATATTTCATTTACGATCAGACCTTCCAACATGAACAATGTCAAACTAATGGGCCTTAAGCTTTTCGGTAATGTGTAATGCTTTCCCGGTTTAGGAATGAAGACCACCCTAACCTGTCGCCAAAGAGCTGGTAGGTAGCCTAGAACAAGACAAGCAGTTTAGATCTTTCTCAAGATCTTATCGACTTAACCCCTCCTACGTATACCAATTTCGTCTTGTGATTCTATCATTCGAGCTGTCAACCTCCACTCAATTTCCTGCCAGCAATAATTCTCATACCTGGGAAGTGTTTTTTCAGAAGGGTATTGTAGGTTTCCACCATTGAATTCGAATAAGAACCAGCAGTCAAGTCTGTTAGGTCACGCTGAAGCACCCGGCAACCGACTCCTTCATGTTATCAATCACACTACAGAAGCTTATATAAGAGTCCACATTTACTTATCGAATGTTTCTATTAAAGATTCGCTGCGCTATTTGATATTCAGTCCAATTTTTTTTTTCGGATTTTAAAAGGCCAATTCAGAAGCGTTCTTGGCATTTTGCCGAGCTTAAAAAGTTTAGCATTCGAACATGGAACCACCTTAACCTGCCTGCACATTCTAAACGGACACAATTCCTAATAGCATTCTCTCAAAATAATTGTTACACATTGGGTCGTCTCTTCGATTGTGATATAGTCCTGACTTAAGAAAACCTGGGAGTCCTCTTTTCAAAAAAAATCCTTAATTTGTCCACCCCTCGTGGATCTCAATCTTTCCGTGCTATGATTTTGTCAACGTCAATTCAAAATTCAATCAAACAATGATCCGAGGGATATATTTCTTCCAGGACTTTCCCCTATTTCATTTGATCTGTCAGAAACCTCTCAGTTAATGTTATATCAATTACTTATTTCCTTCTGTGCGTCACAGAAGTCGGTTTCTAAACTATAATGCGTATCACCAAATCTGAAGACAGAATAAAATGTAACATCTTGTTTGTCTGGAAATTGCACTTAGCGCTACTGTGGTCTGTGCATTTGCCTCACCGGCTACAATCAGGTCCAACCCAATAGATTATGCGTACTGAGCGACCACTGTCACTTCCTTTGATGGTGAGGGAATTATATAATAGTAGGATAGGTAGGCTGAGACAATCACTGCTTCGGCCATGTTCCCTCCTGTTGTGTACTTTATTTTTGCCGCAACGACATCTTCAGAACAAAATTGTCTAACCATCGTGCAATTAATAAATCGTGGCATGATAATATATACAATCGGCCTATGATTCCCTTCGCAACTGAAGGGATAATTCCCCATTTTCTTCCTTCTACCCCACAGATACGTTTATAACACACACATGACTCTTGGATTAATATTATTTGGGGACATATATGCATCTTCCCGTGCCTAATTAATTTTTCGCCTTCTCCTCTTCCTTATTCTGAACGCGGAAAATTATGCGTAGAAGATGCAAATGGGGAGGGTATTCGTATCTGGAGCGTAGGACTTCAACAAACTCAGGTCGATACCTGGCACTAGTTCGGAACTTGCTCCCATGGATTGGAAGCAGATTTCCTTGTAGTATACTAATATACTCATATGATCCAGAGATTCGTGTTCAGTCCCTTTTCTGATCACGGATACGTGCGAGTATTTCGTTTGGTTTGGGGGAAACGTCCAGTATACGAGCACTGTTAATACCAGCGTGCTACTGTAACTGTTCGTGAAGACGAATGTAAAGTTCCACAAGTTGGCATTCCGGCCGCAAATCTAGTCAGCCATTCTCAGGAAGACGATTAGGCAATATTAGCAAATAAATGAATGCCATAAAATTATGTTACTGGAATGCGAACGGAGTATGCACACATAAATACGAACTAGAATCCTTCCTTATAAACAATAAAATAGACATCATGTTAATTGCTGAGACACATCTTACGCAATTTAATAATTTTAGAATAAAAGGCTACCACATATACGACACTAAACATCCAAGTGGGAAACCAGCTATAATGGTAAAAACTATAATTAAGCACTATGTATTACAAGAATGCACAGAACAATATATGCACGCCACATCTATCGTGATTGAAAGCCCACAAAAAAAAAAACTTTTTCAGCAGTATACTGTCCCCCAAGGTTCAACATAACAAAAGAACAATTCGCACACTTTTTCAATACCCTTCGAAACCGGCTCATTGCGGCAGGTGACTACAATGCCAAACATACACATTGGGGCTCTAGACTTATAACGCCACGGGGCAGAAACTTGCAATTTACAATATTCAACACAAACCTTAACGTTATATTATCCGGTCAACCAACTTATTGGCCTACAGAAAAAATTCCAGACTTGATTGATTTTGGAGTAATTAAAAACATAAAAAGAGCTCAAATAAAATGCGTAGGTTCATTTGATATATCTTCAGATCACTCTCCGTCAATTGTATTCCTTAATATGACAGTGGATATGGTAGCCCCACCAGAACACCTCACAAATAAAAATTCTAATTGGCTGAGGTACAAAAAATATATAAGCTCGCACACTGAGCTAAGTACTCCTCTCAAAACTGAGAAAGAAATCGAAAAGCCATTAAAAATCTCGTGAGCGTAATAACTGAAGCTGCTATAGCTACAACCCGTGATATCAGCATTAAAATATATAAATCAATAACACCTTTAATGATAGAAAGACTGATCAAATAAAAGAGAAAGATAAGAAGGGATTGCCAAATCTGCAGATGACCCAGCTTAAAAAAGCAGCTTAAAAAATGCAGCCCTTTGAGAAATTGATAGTAAAACGTTTTTAGAAATGAAATTGAGAAGAAAAATGTCATACCAGACCGTCATTCTGGCTTCCGTGCTGGAAGCAACATTCAAAATGCATACGAGCCAAAAAAAAAAAATACTGTGCGGCAGTATTCCTCGACATAACGCAGGCATTTCACAAAGTGTGACATGCAGAGATTCTGTCGAAACTCAAAACCATCATACCTCTCAATATATGCTTCTGGAAAGCTATCTCTCAGATCATAAATTTGTGGTGAAGCAAAAAGGTTTCATTTCCACTGAATTGGGCTGGTGTACCCCAAGGCAATGTATTGAGCCCTTTGCTCTATAAACTATACACTGCTTCTTTAGTTTCATTTACTTGATTATTATTTTAAATTAGCCTTGACAATGCCGGCTAATGAACTTCTTGGCAGTGCAATATCCGAACATTGCAAAGTAAGAAAAACTGCATGACAATCTTTTTTGATAGAATTAAGCAAATACACTTACGCAGCAATGCATTGTGAAGGTTATTATCATTTACATTATTTATTATTCTATGTTTTAGTATTGGGATGATGTGTGATAGGGTGGAAGTTTTTTTTTGTTGATAAATGTAGGGTAAAAGATCGAGTCATCAGACGCTTTTGAGCATATTTCAGCGAATATCGATGCCATCTAGGCTTTATCAGAAATCACTTTATCGGTGCGATCGATTATATAAATTATGGTAGTAGCTGTTATTTCTTTATAATTTATTAACGAGCCATATGACTTGCATGGATAAGTTGTAATTTATTTTGGATGTCAACTCGTAACATGACACGTGCTTTACCGTTTTGGTTTATTTGAAAAGAGCATTGTATAAATTTTGAGGTTGTTAATTGCATTAACAGTTGATGTGCAAACCTCATTGGGAGGTATTTAACATTCAAACTTTTAATGCATAACATCTTCTTTTGCATACAATTAGGCTTGTGTTAAGCAAACCTTGTCAGCCTACGGTGAAATTTGCATTGTTGACAAAAACACCAATATATACTACATCAGCCAAGGCATTGCACTGGATGAAATATGATATCAACTGCAATACTCTGAAGTACTCAAGTCAAGGCCAGCTTGCAAATTTGTCAATAATGCACATTTCATGGTTAGGCTTTAAATTCAATAATACCTACTATATGTATAGACAAATGATATGTAATTTATGTATATAGAAAAAATTAATAAATACCCACGGTTGGCACAGCCAAAAGTCAGGCAATCAGTAAGAGTTAACTGTGAGTCTTTTCATTTTAACTTAGCATTGATTGTTCTCCTTCTCCGACACCAATGTTTATGTGCCTGTTGTCAAACCCACCATCAACTCGGTACAAGCACCGCTGTTGACGTTAGGTCTTTCTTCAACGATACCAAGGTTTACGTGCCTGGTGAACATTATCATCAACTCGGTACAAGAACCGTTGTTGAAATTCAGCTGTTAAATTTAGTTTATCAGTTGTGTCTTTTCCTATTGGTTCTTGTGTTTTATATTATTTTATTAGTTCAATTCTTTTGTTTCTTTCTCTGTTTGCTTTATTGAGTGTTTCGTTCGCTGTATGTTCATTTTTTTAATAGTATTGTTTTTATAATTTCACGTCTTTTTTCTACTTGGGCAATATTAGTGAAGTGCGACGATCTCCTCTGTTGAAAGGTTTTTGGGTGGAGACCCGGATATTACTCCTTTAATTGTGTTTAGGCTAGAATGCAGTTCGTCCGTGACTGGGGAAATGTTTGATAAGCTTGTCACTTTTAAGAATCGCGTTGTTTGTGTTCGGTGTTTTGTTAAGACTAGTAAGTCGGCGTCTCTTGTAAAGGAAATGTTGATTGGTTTTTCACTGCTTATATTTTCGATTGCTTTAGACAGTAAAAATATATTAAATCTTTGAATTGGTAGCCCGAAAAAGATGATTAAAGACACTGACTCTTCGAAAATGACGTTGGAAACAACGTTACGGTCAACGGACACCTCTACAGAGACATGATGTCCTATTTTTTTTGGACAGAAATTAAAGAATTGAGTTTAGATGAGGCTTGGTTCCAGCCGGATGACACTACGGCACACAACACAACCCATGCTACAATCGATCTTTTGAGATTAATAATCTGGTTATCAGTCGTTTTGGTGACGTGCCTTGGACTCCATATTGCTGCGATTTGACGCCGTTGATTTTTTTCCAAATATCGAATTTATACCGACAATCCAGCAACGATTCAGACACTCAAGCTGTAATGTGTAATGGGGTCAATTTAGCAATCAGCTATTCAGTTCGTATGGATAGAGTTAAAATTCCTGATATAAAATTGAAGATTGAAATTCTCGGAAAACAGTTAAAGTCTTGTTAGATACTGGAAATGTCATCAGCATTGTGCGAAGTTAGGTGAGGAATGATAGATATGGAACGTTTTGATGGTCTTGGCATGGTTTTCGTGACAACAATAAAATATGAATCGGCTTAGTAACACTGGACGTTAACATTGCCTCAGAATCCCACAGTATACATTTTGATGTTGTTCCGGATGGTTGGATAAGCTACGATCTCATACTTGGGAAAAGTATTTTGCAGTACGCAATGGTTCTAATTGAAAGGTGTAACTTTATTACGTACAGAGATGTGTCCGACGATGAAAAGCTTAGATTGGCACACTTCAAATTTGGAGGACGAGGAGGAGACTTCCATCGAAAGAAAGGTATTTGGTAAATTCGCAGATAGAGTAAAGGTTAGATAAAGGTATAATGCAACATAGCCAATCAGAATACGCTAGTCCAGTAGTGCTTGCACATAAAAAAGATAACAGTTACCGATTATGTGTAGATTTTAGAAAGTTAAATGCGAAAGTCGTGCGTGACAGGTATCCTTTACCAAACATAGAGGAAATCTTTACCAAACATAGACGAATCAGAAAATATACATACAGAGACTAAAGCAAGTACAAAAACTTTGCGAAAAGCATGGGCTGTTGATAAAATGGAAGAAAAGCGATTTTTCCAAGAGTTGTAGAATTCCTGGCACACGTCGTAGAGGAAGGACGAACTCATCTTCCCGAAGAAAAAGAACACGTTATGAGCTTTCTTGGAGTAACTGGATTTTTTCGATATTCATCAGGGGATGTGCCCTTTGGGTATATATCCATTAACAAATCTTACAGGCCAAAAGACAGTTTTTTAGTGGAAGAAAATTAAGATGCAGCATTTCTCATGTTGCGACACGCCAGAAAACGGAAGAAATTCATGAGATTCTATTGTTTACGACATCAAATGCCTTACTAAAGTCAGTATAAATAACGTTTGTTTTCATACCCTTCTATCAGACGGCAATTCCAGCAGATTAGTGGCAGTTGATTTTCCAGGCAGGAAACCATGCTGTTGGGAACTGATATACGTATGTGCATAGAAGGATATTTGGGATGTTACGATTGCTTTCAGTAACTTAGGAAGAATACTAAGTTTCGCAATCCCTCGGTAATTCGATATTGCAGATTTACTGCCCGATTTATGCAGCGATATGACTTTTTCCATATATCGGGAAATGACTATATATAAGGGAAAGACTAAAAAGCGAAGTAATCGGTGAGACAGGCTCAAGATACACTGCTTAAGAATAAAAGAAGGGATTAAATCGTGACCTGGAGTAAATTATGATTTCAGCTGAGACAAATGCTTGTGCACAATGTCCTCATGTTGTATAGAGAAAGGATAATCAGTCATTTTATATTCTCCAGTAGAGTAGTTGGCCTTAAAATAATCAGCGAAAAGATTACAGATACCCAAATCATCACTGGAGACATTGTCATTATACTTTATAAAAGACGGGAGTGAACTAGTCTTATGTATTGAATTTATAAAGTTCTAGAATGATTTTGGGTAAACTTTTAAGTTGAATTTAACTTTAGTCAAAAAAGTATCAGAAGCGTATAAGCAAAGATTTTGGTACTTATATCTAACGTAAGAAATATATAGGACTTAAAATTGGCTACCTTAGCTGAAAATGTATAGCTACGATAATATTTAACTTCTAAGTTACGTAGCCTGCGATGCCCATCAGTAAACCAAATTTGGGAGGAAGAAGCAGCACCCAGACTTTTAGGAATACATTGCTCGAATGCATCTAACAATGTCCGGTTGAACAAAACGACTGCACTATTAATCTCGCATGGGAACTGAGGAGAGGATATCTCCAAGAGATCAGACCAATCTGTACGATTGAACAACTCCTTCAATTTATTCAAATTAGCCCGCTTATAATCAAAAGATTCGATCTTCACATCTTCTCCTTATTAGAGACAATCTAGCAGACGCTTCCATCGTTGGGAGGGTCTTCAGAAAACACCAAAGGATCAAGAGAGGAAATTGAATTAGATTCCATTTGTTCCACAAAGACCAGATCAAGAAGTCTACACAATTTATTATAGATTAAATTTATCTGCGGGAGGCCTAAATTGAATATAGAGTTTATAAAATAAGTATCATTTGAAAATGGGAAGAGTCTAATGGAGTCATCACTTGATTGTTATCAATACTGAGTTGGCAAATTAAAATCACCCAAATTTAGGATTTTATCATTTGGATTTAGTTTCTTAGCCAATAAGGAGATAACATATAAGTGAAGCTGGTATATTTCCGGAGAAGATCACGGTGGGTTATACGAACAGGACTCATAAATATTCATATTTGCCACTCTGATTTGAACGCAACATATTTCAATACTAATAGCTTCCAATAATACTAATTCTTCAGAGAGCCGGGCCGTACTTACTGCAATTAGAACCCCGCTCCAAGAGTGGACATTGAAGAAACAGAGGCCCTGTCTTTCATATATACTATGAAATTAGGAGCAACAACGTCTGACGAAAGGTACATGGGCGAAGCCATGTTTCTGAAAATGCAATTACATCATGTACGACAGCAGAACTGGCTAGCAAAACATTTGTGAACTTTATATTTAAACCCCGTACGTTTTGGTATATCAATAACAGATCAGTAACGGTGTTTAGTTTTTTTAAGCTGGTTTGACTCATATTCACGCACCACTGCATTTAGAGGCCACAATTTTGGGTCAACAACAGTTTCAAATAAGTCAGTTGGTACTATAATTTTGAAAGATGAGGTATACCTAACAAATTTAAACTTAAACTTAGAAATTTTCAAGTCAACTTTAGAAGATGGTGAAGACCAGATTCGATATGAAATCGTATGTTGTCCTCCAATTTATCGGCAGAGAATCTCGAGACAAATACAGCTTTCATCGGGGCTACTACAATTAATTTTTTCCGAGCTACGCTTTTATCCTTTTCAAACATACCACCAACCAAATTACCTAGACTTACAGTTGAAACAGAGGATGAAGAAATGCTAGCATATGTTTTGCTTGCAGCAGACTTAGAAGAATTTGAAGGGCTGAATACTAATAGATTGTTATCAGCCGGATTAGCCAAGTTAGAAAAATTCGGAGAAGGATCTACATTAACTGGCAGATTTCCAACTGATGGCAAATCCTGAACAGGCTTAAGAGAAACCCCAGACTTAGCAGCCCCTCAAAATATGCTTATTATGCTTTCGCTTAGATGAAACTACATTATCTTCCCTGCACTTCAAATCTGAAAAAAATTTACACATTCCTTAAACTTTGCTTGCACCGATGCCAAGTCTTTGGCAACATCAAGGAATGCCTTAATAAAACCTCTAAACGTCTTGAAGAGATCAACATCAGAATCACGACATTTATGGCAACAGCAGCCATCATTGATGTTGTCGAGTGCGCGACCAGTCAAGCCAGCACACTTAAGGTGCTCAGCCAGCACACTATAAAGCGCTCTGAGAAATTTGTGACGGTCCAGCCCTTCTTAAGTCATTACAGAAAAAATTTCAACAATGAAATTCTCAAACCTACAACAGAAGCAATTTGAATTACAGCCAAAAATATAAAAATAAAATATTTAATAAAAAACCGGGTGTTTTGGTAAGAAAGAATAAATATGCCTAAAAGCAGTACACAAATATTTTAGGAAAGAACCCACGCCACCTGTCAAACAATCCTAGCAGAAAAGTTTGAAAGAGACAGGGAAATGACGAAGCAAAGGTAATTAAAAGAAAAGCTGTGAAAGAAAAGAAAAATTTAGAATATGATAGAGAAAAAAATAAAGTACAACAGCAAACTGCGCAGGTACAATGCTATTGCACTAGAACTTATCTACACAGCCGAGTATCACAATCCAACAACTTCTTCCCTTAAGTAAAAAACTTGAACAATTATGCACTATGATATAAATACACCGCACAGAATATAACAGCTAATTTAATATATAATTATAAAGTTATAAAAATTTTGAGGAGCACTTAAAATTTCACGATAGATTAGGAAAGTGTTGCGAATCTTAATACCTCTTTAGACTATATAAGAACGGGTCGCCGGTGTCTCCTAACCACAACTGCATTAGCCTTCTACAGAAGAAGCTTTGATATAAAACGGCAATGTTCGAATCAATATTAATATAGATTTACAAGAACAAATTAATGGGGATCACCGAAAAAATCACCAGCTGATACAAAAAAGCTACCAAACTAGTAAAGACAATTAAAAATATGGTACAAATTGAAAATTTTTTTTTATAGGGAACGGGATAGTAGTTTCTGATTTGAAGAGCATCCTTAATGGAATTGTGCTTCCAAATACTTTTAACCGTTTGATTTTTAACATTTTTGATATAATTCAGATAGTCCAGTCTGACTACAAACTTTTTTTTCACGGGTAGAGGGAGTAAAAACCGCATATCTGATCATTAAAACTATCTTCACAGATTTGGTATGTGAGGAATGCACTGACTAAAACTTGCCCCTTTCAATAATCCCACACATGCAACAAAGCCATCCATTTATTTTATCTTATTGGTAAACAAAGTTGGTTGGAGAAGTTTTTATAGGACTAAAACGAAAGAAAGTTTCTATATTATATATTTGTTTTTAAAAAAGAATAAATAAGATATTTTTGATTCTTGTGGCAAAATTTATATAATAAATGAGTATATTGTCCTATCTACTTAATTTACAGTTGCCGGTCCAACTGAATTGATATCGCTTAATAATATTTGGAAGGGAATTTGAAAAGCGTGATGTTCTCAGTGTCGGGAAAATAAGTTACCATTTAGTGTCCGATATCAAAAAGTCTATATCAAGAGAAAACAGAGTATTACATGATGACTCAGAGCAACTTTTATCATAGATTGTAAGTTTGTTATGTTCCACCAGTCAATTATTAAGATTATTGATGCAATTAAAGATAACAAAAAACAAAGAAGGTTAAGTCACACACAACAATGCAGGAGTACGTGAATACTAATTATCGACAGAAATACTGAATAAAAAAGCTCCCACAAGCAAGAACATCTCACCACCCGGAAACCTTTCTCATATTTCCTTCGAAATCATCTAAATTTTGTCTCAAGTGGCCAACCCACGTACTGGCCAGCGGACCAGCGTAAAATCCCTGATCTTATTGATTTCGCTGTGATCAAAAATATAACCAGGGCATTGTTTTCCTCTGAAGCAATTTTCGACTTGTCCTCCGATCACTCACCTGCCATCATATACTTTAACAAAACTCCTGAACTTGTACATAAATCGCCCAAATTGACCACCAACAAAACGAACTGTCTTAAATATAAGAAATACGTGAGTACACATATTAGCCTGGAATCTCCTCCTAAAAACAAAGATGACTTAGAGAGAGCGCTCCACGAGTTTAATTCCTTGTTAGCATCAGCGGCTGCGTGCGCAACACCAACAGAAAAAACGATGCAGGTTGCTACCGGTTATATAACTTCAACCCATGTGCAGTGCCTCGTTAAGGAGAAAAGACGCCTAAGACGAGAATGGCAGAAATATAGGTCACCTGCCCTAAAGAGGAAATTAAAATTGTCACAAAATCACCTTAGAGATGTACTTCAAAAGGAAGCTGAAGCAAGTATTGACACCTATATTAAAGATCTCGGCCCGCTTAAATAGACCAATTACTCACTTTGGAGAGCTACAAAGGTTGCAAAAAGCCCAAAGGAAAGTGAGCCACCAGTAAGGCTTGGAAATGGCAGCTGGGCCAAAAGCGACGAAGAAAAAGGAGCAGCGTTTCCTGCACATCTACAAACAGTTTTTTGCCCTAATGCTCCATTCAATAACTTCGACGCCCTACTTTACCCAGAACCAAAGTGACTCAGCCCCTTCAACTAAAAATCAAAGACTTAGAGTGTGTCATTAAAACAGGTCTTAATGCAAAAAAGTCCCCTGGATATGACCTAATCACAAATAAAATGGTCATGGAATTACCACACATAGCGTTAATACACCTAACGAAATTGTTCAATGCTATCCTTCTCTAGGGTCATTTCCCGCATATATGGAAGATATCGGAAATTACAATGATTCCTAAACCAGGAAAAGATCCAACGCAGGTGTCCTCATATCGGCTCATAAGTCTTCTACCCACCCTCTCTAACATATTTGAAAAATTGCTACTTGCGAAAATTATGCCCTATCTAAATCAAAATGGCAACAATCCTACTCATCAATTCAGATTTAGAAAAGAGCACGGTACAATAGAGCAGGTGCACCGTATAACTAGCGAAATTAGAAGAGCTTTCGAACAGAAGAAATAGTGTTCAGCAATATTTCTAGACATTGCCCAAGCCTTCGATAAAGTCTGGCATGAGGGGCTAGTGCACAAGATTAAAAAGTTTCTGCCATACAACATACACAGAGTGCTGGAATTATACTTAGCGAATAGGAAGTACAAAGTGAAATACAAGCAATTTGTAACCCCCGAATTTCAAATATTTGCTGGAGTACCACAAGGGAGTGTGCTTGGTCCTATTCTTTACCTAATATATACGTCTGACCTACCAATAAATAACAGCCTAGTTACTTCCACATTTACTGACGACACAGCTATTTCAGGTACCCATCAAAATCCGCATATCGTCTCTCGTGACCTAAACGAACACTTTAAAGATGTAGAAATTTGGCTGGCAAACTGGCATATTAAAGTTAACGAAACGAAATGTACTCACATAACGTTCTCCCTCAGAACCAGCACCTGTCCAGCTGTGTCACTAAATTATATAAAAATACCGCTAGCAACAGAAGTGAAGTATTTAGGAATCCATCTTGACAGTAGATTAACTTGGAGGAAGCACATAGAAGCGAAAAGAACTCAAATGAGACTAAAAGCTAACTCTCTGAATTGGTTAATCAACAAAAAATCAAAGATGCGCTTGGAATACAAAGTCCTTCTATACAAAGCTATAATAAAGCCTATATGGACATATGGGGTGCAAGTTTGGGGTAGTGCGAGCACCTCAAATCTAGAACTTATCCAATGAGCACAATCGAAAATCCTAAGAACAATTACCGGCGCACCATGATTTATCAAGAATAAAAACATTCACAACGATGTACATATAACCACTATAAAAGAAGAAATCATAGAATTAAGGCAGAAATACCTGAATCGCCTGCAAAATCATCCGAACATACTTGGAAGAAGTCTACTCCAACAGAATTCTGCTTCACGTCTAAAGAAACCATGTTTCTAAACTTATTTACAAACTAATCTGTAATATGTATTTATATAAAATTTTGTTTCCCTCTTCTTTTTAAAATTATAATTAATTAATATATATGAACTAGTAGAACCCAAAAATAGCTTCAAGCAAAGCAAAGAGCACATTTAATACATTAGATTTAAGATTTGATAGCTTATTGTTAGTTTCCAATGGAGTAAGATACAATAATAATAAATGGTTTAATAATAAAAAATAAAAAAATATTAGGAAACAACATAACTCTTCCCCCAGTTGATTTGAGATTTACCTGGGTCTCGTTTGTTATGATTTTTTTTTATTTACAACTTTCCCTTACATTTATTATATATATCATGTTAATTTCATACGAAACAGTTTTATGGAATTTTAATTATTCTATTTGTTTTGTACATTCGAGATGCTGAATCATAATATTGTTAAACGTTAAAGGATCCGAACTTGTTGTATTAATTAACTTATTATTTGGATACAAAAATTGGTCATGTATAGTCTCTTTCCTATTATAAAATGTTTGAGCTTCGAGTATTATTTCACAATTATAAAAAAGAATGAAATAGTTTTTTTATAATGGTAATATTTCTATCGTCACAATTCTGAATTAAATTTTCCTCGGGACAATTGTTTATTAATATTGTTTCTTTTACAGGACTGGTATTTGGAAAGAGCTCTACCAATTTTTCTTTTAGTTGATTGTATGTAATATCTTTTACTGAGGAGTGTATTTCCTTTCCTTTGGTAATGTGTCTTGGAATTATGCTGGCTATTTGGTTCGGAATGTCAGCCTTCTCTATAAAAATTCGTTTGTTTTTTAATTTCGGATTCTTTTTCTTTGTGATCTATTACTTTTATTTACTGTTTCAATATATGTACTACGGTATTTAATATAAGTATCTGATAATTTGAGCTTGCTACTTGAATGATCTCTTCGTTCGTTATAAATGTTGCAAATTGTCAACATTAACTGTTTCTTCCAGTACATTAATATTAATCTCCTTAATATCGATGCTCAATCGACTCAGAAAGACGACAATTTTATTTTGTTTTCCCTTTATGTAGTAGATAATTGCGTCATATTCGCCCAACTGGATAAGCCCCTGTTGCAGCCTTGAATTTATATCTTTCCCTTGATTTTTCAACTGCAACCACTTCAATGGTTGATGGTCTCTTCGTAAATCAAATTCTCTTCCTAACAAATCAGGGCGAAAATATTTGACCAATAGCGATTAGCTCTTTTTCGATAATCGAGTATATTTTTTCATGCTCTTTAAGAGATTTAGGAGCGTAGCAGATTGGGTGCCCATCTTGTAAGTACGGCTCCTAGAGCGAAATTACTTCCGTCTGTTATTAATTTGAATTTTTTATTGAAATAGGGGTATTTCAATATTGGAGAGGGTGTTCAAATTTTTTAATTTTTCGTAAGCTGAAATCTAGTTAGGATCATTGACTTTTACTTTTGAGTTTTTTGAGATATTTTACCATCGGAAATGCTACTTTTGAAAATTTTCGGAAGAAGCTTGTAATGCCTAAAAACAATTTAATTTGTGTTGTGTCGTAGTTAGAATTAAGTTTTGAATAGCAATTTTTTTATTCGGATTCGGTTTAATACCTTGAGGTGTCAAAATATATCCCAAATATTCAGTTTGTTTGGATAAAAAATTGCACTTATCTACTTGAATTTTTAATTTAGCTTATTGTAAAGTATCGAACATTTTTTGTAAGTTGTGGAGAGGTTCTTTTAAAGAAGTATATCATCGAGATATACTACAAAAATTTTGTTTATGAATTTTGTTAGCATCATATTCATAAGCCTCTAGAATGTAGGGGGTGTGTTTTTCAGACCAAATAGCATTCTGACGAATTCAAATTGATCGAAGAGTAGAAAAAGCGGTATTTGTCTTCCGGTTTCCCTAAAATTTGGTGAAATTCATTTGGTAAATCTATCGTTGTAAAATATTGAACTTTTCCTAATTTATCTAATCTTGTATCGATATTAGGATCAGGAAATTTCTCACTTACATAGACTGTTTAATTTCCTGTAATATAATAGAATGCGCCACTTTTTCTTTCCTGAATTAACTATTCTCCTTTTTTGGAGCGATCCAAAGTGGGCAAGCAATTTCATGCATAAAAGATTGTATCTCCTTCAAAATAAAATAAATAGTTGTACAGTAATAAAAGATTTTGCAGCATTTGCTGTTCTTCAGAGTTTAGATGGTTCAATTTTAAATATTCGAATAGATTCTCAGTAGTCGGCTCTAGAGTGTGAATTGTGCTAATACCAAAAGGGAATTCTTCATGAAAACACACAGCCGACAATCAAAAGGAAATTACTTGGTTCGTTAGCTTGTACGACCCCTCTCAAACCTTAGGTAAGTCGCTACAGATAGCCTTGAATCGTTTCTACCAATTAGAACGTCGGTTTCAGCGAAATCCGCACCTACGAGATCGATACACAGACGGCATCGTAGACTAATTTCTTTTGAACCAAATCACTCCAGTCAAAACCACCGAAGATCAAAATAGTGTTATCACTGCATCTAATCATCCCACTGTCACATCCTGTGTCTTGCCGTACCATGCTGTAATCAGGGAGTAAAGTCTCACCACAAAGGTGCGAATCGTTCATGATGCCTCGTCCAAAATATCCAACGGTCGATCCCTTAAGGACATGTTATGCATCGGACCTCCACTTCTCAACGACGTGTCAAGTGTGCTTCTAAACTGGAGAACACACAAACATTTATTTACTGCTGACATCCAAAAGATGTATCGGTGTATTGACATGCATCCGGCTGACGCAGGTTGCTACCGGTTATAAATAAAAAACTCGAGTCCTTCGGTTGTTGTATGCCTTGAGCCCCACGATGAATTTTTAGCATTAAAATCACCTCCCACGATCGAGTGCTTCGAGTGCTTTCTTATATGCAATGGTGCATTGATCCTAAATTAATAGTGTGTATGTTTTTAAATTTGTGGGCATTCCCAAACATTTGCTCAAGTTGCAAGTAAGATTTTCAACATGATTCAAATTTAATGGTAGCTTGAAAGCTGAATGTGCTGAGCATCCTTCATCGAGTAGCGGTGCTGCAATGCCCGATGATGCCACAGCCAGTGTGATCTCAGTCCGCTTTCGAATTTCGGCAATATCAAATTAAAAAGAACTGTCTTTCCAGTCCCTCCTGGTGCATCAAGGACCATTTTGACTTGCAACATACAGCATAACTATGTTGTGTGTGCGACTTTGGTCATCAGTCAATAGTCTTTCTTGAGCGTCAACAAAACTCTCAGCTGTTCAACGTCCTATTGGCGTTAACGTTAAACGCCTCTATCTTGAACATCGTTTCGGGCACGTACCGGTGAAGGTATACCAAGCTGACAAAAAATGTTGTTGATGCATATGCAAGTAATGTTTGAATACTGAATAATCATGTGAACATTCCTTCTGCGCGATTGACGCATTATGTCTTCACTTAAGTTTTCTCTATGTTTTTCCCACAGATTCTTCGGATCTGAAGGTGCATATGTTGACAAAATTATTGCCAATAAAGTGCGAATATCTTTCGATGAACATGCAACAGATGTTTCCGTTAACATGGTATCTCAATGTTTATCATTTTGAAATAAGCCAATTATATTACATGCCTCTCTATATGTCTCACATACATAGCCATTAATGGCTTGTTTGATAGAAATGAAGTTGGTCCTCTGTCATCATGCAGCAGCATTCGCAAATAAAATCACTCAGAAATGTTAAGATGACCAGTATACATTCACGACAATGCATCAGAAGTACGTACGACGCCTTATTCAGGAACAAATGTACATTGCTTTCTTCGTTGATGTCTTCCAAGTGTAATACTTTGGAACTTCATGATACAGCAAGGTTGTCACTAATTCATCGGATTGACAAGCACAAAAAAGACAGTTAACGTTGTATTGGGTGGGTGTGGAGCTCTCTGTTGCACGTTTTTTCCGTAAAGTAGACTCGTGACCAGATTCGTTATTGAATGTTGCTCAGGACTACAGAAATGAATATTGGTGAATTGTAGACATGTCAGTAGTAACAATCTGCCCATATTTGGCATGTACTCTAGTACAGACCTTATATATACTGATAACAACCTTACTCATATTTCGTCATTAGAAGCATAGATAGGGTAATTTTAAGTGGGGTCCCAAAATTCATGTGAGGGAGGCTTAGTCGTCAACAGATCGATCCCATTTCTTGCGTATGGCTGTGTAGTACGTATTCATATAATTTCGCCCAAAAATATGTCGTAAGTTATAAAAATGTGTCAATAGTGGCTATAGCTGTGAAAATAACTATTTAGTTATGTGGTTTTAATATTGTTTAAAACAGTTTATTAAATATATATTATTGAGTACGATGTTACAAGGTTAATTGCTACGATAAGAAAGCTACTTTACTTTTTGTGCAAGAAAAAATGAGAGAGAGAACAAGAGAAGAAAACAATGTTGCAATATTGAAATGTTGACAAAAATGTTATCTTAAGAAGGGATTATTTCAAAGCTTACAAAAATACATATTGATAATTTATATTCAAGAATAACCCGCCAATTTTTTTGTGTGATGTTTAATGTTTGAAATCTTGTATTAATTTTGGTTAATTGTTGGCGTGGCAGTGGTAAAAATCTGCCCATATTTTGCATTGATGCTTGTATGGATGTAATATATACTGCTACCATTTGTATTCATATATCATCACTAGATGCATAGATAGGGTAATTTTTTTTAAATGGTCCCCAATGTTCATTATATGCGAAGGAGCTGAGTCCCCTATCTGATTGACCCCATTTCATGTGTGTGTAATGTACAATTGTTATTGTACAAATCGTCATGCCTCTCCGCGAAACGATGTTTGTAATCGTACAGGATTTTCTGCGTGTGTAAAGCCTCATGCGGTGGTAGACCATTCCAGTGTGGAAGTGCATACTGGCCACTCTGCAGGATGTCCAGAAAATATTGGCACATCTTTGGGCACTGATTGATGCGCCTGCACTTGTTCTCTAGTTAGACTTAAACATGCTGCTGACGACGAATTTCTCGACGGTGAAATGGTCGTAAAGTTGTTACTGTTGTTGTAAACGTACGTATAAGCTGCATTTGGCGAATCACTATATCGAAGTTGCAAGCTCTGAAATTGTGGCTCTATAGGTCGACCAGCATGTATGGTATTCTCGGCCGCCATGCCAGCAGTTGAGTTGTTGAGTAAGTGTCTCGCGGGTTCTTTAGACTGCTGGTTGGAGCAGGCATATATGTTTCAGCTATAGGGAGTCTATGAACTTGAAAGTTTGGGTATTTTTAATTCATTTAGTATATTGTCGTAAGCTAATTGTGGTTGAATTATGGAGCTGTGTGTCAGACAAGGAATAGGGTGCACTAGTGTGTGTGAAGTTGGAGGCAAGGAAAACCGAACATTATCACGACGCAGGTTTATTTCTTTCGCAAGTGTATGTTTGTGAATTCTATTTTGTATGCAATTTTGACTAATAGTAGGGAAGTCCTGACTGACGGAATGAGGATTATAATTAAATTGAGATGAATCTGATGATTTGTCGCACGGCTAGAAAAAGCGTACATGGAATTGTTTTGGGTTTGCGTTATATGACATGGCTGGCACTGCCAGTCGTTATCGATCGTTTTGCTATTGACGTTTACACATGTTTCGCAAAATTTCTTAAGGCATCGTACGCAGCAAATCAATTCCGAATTTAATTTATTAGTGCAAAGTTAGAACGGCGGATCTGATTTGCTTTCTGCCAGTGTCAGCGTCAGGTGCGGAGATTTGGGTGGTTGGTTTTTGACCCTGTGAGGAAGATTTATCCATTTCTACTTACTGTGTATGGCAGTGTGTGTCGGTAAATATTGGGCTGATGGTGATCACGAAGTTGAATATAAAAAATATTTATTTTGTTGGTCGAATCCATCAGGTGGTGGATTGCTCCTGGTTCTCTTCAAATGTTGAACTCCAATTAGAAAACAAAATATAAGTTCTTTTATATATTTTCCCATATACATGAGTTAATATTTCTGAAATAATTTATATTAAAATATTTGAAGCTAATATTTACTTAACTAAACTTACTTTGTAGTTGATATTGAAGCTACCTAGCGCTAGATGGCAGCACAAACACAAAAACTTTTTTTTTTAGAAATTGCGATCTGTCAAACGTCAGCTGTTAAAATTTCACCAAAATTCATCGATTAGTTTATTTGTTATAGTCGTTTGAAGTAAGAAACTTTTGTGTTTCTTGAAAAATGGAAAAAAGCGAATTTCGTGCAGTGATTAAACACTATTATTTGAAAGGGAAAACGGCGAAAGAGACAAAAGAAAAGCTCGATAAACATTACGGTGAGTCTGCTCCGTCAGATTACATGGTAAAATATTGGATTGCTGAATTTAAACGCGGCCGAACAAGCACTGCAACAATACCATCAACAGGAAGGCCAAAAGAGGTGGTTACTGAAGAAAATATCAAGAAAATCCTCGATATCGTTATGAATGATCGCCGAGTCAAGTTGCGTGCGATTGTTGAAATGGTAAACATATCATATGAACATGTGTTCAACATTTTGCATGAACATTTGCATATGAAAAAGCTATCGGCAAGATGAGTGCCGCGTTTGCTCAGTGTAACTTTTTCCTGTTTCCAAACTTGAAAAAATGGCCCGCAGGAAAAAGATTCATCTCAAACGAAGAAGTGATTACCGAAACTAACGCGTATTTTGAGGGGTTCCCGAAATCGTATTATTCAGATGGTATAAAAAAGTTGGAATATCGTCTTACTAAGTGTGTCGAAGTAAAAGGAGACTATGTTGAGAAATAAATGGTTTTTGAAGAAAAAAAATGTTTTTTCCTACTTAGGTAGCTTCAATATCAATCCGCCCTCGTATATATAAAAAATCTGTAATTATAGAACATATATGGGAACATTTTCTCCCTTATCGGGGGAATTTCGGAAATAAGATTTCGCATGTTCGAAAAAAAATGCGAGGCGAATTATTTTCAACGCGGAACTCCCGATTAGACCGAAAATGCGAAGAAACACAGATAACAGAAAATGTTGCAATAAATGGTAACATAAGTAAAAAACATGAGATATAAATATATTGAAATATTCATTATATTCTTAATAATTTATCTGTTGAGGAAAACAATAAAAGTATATCTACTCGTATATGGAAAACATGACAAATGAAATCCAAAAAATTAAATAAAGTCTCACAAAAGTAACAACTCTAGTTCTTAAAAAGGGTTTATCTAAATAATCGTACCAAATGTCAAGCGTCAGAAAATCAACTATTTAAATAAATCTCAATACCAGAAATTAACGTTAAAGACTTAATAAAATATAAAAATATACTCAAAGACATGGACACAACAAGGAAACTATATAGAAATCACAATGGCAGATTTTGACATAGGAACAGCCGCAAAAATTATAACAGAATTTGATGGCAACATCAAATCTCTTTCCACATTTTTCGCCACTGTACAATTTTATGCATCAACATTTGTCGATGACTCTAGGAAAGCATATTTTTCAATCATAATGATTCATTTGTTATACCTGTGATCTTGCATGGCTGTGTATGTTATTTGATCTTGTAATACATTATTTTGTTTAATGGTGGAGATATCTGCTCCTGTATCTACTAATAAGATTATTGTATTATTAACTAATCTTACTTAAATTTATATTATTATATTTATTTTCTTCATAGCTAATATTGTATGTATTTAATTTCTTCAGTTGAAATTTCTAAATTTGTTGTCTCTATAACCTTTATTGCGATAATTGCTTTTATAAGTTTTATTATTTCTATTATATCTATTATTTATATTTCTATTATTGTTTTGCCACCAATTGCTATGATTTTCAGTTGTTTGAGTGTAATGTCCTCTGTTGTTAAAGTTCCTGTAGCACATTTAAAGAAGAAAAAAAATGCTCTTTCTTCAAGACAACGCACCGGTCCACACAGCATTAGATACGATGCTAAAATTACGTGAAATACATTTCGAATTGGTTAGTCATCCATCTTATAGTACAAATTTAGCTCCTAGTGACTTTTTCCTGTTTCCACACTTGAAAAAATGGCTCGCAGGAAAAAGATTCATCTCAAACGAAGAAGTGATTACCGAAACTAACGCGTATTTTGAGGGGTTCCCGAAATCGTATTATTCAGATGGTATAAAAAAGTTGGAATATCGTCTTACTAAGTGTGTCGAAGTAAAAGGAGACTATGTTAAGAAATAAATGGTTTTTGAAGAAAAAAAAATGTTTTTTTCCTACTTAGGTAGCTTCAATATCAATCCGCCCTCTTATGTGGGTTTACCAGTAGATATTATATCTAGTTTACAGAGTACCGCCTTCCTTTAGGGTTTCTTAGCCGAGAGATGCTGATGCCAAAAATGTAGAACTGAGAGTTTTGAAAAAATCAATAAATAGATCTTCAGTCATGTTGTACCTTGGAGGGCAACACACTGCTCTTATTATAATTTCATTACCCCAGCACTGCAGCGAGACTGGTATTGCTTGTATGTACTCTGTAGAGTATTCTTCGATTGCATGGTGTTTAAAATGATTTTTAACTAGAATCCCTGTTCCACCCCACGTGCGTTACCGTCTAGTTGATTTGGGTTGTAAAATGTATAGGCTGGTAGTTTAAAATAGCTGTTTGAGGTTAAATGGGTATCAGACAGCAGTAGTATGTCAGTTTCATTTCTTTGCAGGAAATTTTAAACTTCGTTTTTGTGTTTGCGAACGTCGTTGGCATTGAAATGACATGTTTTTAAAAAGTTCATTTTTTGGATCACCTGATTTTCCGATTTGACAAATTCTTGAAATATATTTTGCATGGTGTACATGAATTGAGTCATGCTGCACGTTAAATTGGTAATGAGAGCTTCTAACGGCGGAGAGAAAGATGCCTCTTTGGATTGTTCGTTTGACATACCTCTAGCAATTTCGGAATATGATGGCTTTCCAGCCAATCTGCTGTTTGGAGCGATATTAGCTGGAGCACATTGA